>OZ023264.1:153988305-154314896 GCA_964006375.1 Tillus elongatus | reverse complement strand
CTACCTACGAAAAACGAACTATTGTTTCTTTTCTGAAAATCTTCCGGTTGACTTACTAGAGTGGAAATTATAGAACTAATTAAATGTGTAATAGCACAAATGGATTCCAATTCACCCAACCCCAAGCTTGAATATTAGTATTACCAAAAGTTAAAAAAAAGATAATTTAAAAATTGTATATAATTTGAGATTATTACAAAACATTGACATCACTGTAAGGCACTTGCAACTTTATGCATCGGTATTAAATACAGATCGATACATTTTATTATGTTTGCACTTGGTCTATTTCAAGATGCAATATTTCATCTCTCATGCATTTAAATAATTCTTTTCTTACATGAACAGCCTTATGGTCACTTGTCTTAATTTATAGGCAATAAACAGCAGTAGATCATCTTCGAGATGATCCACTTACTTTCTCTATTCTTTTTATATGGAATAAATCAGAATTTATTTGGAGCACGGTACTCTGTTTAAGTAGTCTTGCAAACATCCGCAAAATTAATTCAGGAATATGTTGACCCGAAGACCTATTTCGACTATCTTGCAGCATATATAGTGATGCTTTTGTTTTGGAAAATTATTTTATTACGTCCAAATAATAATATTGTATAACAGAAGTTAGAGAATGTCAAAAAAAGATGGTTCTAGTGAATCATCATGTGCTTAATATTGTACTTAACAGTACTGACTAACTAGTACTTAACAAAGTGAATCATAAGTTCCACATAGCTATGATAATCTACTCTCCTCAGAAAGACATTCTCATGAAATGAATTTAGTGTCCATGAGTTGACCACAAAGAAAATATTCGTATACCTGTACCCATAAACTTCTGAAACGATATATTGCTCGAGTTTTAACAAAAAATGTCATTTTTCACCAAATTACCCCTTATTTATCCCTTACTCCCTGAAGCGATCTTACCGAAAAAAATCAAAGCGTTCTCTTGTCAAGAGCTAACTAGATACCAAATTTGATGATTATATCTCAATTTGTTCAAAAGCTATTGCCGCTACCAACAGACAGACGCACAGGGCGACAAACCGATCGACAAACAAACAAAAGTCGTTCCAGAATTATGTTTTCTACATGTTTTGAGACATTTTACGCCGTTTTGGCAAACAAAAAATTCGAAAGTTCTGTCACCAATATTTTACGCCCACACGGTCAACTCCTAATTTAATTTCAGCACAGGATACCAGATGTTTAATGGAACTGAAAGTCTTCTAATAAATAAACCTTAAAATGATATATGACTCGCGAATTAACAACACTTGTACTTAGGTTGCTTTTTTAAAAATTTTATTAAACTACTTAAACTATTTTACAACAAACTAGCATAGTTACTGCCTAAATTAATACTGAACAATTATAACACAAAACAGTGGCTTTATATAATAATTGGATAAGTGTTCGTTGCAGGTTCTCACGAGAACATGCAGATCTAGCTTCTTCTGATTTCGCACTGCTGGCACTATCTGCAACGGTCGGCATAATTCGTAGAATCTGCTTATGGGAACTGCTGCATGCAAATGTAACTTGATACCATCTACGTGACATATCGTGGGAAGCCATGTGTTAACTCGCGTTTTAACCAAAAATGTCAATTTTTCATCCCCCATTCAACCCTACCTTCTGGAGCGATTTTACCCAAAAAACATCCGAAATAATCGCAAAGTGCATCACATATATTATTTACATTCTCTCTGTTGAATGCCAAAAGCCTGGAAACAGAGGTAGCTTCAGGAATTCGTAGAGACAAATTGAAAATTTTCATGAACCATGCAACGAAATGTCTACCAGTCTTTTTATGTTCGCTGTTAAACCTGTGTCGAATTAAACGGTTTTCAGCATAATAACTCTGCTGAACTGTTCTTTGGTTAAACCAAATGCCCTGTTATCTATGTCTACAATGTAACGATATAAACTTTGTAGCTGTTCTTCAGGGAACGTTGTTTTGAAACGACCAGCGTTAGATGTATAAGCCTAAATAATAAGCTTTACGCTTTAAAGAAGACAGATAATTGAAATTAGTTTTACCTCATCTGCGGTATACTTTTTCAAATATCTTCGCAATGTTGGTTCTGGAATGTTATGTGCCCTAGCTGCCGAATTAACACTGTTTCCGTCCACTTGAACATCCCTCATTGCTGTTTTGATGTTTTCTTTACTCCACGGTTGTCTTTCAGTTTTTCGTATATTATGTTCTACGCATCTTTTTAGCGAATTTTTCGTAAAACAAAAAATTCACTAATGGGGAGATCTGTGTTTATATATATATATATATATATATATATATATATATATATATATATATATATATATATATATATATATATATATATATATATATATTGTGCTGAGAATTGCAAAGGCCATATAAAGTTATAAAAACAAAAATGAAAACCCTTACGGAAACTAGTATGATAACGTTAAGTTTCGATTATTGATTTAATAATGTAGATTGTCAGATCTACAAAATTGGGGGATCATATTAGTAATGGTGGGTAGTAGTAGTACCACTGGTCAGTAGTAAGTAAATTACTTACGGTTTACACGTAATGCATATGGGTTCTCTGTAGATTGTATACATATCCACATCGTTCGACATATTTTACTGTACACTAAAACAGAAAACAAAATAATAACATTAATATACAAACATATTCGCTATTATTGTTAGTCAGTGTTATTTGGAGAAGCAATGAAAGATATAATGCCATAATTTGTTAAAATGATCATTGATTAAATTTTTAAAATTTATAACTAGCAAATTTGGAAAGCATCTCAGTTTAAATGAATTTAAAAGAACCAAAAATCTATATACAAATAGATTAAACTCTTAAGCATGAAATACATACCAAAGAATTATGTTCTAAATTAATTACCTAAAGGTAATGAACAAAAAACAAAACACCTTGTATGATGTATTTAGATGTAAGTTTATTATTTTTATTTATGTGAACAATGAACTGAAGTTTACCAAAGACAGTGTTTGTGTTGTGGAACTTTTAAATCAAGATTGCAGCATAAAAACTTAATTAATTTATAAATTTATTATTGACTATGGTTATGTCAAGAAGTAAGGTTAGGCCAAATGTCATTTTTAAGAATAATGATGTTTAAACTTACCGGAAGAACAGATGTCAATATATGTATTAATAATCTCAAGAAAGGATGCCTTGATATCAAATATTAGATGAATTTGGGCAACATTTCCGCTTTTGTTATGATTTATTGTTGGTTGTAAAATAAATTCAGACGCCAGAGTAACGTCATTATTGCTTCCCATTTAAATATAAATATTTTAAAGTATATATTGTGTAAAGAAGATCCATATTGCCACTAAAACAAACAGAATAGGTTACCTGAAGTTTTCAACGTAATAAATTACAAGATAAACAGTAAATATATCAAGAATACCTATATTTAAGGATATTCACCACCATTAGCGAGGAATCAAGGTTTGAGATTTAATTATTTTTATCTAAATCAGCACAAGGAGGGAAATCAATTTAGTTAAAAGACAGTATATTTTCTGTCGATAATACGTCAAGCAAAAGCGTTTATGGGAAAATAAGATTTAATGCATAAATAGGAATCTTAGTTTACATTTTACCATAGTTCAAAATTGAGAACGTAGAGGGAGTCAGGAGTGCAGGTCAGGGATCCATATTTGTTGTTACGAACATTTGAAAAGCAGCCGAAAATTCGGTTAATAATATTAATCATTGTAATTTAATAGTAAGCTTGAAAATGTATAGGCTTTAAAATTTAAAAATTGTGCCAATAAAAGTTGTTATAAAATTTTTCCAAAAACATAATTCTTTGAAACAAAAAACCATAATAAGTTAAAAATAAGGTTAATATAAATATTTGCAGGCTATTTTCCTTTCCCCTATTTTAGCAGAACCTACCACTGAGATAACGTAAGTACATTAAAAAAAATTTTATTATAATTTATTTGACATAAATATATATAGTAGAAGGGTAGGCAACCCATATAACACTGAGCTAGCTGGAAATAACAAATACATACACATATACCAAATTTCAAACACCAAGGTCATAAACATTTTATTCAGATAAAATTTTACATTATAAAATATACAGGATCACCCATAAAACATGGTGTAAACTGTACAAGTACAAAACAAAACAATCAAAAAAAGGTACACACGCATCTAAAAGGATCATTCTCATATAAATATATTCTATATAAAATATACATTTCATATAAATATCTATAACATAAATGAGTATATCACTTATTTAAATACAAATAATAATATGATTATTTATAATCAAAAATTCGATTAAGTAAAATCTTTGAATTATATATATATATATATATATATATATATATATATATATATATATATATATATATATATATATATACATTGTAATAAAAAATGTATGAATCTCCCTCATAACTCAAAAAATAATGGACCGATTTTGATGAAATTTGGTACGTATCTTCCTATTGCAAATGGCTTGGATATATTTGTTAGCCAGGAAAATCGGGCCAATTTCTCCGGGAAAATTTTGGATTTTCTTTCGGAACATTTTGGTATCTCCGAAAATAACAGAGCTATGACAACCAAATTTGACATACACGTTTGTACTATCAAACTTACCCTATACACCAAAATTCAAGTCTTGTAAGTTAAGACCAAAAAAAGTTATAGGCATTTAAGGAAAAAAAATTGGGTGCCACTGGTGATCAGAGGAAAGTGCAAGAACAAAATATTTTGTGTGATTAACAAAACCAATTGAATATTACATACAACGGTTAAGTTTTCTTGGCGCAAAAGTGTCAAAAAGTAGCAGAATGTTACAACGAATTTGAAGCAAATACGGATTATTTCGAAAAAAAAACTATTCTTAAGTGTGTTTCACAAAGCCTTAAGTTTCAGCTTCAACCATCACTGTTCTTCATTTTACTAAAATGTTTTCGGAAAATCCATTTCAATAGACTCTCTTTTTGATGCCTCGGCAATAGTTTTCGCTATAGAGTTGATGGTTTAATGGTCTATATTTTAGCATATTTTCGTAGAAAAGATTCGTTATTAAGAAGACCGCGACTTATGAATTTTAAAAATATTTCTTAAAATGAGCGCGAATTAGAACCCCTAAAACCCATATACAGGGTCAGTTCCAGTTTTTGCCCGTTTACACTATACATGGTGACGCATTTCGAGGTTAAAGCTCAATATATCCGTTATTATACAAGCTATGGGGAAAAAGTATATACGTTAAATAGGGTGTCTCAAGCTGTATCTTGTCAACCTATTTTGACAATTACAGGTGGCCCATAAGTCATTGGTGATACACCTTTTATTTTTTTAATAGAACAGCCCTTATGTTGTTGCATTTTTGTGTTCTCCATCAAATTATAATGCACGTTTGTAAGGAAAAAAAATGATATCGCTCATCGTCTTTGAGTTATTTCAATTGTTTTGCAACTTTTCACTTTTTGGCACATATTTAAAACGCATATCACAAATTGTGATATGGCGTTTATATCAATAGATAACGGAGCCCCATGGAAATGACGCATTCATAGAGCTTTTTCTTTGTATTACTCGTCGAGAAAATCGAGCTGCCATATACAAGTACTCTCAAATAGTTGTTGAATTTGAAAAGTTTTCGCTGAAATGTTTTTAGTGTTTCCGTAGAAATAATTTTTTGTAAGATTTTTGTGATATGCTGGTAATCAATAATAAATGTTTAGTAAGTTATTGTAAAAAAAAAGTTGTCGAATTTTTGGGAAAAATATAATTTAGTGTAACATTACTGAAGGCAATTTATGTAAAAGAAATTGTCATAAATTTTTTTTCTTTAATTTTGGTCCTAAAGCTGTTTGTGAAGAATTATATCTTGGCAGGTGTGTAAATAGTTTAAAGAGGTTCGTTGGCCAGGAAAATTGGACCTGTTTTTCTGGAACTTTTTAAGTTTAGTTTCGGAAAATATTTGTACTT
The DNA here is from genome assembly GCA_964006375.1 of Tillus elongatus. Classification (NCBI taxonomy): domain Eukaryota; kingdom Metazoa; phylum Arthropoda; class Insecta; order Coleoptera; family Cleridae; genus Tillus; species Tillus elongatus. The sequence goes on along the minus strand of OZ023264.1, from coordinate 154,308,906 downwards.
TTTGAAACAACAAAGCTATTTTAATGAAATATAGTACATTTTTAGTAGCATATAGGTTATACTATCAACCAAATGTCCTTCTTGTAAAAACAAGATATATTTTCCATTAAAAACATTTTTACGAAAATTCGCTACCATAACGCATTTGCTGCGTCCCGAACTTTTATATAAACTAAAATAATAATACAGAATAATCAATCTAAATTGCCCCAAAAAATTGTGGATGGTAAAATGACGAATTCGTCATCTTATTCACCTTTGTCGTTCGTCAACTTGCTACAAATAAAATTTCAAATATTATCATAATGATATTAACAGAAACTAAATAACATAACGTTATGCAAAAACAACCGTTTATGTTGTACGATCAGCAAATTAACTTCAATTCTTGCCCTTAAAATGATGAACACAATTTTCTCAGCACTCGATATTACAACACGTTGCACATGTTAGGTTAACTTTCATTTTAAATAACGTTCAAGTATCCAATTGAATTTTGATGTTGACCTCTAGTGGTGAACTGGTAAGGCTCACTGTTTCATGCAATACGTGTTGCGACACCTACCAGATTTACTTAAGCACAGCTGCTTCATCTTGTAAAATTTTGTTTTGAAACAAAATGCTTTCCCAAGGTCTGGAAAGTTGCAAATGTTTTTGTGTTTCCAAAAGGAAACAATCCAACTGAGTTTAATCATTTAAGACCTATAAGCATTTTCCCAGTTCTTTCAAAGTTATTGGAGAAAGTGATGTCCGAGCAGATAATTGCTTACCTTGGGGACAACAACATCTTGCCAAATGTACAGTTCGGATTTGTTAGGGGCAAATCTACCACAACAGCATTAGCAAATATTACTGATGACATCGTCACAGCTAACGACAAAAATCAAGTTAGAGCTTTGGTATTGCTAGACTACAGTAAAGCTTTTGAAACGATTAGTCATGAACTATTGTGCTCGAAGTTACAATATATTGGTTTCAATCATGGCGGCGTTCAGTTTATAGAGAGTTACTTTTCACATAGGGCACAGAGGGTTGTCTGCGGGTCGGACATATCGGATCCTTTGAGTTTATTAAAAGGAGTTCCACAGGGCTCTATCTTAGGCCCCCTTTTATTCAATATTTATATATTTGATTTTCAAGAACAAATAGTCTCGAGCAAAGTACACTTCTATGCCGATGATACCCAGCTTTACAAATCCTTTCCTGTCGAAAATGCCTTAGACGCTATAGCAACCTTAAATACAGACCTTAATAAGTTAGTCACGACAGCAAAGGAGCATGATCTTGCGATAAATGTCAATAAGTGTTGCGTACTTTATTTTGGCAGGCAGGTCAGTAGGAATAGGGTTTGTTCTCAAAATATTAATATTTTGATAGATGGGAATCGCTTGAAAGAAAAACAATCTGCAAAAAATCTTGGTCTCATAATAGATAACAATTTAAAATTTTCTGATCACGTCACAAATCTTTGTAGAGCTAGCTTTGGCCTATTGAAATCTTTTTATAGCCACCGAAATTGCCTTCCAGCGAAAATAAAAGCTCTCCTGGTAAACTCGATGATTCTATCGCGCTTTAACCATGCTGATGTTGTGTATGGACCTGCAGTTTGGATCGACAAAGAATAGAAAAGGTTCAGAAGTCATGCTTACGATTCATCTTTAATCTAAAAAGAACAGATCGTGTTTCTTATAAGTTAAAAGAATTAGATTGGCTGAATATGAGGATCGCTGGAAAGTACATCTTCTTTGCTTAACTCACAAGATTGTCCTCGCGGCGGGGCCTGATTACCTACATTAGAAGCTATTTTCGGAGACAAATACATTCGCTCAATACAAGACTCGATAACTTGTTTGCCATCCTTAAATATTATACGAGCCAATATCGGAGCTCTTTCTCCTATGTTGCACCACATCTGTATAATAAAATACCTTTTGAACATACGTTATGTTCTCTGCCAGGGTTTCGGAGATATGTTACAGATTTTTATAAAAATAGTCAGTTTGCGTAGTGTAGTTATAATAAATCGTATTCATATTAAGAATTCATTTCTTTTGGCTAAATTTAAGGCGCACAATTGTTAATGTTTTGTTGTTACATTGTTTTCTTGTTGTTTTGGGTACTAAGGCATATATAATTTATGATTTATAATTTATAGTTTATAATTTATTATTTATAGTTTGTATTTTATAATTTGTTTATTTTGTAATTCCTACACTTTAAGTTATCTTTTAAGGGTCAAGTGGAAGAAAATTGTGAAATTAACTTCGCCCTAATAAAGACCTCTTATTATTATTATCATTATCATCATCATTATTATTATTATTATTATTATTATTATTATTATTATTATTATTATTATTATTATTATTATTATTATTATTATTATTATTATTATTATTATTATTATTAATTTTAACCAATTCGCCAACTTACCCTCCACTCCCCTAGAACCCTGTGGTGTGTCTGATACGAAAATATATCAGATTAGAAGTTGCACCTTGTCCAATGCCTTTTGCTGTCCTTGTGGACTTAAAAAGCAGGTATGCTCTATTGTCCTTATTGAGTGCAAGTTTATTTTTATCATACCTAGTTGTTAAGCCTTTTGAAGTATCTCATTATCAATCACAAGACCCTCATCCTCAGAAAGTTGCTATCATCAGTATATGATGGCCGGTCTTTCGTTGTCTGGATTAATGTTGTTTTCAAATAGATGAGCTACGCACTGAATTAGGCAGTTTGCATACATAATGTACAGCGCAGGTACAAGAACTGGGACCTGTGGTCCCCCAACGTTACTTCAAAAATCCTAGACGATCAGAGAGCAGGTAGTAGTAGGGTTAGATATTAAAACTCTTTGTGTTTTGTCTGTATATAACTTCTAAACCAGTCCAATGCAGTACCTCTGGCCCCAAAACATCGACAGAGAACTTATTAGCATATCATGATTTACCTGTCGAAGGCTTTGGAGAAGCCCACAAAAACTCGCAAAGCGACCTTTGTTTTGTCAACGTGCTCAACAATTTGCTCCAGAAGTTCAACAGTGGCAGTTTTAGTACTTATTGCTTTTCGAAAACCGTGTTGATAGGTCGAACCAAGTTTATTATCAGCAAGATAGGTTGTCGGCTTGTTATTACCCATTTCTTTTAATTGGTTCTGCAAAAGCGGGTGTTAGATTGATTTATCTATAGCTTGACTAATTGGTGGATCACCTTTCTTATATGTTTGTTTTACGAGTGCCTATTTGATTTGTGATGCAACAATACCACTAGTCAATGGCAAGCTTGAACAATGTACTTGACACCGTCTCTGAATCTGCAGAAGTAGATGATTTGAAGGCATTTATTTATTTATTTGGTGCTGAACAGATAATAGACGAAACCAAAACCGCCATTAATTTTAATTGCTCGCATGCACATGTTCCATGCTGATACAGACGCGGTGTGAGTTTCTCTGCCGCTGCAAGGGTTACTGTTAATTGGTAACCACTAAGAAAAGGAATCTGTTACAAGAATAAGACGAATATACTCACGTACTACTCGCTTTAAATTAGAAAAACAACCGGTAAAGCAACAGATTTTTAGAAGTAAAACAATTTCTGATGTTATATATTAGGGTGAAGACCATGTTTCTGACGGTCTATGATCAAACACTTAAGAGAACAACGTAGCAGACACTATTGCATCGTAAATAACGGAATAATATACTTCAACACTTTGCCCTTTACGCACGAGACAAATTTGCATGGGATAGGTATTCAAGATAAATCACCATGACACTTGTATGTACAACACAAGCTTTCACAGATGTTATTAATAAAGTTAGTTTAATATCAGTAAAATGAATAAAACACGCCAAGTGCAAATATAAATTTCAGAACAAAATAAATTAACAGACGACTGGAGAATTGTCGGAAATATGCTTTGAATTTAAAAATAGTTCACAACACTAATTAACTTTGCATAAAAGCAAAGCATAATGTTCTAAGAATAGAGATTAATGTTAGAAAGCTTTCCATGCTGGGGGAATCGTAATGCCGACACAAAACATCCGACTGTGGTACATACAGTGTAATCCTATGTTTTTTTAAAGAATTTTAGTAAGGAGCTCGCGACTTCTAAATTTTGAAATAATATTTTCAAAAGAGCTCGAACTAGAACCACTAGAACAAATATCCGGGCTCAGTTTCAATTTTTATGTGTTTATATATTTATATACAGGCTGATTCATTAACAATGGGAAATCCGAAAGCTGGAGATATCACACCTCAAAACATGACCATTGGCGCAAACATTATTATTATATTAAGTTGATAGTTTTGGAAACACATCATGTTGAAAGTTAAAGTTTTAATTGTTTTTTTTTTGTCATCAATCTGAAAATATATGGGTTAGTATCTCATAGAGGGCGCCAGTTACGACATATTTTACCGACATGTACATTTATAACACCTTGTTAGTCTATCATAATATTGATAATCCGAAAGACCAATCATTTTTCAATTAATTATCTATTCTTGTTTCATTTCGGTACCTCTATCCTTTTTCGAGAAAAATCGATTTAATGAACTTTATGCTTTGATAATACAAGAAATTAAAAGTGAAACAAACCAAACTGCATTTCGTAGGCAATGCCTCATATCTGCGCCATAGAAACCGGTAAATAATGACCAGTGCTGCCAACTCAATAATTATTTTGTGTAGTTTTACTTGTAGTAATAATTATTGGTGATAAAAACGAGTTTTGGAATAATGAAATGAAAGATATCGTCTGTGTTTTTGCGCAAAAAAATTACAATGGCCTTGTTTTAGCTCCAGCTTCAGAATATTCCCAACCGAAGACAACCAAATCACGAACTATTTAGAAATTTGTACAATCGCCTAGGCGAAACAGGATCTTCCGTTCGAAATATAATAACAGCGCTCCAAAAAGTATTTCGGTTGAGCAGGATGAGGAAGTTTTGGTTATAGTAACCGAAAAGCCAGGTATAAGTACTCGTCTGTTAAGTACTGTTGCAGGTATAACTCAGCCTGCGATTTGGAGAATTCGGTTTAAGAAAAAACTATCCATTTCTTTTAAGTCCTGTACAAAAATTTTTGTCTTAAGATCCTCCTGATCGTGTACGCTTTCGCGTTACCCATTTTCTAGAAGAACACAACAATCGTATTTATCGATCAGGCAAAGATTACTCTCCGTGGGGTCTTTAACTCGCAAAATAATCCATAATTTGTGGGAATCTGAGAATCCCCATGCTGTAAAAGTAAGGCACTTTCAACACGAATTTAAACTGAATGTTTGGTGCGCTGTAACTGGAAATTTTTTGTTGAACGTTTTGTACTTCCCTCCAATTTAAATAAACAACTGTATTTAAATTTTCTTTATCAAAATTTGGCAGAATTGCTTGAAGAAGTTTCGCTTTATTTAAGGAGAGACATCTGGCTCTTGCACGACTAAGCGCCACCGCATTTTTCTTCCACGGTGCGTGCATATTTAGATGCAGTTTTTCAAATCGTTGGTCTGGCCGTGGAAGCATTTATTATTGGCCACCCACAACTGCGGATTTCAAGCGTCTAGATTTTTCTATTTGGTCTCGAATGAAAGATATAGCTTACATAGAACATATTGTTTCGCAGAAAAAATTGTGGCAAAGAATACACATGGCCGTTTCTCGTATTATCAATACATAATTAAATCGATTATTCTTGAAAACGGATTGAAATACCGCAGTAAAACAGGTGTACGTAATTAATTGAAAAATGATTGCTCTTTCAGGTTTTAAATCAGATTTCTTGTTAGACATACAGAATTATTAACTGTAAATGTCGGTGAAAATGGTCGTAACTGGCGCCCTCTATTAGCAACGGGATACTTGCAACTCGTATCTTATTCGTCGCCTAAAAAACATTTTTTCGATTTCAATTTTCAGGTTTCTAACCAAGATATTTCTACAATAGTGACAAAAAAGACTAATTGTAATTTTCACTTTCAACACCCCGTATTTAAAACACTATGAACTTTACTACGTTGGTCAACAGGCTGATGGGCCGTACAAGGTAGATACAACTGCTAAGTCAGTTGTTGATCGACCATGCAAACAGATTTATAATTCAAACAGGAACGTTACAACTGACAATTGGTTCATCAGCTTACCACTAGCAGAATCGCTGCGAAGCAAGAAACTATCATTGGTAGGCACTATTAGAACAAATAAAAAAGACCTGCTTCCAGAATTCTCGAATGGCACTGGTCGTCCAATTGGATCCAACATGTTTGGTTTTGGTCTTGATGCAATCTTGCTACCATATATACCTAACAAAATAGAAACGTCCTATTGATTTCAACTATGCACAAAGGAGATGAGGTGAATGAAGAAACTAATAAGCCCGAAATAATTCATAGCTAACACGAAACCAAAGGAAGAGTGGATGTAGTAAATAAATAAACAATATTGCTCATTCGACAAGAAGATGGCCCATGGTAATACTTTATAGTATCTTGAATGTTTCTGGAATAAATTCGTTCATTATGTATAATTGCAATAATCCAGGGACGTCACTGACTCGACGGCAAGTCATTGTCAAACTTTCATCTTCCTTCATGTATGAGTACCAAAGAAGTCGTGTTGTGGCATTATATGTCCCAAAAAACATAAATCTTAGTTTGGCCGAGATTTGCGGCTTACAAGCAGAACAACAGCCGCCTTCTCATAATACAGGTGCTATAGGACGCTGCAAGGTTTGCGACTGGAGGAAAAATAGGAAAACCAAACACTTCTGCAAAAAATGTGGCACACTATTGTGTTTAGAACATGACGTGTAATGTGTACAAGTACGAGTAAACGTTGTAACCTTCGACCAGTGGTGAGCGACTATTTTTTCATGAAGATTTTTTTAAAATTTTGTTTGGGCATACTCATTTATTTGTTATGTTCTTTAATTCCTACATTATCTGAAGGCTATTGCTTGAAGTCTTAGGTCTTAGCTCAACAATAAACCTAGTTGTTCGACTTTTGTGTTGATTTCTTCCTAGAAATTTTGTACTTGAAGATAATTTCCGAAAAATTAAGCATTTATTCGCAAACTTGAAGTAATCATTAGCATCATGACTGAAAATCGATCAAACCTGTCAAAACTAATGTTAAGAGTCTCTCTTTTAATAATATATAAAAATATTCAACTATTTCAATCACGACACAGTTTTTGAGTACCCGGTCATTGGGTTCGGGTACTGCAACCGTTGGCGCCCACAGGAAGGTTAAAACATTCAGTCGCAATTTTAAACGTCAACTTGTCAATTTTTAGACAAATATGCTGAAACAAATGCGGGTTATGTAGGAGAAATGTCATAAGGCGTGTGTTCTACAAAGCCTTAAGTTTCTGCTTCAACCGTCACTGTCATTCATTTTACTAAACGATTTGCAGAAAATTCATTTCGAATAGATCCTTTCTATGATGCTTTGGCAGTCGTGCTAATAATAGGGTTTGTGGTTTAATAGGTCTATAATTTGAGCGAATTTGTTAAAAAAAATCCCTAACGAGAATATCCTCAAATGAGCGCGATCTAGACCCCCTAGGACCAATATACGGGGTATGTTTCAGTTATATATATATATATATATATATATATATATATATATATATATATATATATATATATATTCTTCTTCAAGTGCCATCTCCTCTTAGAAGGTTGGCTATTCTCACTTCTGATGCTGCAGCTCTGAACAACTCAAAGGAACTACAGTTGTGCCATTTTCTCAGGTTATTTAACCAGGAAATGCGTCTTCTTCCTCTGCTTCTTTTTCCCTGTATAATATTCTGCAAGAATACATATTTCTCTCCTCTCATCACGTGGCCCAGATTTTGCAGCTTCCTTATTTTAATTGTGTTCAATATTTCCTTTTCTTTTCTCATTCTTACCAGTACCTCCCCATTTGTTGCCATGTCTACCCAACTTATCCTTAAGATCCTTCTATATATATATATATATATATATATATATATATATATATATATATATATATATATATATATATATATACAAGGTGGTGAAATTCCAGGGTAAAGCTCAATATATCCGTTATATTATAAAAATATTATAAAAGATTATATACATCAATTATTATGGAACGTCTTGAGCTGCATCATATAAAATTATTTTGCCAATCACACAATTATTTATTTAGTTTAGTAATCAGCACTACAAATACACACAAATATACCACGAAATATACTACATACCTACCAACTTACAAACACTTGGTAACTGTTTTTTAATTATAAAATACAAAAAATGTAGGTACATCAATTTCCATTTTTTTCACCAAAAAACATGACCTTCAAAAACGCTGATATCTTCAATGAATTAATTAATGCGCGGGTGCTTTCTACAGTATATGTTTGGTTTAGAATTAGAACCGGCACGAAATGACCTAATGGTTTGTCCAGATCAGGTCGAAAGGATCAAAATGTTTTAGTTAGCTTAAAATGAGTGGATTAGTTTTGATAGACAAAAATGGCGGTTCAAATTACTCTGCTTACGTTACTTAAGAACAACCAGAGGTCTCGCTCTCTATGGGTGCAAAGTTATAGTTAATACACGTGGTGTTAAAACAATAACAATTTTAATACCACAAAGTTACAAATTTACACATAAAAACGAATAGGTGAATGGTGATTCAATATCGATCAAAATGACTTACAAATAAGGTAGATAGGTTGCCATAACCCGCACGTGGAGGATGTCTCTGATACCTGGGGGCGTCGTCTAAGTGGGGCCAAGCTGGTCCACGTGTCCAGGTGTCAACGTGGATTGCAGTGTCTTGCTTGCTGCCGCGTGCACGCAGTTGAGACAATCGTTATGGGCCATAACGAACGCGTGGTGCACTTCTCGCCACGGGTCAGTCGCTCGCTGGAAGAATGGCTCTTGCACACGAGGCTCACGGACCGCTGAATGTCAAAGAAGGAATATGACAATGGTGACTTCTTATAACTGGGCAATCCATCTGGTTAGAATGTTGACTATCCGCCTGACGATGAGAAAGTGGGCTACTGTGACTACGGATCGCGGGTCAGGCGATCTTTCTACGATGCTGGACGACGACAAAGTGACCGAATCTTGGATTCTCTTGTGGTTGCTTCTGTTGGTTGTTGCTGCTTGATGACACTTGTCACATGGGCGCTGTCGATACCTGGGACTATGGTGGCTTTTGTAGGCATTAAGGGAGGTTAGCAGAGTCATAATGGACAGGGTTGGACTCAAGAAGATTAAAAGTGAGGTTTAGACAATATTGGAACCCCACAATGTGGCTAAATCTTAGTTGGATTATCCAGAATGGCTTATAAATACTGGTATCTTCGTTACTCAAGAAAGTTACTAAAAGCCTACTTTTTTTCAAATGGAACACCTGTATATTATTTCTAGTTTGGAAAGCTGACATCAATTTTTATATATCATACATATACCCAACCAGCTAAGTTTTTGACTTATCAGCAATTTTTTGTTGTAGTTCATTGAAATGGTTATTCTATTAGATTTTGAAATGTTCCATGAGTAACTTTTGTTTAACATGAACATTAATGTCACTCTTGTTATCGTCTTGATAGTTCAGTAGTTTTACAATGTATAAATACCTTAAAAATTATAGAAGAAAACACAGTTCTTATTAATTAATCTATTTTGGTGGGAAAAGAAATCTGAACAACAAAGTGAAGCAAGATTGGAACCTGTGATAAGCAGTGATAGGTACAATTTGGAGATCCAAATCCATCCCTCTGATGACGCTATCTTTGTTAGCAAAATGATTATCAGGTTTGAAAACTGTATTGTGATGAATTGCGTTCTCCAAATTTTACATAAAAACAACAAAATTTTATAAATTAATTAAACAGGATATTAAAACAGATGTTCGAAACGCTGGCCATTTACTTCCAAGCATTTTAAAAGACGGGCTATGACTGCATTGTTAAGCGTTTCATACAATATTTACCACGCATAGATTGCGCCAGTTCCAGAATATTTGTTTAGAAATCACCAATTGCGTCGTTTCAAATCGCCACTGACATTTTCAGATGAAGAGCTTTAAAATGTTCAAACTACTTTGTCACGTGCTTCTTCAGTTTTTTTGGTCAAGAAAAGTTTATCTTGATCTGTAATATTTAATAGACTTTAATTATCACACACAATATACTTTCTTCATTACATGCTTATGTCTTTTAGTGAATTTTCGTAGAAAAAATTCAGTAATGGGGAGATCCTGACTTTTGAATTTTGAAAAATTTTTTGCTAATGATCGTGAACTAGGACCCCTAGAACCCATATCCGGGGTCAGTTTTAATTTTTATATGCTTATATATATATATATATATATATATATATATATATATATATATATATATATATATATATATATATATATATATATATATATATATATATTGCTATGGTATTTATTTTAAGTATACCTGCAAAAATTTATTTTAGAGCTGAGAACATATATCTTAATCATCAGGTTGGGTTCATTATAATTACAGCTAGCTTCTACTAATTAAAATTCATTAATATGTGCTATTTAAATTCATTTATTGGTTTTTTTTACTTGATCAAAAATTAATTTCACTTTGCACAGATGGCTATACAACAATTTTACTGATTAATTATTAACGAAAAACAATGCTTCTGGTTAATTACATTACGGTGTCTATGTGACACACATTAAATACAAACAGAAACATTTAAAGCATTCATTACATAAACATAAATTGAAAAATCCTATTAAAACATTCAGGTAACATTATAAATAATTACACAATTACCGGTTAAACATTGATATAACATAAACAATATACATCGACAATTCTACAGAGATCACAGTCTCTTTCTGTTCATTTCAAGCAAATTTTTGCTTAATGAAATTTATTGGCACTCAATCTTTAATTGGTGCTGTTAAAATGGTGAAATTCAAACCGCACTGATCAATTTAGGAAAAGAAAACACTTACTGAAACATTTTCCATTGGATTATATATTGTTTTTCCATTATTGCTGTCCATTATTAATTATTATTATTTTTCCAATTTATCCATGCCATATTTTACTGCCCATTTATTGATTATTAACGGATTTAATTTATTAACATGTTGATATATTCCATATTCGTAGCACTCTGGAGGTTTTTTATAATCTCCCTTCGAGGCACTCTGGAATCTCTTATGTCAACTTACATAATGATCACATGATCTGGTGAAATGATGCTGATGAATTCACTGGATGGAAAGACCCCGGACACTCTCGGACTCTTGCTTTTATTGACTTTCTTACAGGTGAAAAAACGCTATTGTTCATCAAACCACCTGTGTTTGAGCTTTCCGTCAAACCTTTAGTGTCTTTTTACGTTTTTTTTTCTTGCGCGCACATATACCTTAATACTACATAAAGTTTTTTCTTTACAAATGACCTCTGCTCTTTTAATACATCGAGCCTTTAGGTAGCTTGGTCATACCTATTTTTACACACAATAAATCAATAGAATTGCATTTATTAGCTACAATCTCATTCTCCCTACAAAAACTGAAGCATTGTTCTTGGTTTCTTTACGGATATTTCTAGAATATATATATATATATATATATATATATATATATATATATATATATATATATATATATATATATATATATATATATATATATTATTACTCGAATGAAACTTAACATCGAGGGTTGCTACATGGGTCACTGACATTCATGTCGGGCGTTGACATCTCATGCTAAACTCTTTCGTTGCTACATTAGGGTGTATACGTTTATTTTATATGTACTAGGGTGTATAAATTTCCCGTTTTCCCATTAAAATTTCGTAATCTTTCCTATTATTTGCTATCTATAGCAATATATATATATATATATATATATATATATATATATATATATATATATATATATATATATATATATATATATATATATATATATATATCTCACACCGATAACTCAAAAAATAATGGGTCGATTTTGATCAAATTTGGCACGTGCCTTCCTTTTGTAAGTGGCTTGGACAAGTTCGTTAGCCAGGAAAATCGGACGAGGTTTTCCGGTAAAATTGAGTCTCCATTCGAAAAAAATTGTGTCTCAAAAAATAAAAAAGCTATAATACCCAAATTTGGTAGGTAGGTTTAGGATAAAGAAATCAAACTATACACCAAAATTAAGATTTCTATCTTACAAGAAAAAATTTATAATACAATATTTTGTACCAGATTATTTCTATCAAAATTCACTACCATAACGCACTTGCTGCGTCCAGACTTTTTTTCTTTTAGCTTAGAGAGCTGAGTTTTGGTAGCTAGTATTATACGTTTATAATAGAAACTGGAATGTCAATTTTGGTTGCCATAGCGTTATTTTGGCCGATACAAAGAATTTTCGAAAGAAAACCCAACATTTTCTTTAAAAAAAATTGGTCCGATCGTCGTGGCTAACGGTCTAATCTATATATCGTTGTGATACGGTTTTTCTGTGAAGATGAAAAAGATTTATTACTTTAAAGCTAACCCCAAATATGGATTCCAGTGGTCCTAGTTCGCGTTCATTAGAGAAATGTTTTCAAAATTCAAAAGTCGCCATCTCCTCTTACCGAATTTTTTCTACGAAAGTTTGTTTAAGACACGTATCAAATTCACTGCAGCAAATGTTTGAGACATAATTATGCCACGAGGTACATTATATTCGCTTGCATGCAAAATACAAACATGTGTTATCCATGAGTCCTTGCGTCTACTTCGTTCTTTGATCCTAAGTTAACAGTTTCCGGATATTTCTATTCGTTGGCTATTATTTATGATAAAATCTTAAATAAAGCGTATAAAATTTGATATTTAGTTATTTGGTTTGAGTTTATATTGAGTAAAACTAACACTATATGTTAATAGGAATCTTTACTTGAAGTAAAGCAGTATATTTGCTGCTCCTATGACTTCAGCTCTACGACCCGAGACTGCAAAATCCGCTCGGACATACTACATACTGGTATAGGTTGTATACGCTAAATGCATGGGGAGTACTGGCTAGAATCGTTACTTTTTATGACCGCTATAAAATGTACGGCAAATAATTCCGTATCCCAAATCCCTGCGACGTTTTGTAACAAAACCGCGGACAATAGCAGCGGCACTCGAACAAATCATGTATTGAATTCTAATGTAATAAACTGTCATGGATTAGTTTTCCCTGAGCTTTTGCACGCTTCCCACAGTTCCATACAATTCCGGCTATAATGAAACTGACAGCATGTGTGTCCACTGTTCAACCTTTCTTCTTATATATTTCCTTTCCTAAACGATTCGTACACCTATAATTTACTTTGATCAACAGTCATATATTTTCTCATGCGGAGATATTGAAAAATTCCATTTCCCGGCTTACAATGAACGAAACCTCCTTTCTGTTATTTTATTCACTATTATCGATAAACATCGTGTCCTGTGAAGAGAAGCGCTTGTGGAAAGATGAAACTGAAATTACTGTAATTTTTGGAGATAATTATAAAACTTTTCGGGTAGCTGCCGATATTTTTGATTAGTTGACAAATTCTGTAAGTCAAAAACTAAGAAAGTAATAAGTTAAGCCATAGAAAAATAAATGTCTATGATGTTTTCAGAGTTCGGATCTCTGATGTCTATGGGATGTATTGATATTGTTGCGTTTTCGCCGGGTTCTGGATAAGTGAGACTTTAAATTTTGACAAAACAACTTTATTTACACTCTAAATATGGATACAATAAAATTTCTAGAATGTCTCTCTCACAAAAACACTTAATTTACTGCCCTTACAATTACTAATCTGCACACAAGTCTACACTGGTACTACAGTAGCTACTCTATAACACTTCACACTAGTTACTGCTCCTTCGAGTCACTACAACATCCTCTAACTGAACTGCCTGCGCTGGCTTACTTCCATCTTTATATAGCCGTCGCATCTTCCAGTTTGTTCTCGAGCGTTCTATTCCAGAATGTTCCAGGACCTTCTTTTGCTAGAAGGTTTTGTGAATACAGATCGGCCCCGTGTGTATACAGTGGGATGCATATACAGGCTGATCCAAATGTGGTCATCACTCCTATGTTACACAAGAGGTGTTTCTCGTAATATAAGATCTCTCTGCGTATACAGGGTGTAAGGGTTCTCTGCGCATACAGGGTGTGTATACAGGATGTTCGGAATGTGCAGACCTCAGTTATCCGTTCCGACGGGGTACAAGTTGGTAACTTCGTTATTTCTGGTCCTAGAGGGTTGAGACTTCGCCTGAGGGGGGTCACCCCAGGCACCACCAGGGGGTGGGGAGGCGGTGTTGCCAGATTGTGCAAAAATTCCCAGATGCTGGGGAAATTCTGGAGATGTGGCAACACCGCACCTACGTCTATTGAAGTGCTTTGTAACACTGCCCCCCTCCTTAAGACTGTTCGTCCCGAACAGTATTTACCGGCCGCCAACTTGGGGGTTCGTTGCCCCGATAGGGACTCAACCTCTCTATGTGAACAACTTTGGGTTTAGTTCTTGGAGACAGCTGGATTCTGTAGACTAGGTCGTTAATTTTCTTAGTCACCAAGTATGGCCCTTCCCATGGTTTCTGAAGTTTGGGACTGAGGCCCTTTCTCCTTGTTGGTTGGTACAGCCACATTGCATCACCTTCCTTGAATGTATGGGGTGTTGCTCTGCGATCCAAGCGCCTCTTCATCCGGTCACTGCTTAAGAGGAGCCTATCTCTGACACATCTGTGTATAGTGCGCAGTTTTCCTTCTAGGTCGCCGACATACTCAGGTAACGTAGCTAGGTCCGCTATGTCCTTGTTCGGTGGTGGTCTCGTCATGTCGATTGGTAACCGCATCTCTCTGCCGGTCAACATCATGGATGGAGTGTAGCCGGTAGATTCATGCTGAGAGCTTCTGTAAGCTAGGAGGAACAGAGGTATCAGCTTGTCCCAGGTTCTCTGATTCTCGTCGACAAACATAGCAAGATACTGATTGATGGTCCTGTTATGCTGTTCTACCATGCCGTCTGATTGAGGGTGGAGTGGCGTTGTTCTCGTTTTCTTTATGCCTAGCAAGTCCATTAGGCTCTTCCAGACCTCTGATTCGAAATTCCGACCCTGGTCGGTGTGAATCTCCAAGGGTACGCCATGCCGTGATATGACATTTTCCATTAGGGCTTCTGCTACGGTCGTTGCCTCTTGGTTGGGGATCGGCGCAACTTCGGGCCATTTCGAGAAGTAGTCCATCGCCACCATTATGTATCTGTTCCCAGACTCTGTGATGGGAAAAGGTCCTGCGATGTCTACGGCAACTCTCTCTCCCACGGTGTACCTGAGATGTACTGCATCATTTTTCCTCTGGATCGGGTCTTTGGTCCTTTCTTTGAAGCACATTGGTCACACCTTTTGCACCATTCTTCCACGCTTCTTCAGCAGCTTATCCAATAGAAGCGGTCTCTGACTCTGGCGAGAGTCCTGTTGACCCCAAAGTGGCCTCCACTTCTACTATTGTGCAACTCTTGCAGAACACTGTCTATGCACTCACTTGGCACAACGGTCTGGTATATACAGTCTCTACCATCGGCAGTTTCCCATTTTCGAGTGATCATGTCATTCTTTAGACACAATGAGTCCCATTGTAGCCAGTAGCCTTTAACCTCCGCCCCAAACCGGGACACATCATGCCACTCAGGTCTTTTCCCTTTTTGTAGCCATTCTCTAATATTTTTCAAGTCTGGATCTGTCTTCTGTGCGTCTCTGATGTATTCAAGATTTACGTCTAGATCGGTATTATTCTCCTTTTCCGTCACCAGTTGTTTGATCTGATGAGTTACTTTATCGATCTCTTTGTTCTCTTGTCGCTCGCAAAATTTACATTCATGCACTGAACATGGTCTTCTTGACAGGCTGTCTGCATTGGCGTGACTTCTTCCTCTTCGATGTTCAATCCGGAAGTCGTAGCTCTGCAGTTTCTCTATCCATCGGGCTATCTGCCCTTCGGGATTTCTAAAGTTCAGAAGCCATTGCAGAGCAGAGTGATCCGACCTCACGCGGAATGTTCTTCCGTACAGGAAGCTGTGGAAATGTTCGATGGATCTTACAACTGCCAGCAGTTCTTTCCGGGTTACACAGTAATTTCTTTTTGCTTTTCCGAACTTTTTGCTGAAGTAGCCTATCACAACTTCTTCTCCGGCTTGGAGCTGTGAGAGTACTGTCCCAATGCCATACTGGGAAGCATCGGTGTCCAGTATAAACAGTCCTTCGTCCTGAGGATAAGCCAGCACAGGAGCAGTGAGAAGACGATGTTTGAGCTCTCTAAAAGACTCTTGGCAATCTGGTGACCAGATGAACTCGGCCTTATTTTCAGTCAGGCTATGCAGCGGTTTCGCAATGCTGCTGAAGTACTTTACAAAGCGTCGGTAGTAGCTGCAAAGTCCCAGAAAACTTCTGACCTCATGTTTGTTCTTCGGCACAGGCCAGTCTCTTACTGCCTTTATTTTCTCTGGATCAGTTTCTATCCCTTTCTCAGAAACGACATGTCCGAGGAAACTCACTTTCTTCTGGAAGAGGACGCATTTCTTGGGATTGAGTTGCAGATTGGCACCTCTCAGCCTGGAGAAAAGCTGCTTCAGATTCGACAGGTGTTCATCAAAAGTCCTTCCAATCACCATGACATCGTCGAGATACACCAGGCATGTTTCCCATGTAAGTCCTCTCAGCACTAACTCCATTAGTCGCTCGAAGGTGGCAGGAGCATTACATAAGCCGAATGGCATGACCTTGAATTGGTACAACCCATTCCCGGTTGAAAAAGCAGTCTTCTCCTTATCGTCTTTATGGAGTTCTACTTGCCAGTAGCCACTTTTCAGGTCTAATGTAGAGAACCACTTTGATCCGGCCAAAGTGTTCAAAGTGTCGTCGATCCGGGGCAGGGGATAACTGTCTTTCTTGGTGACATCATTCAGCTTCCTATAGTCCACGCAAAATCTCATAGTGCCGTCTTTCTTGGTGACCAAAACTACTGGGGACGACCAAGGACTATTAGACTCCTCGATCACACCATCTTCCAGCATTTCGTTAACCATCGCCTTGATTTCTGATTGCTTGGCAAAAGGCAGTCTTCTCGGCGGCTGTCTAATTGGTCTTGCGTCGCCAGTATTAATTCTGTGTTGCACTAGACTCGTACGACCTGTGATTTTATCTTGAGCGAAAATATCGGCCTCCTCCAATACGAACTTCAGGGCCATCTCCATCTCCATATTGTTCAATTGGCCCCATGAATTCTTGAACCGCTCTACTATTTCTACTGGCAGTCTTCTGTCTAATGCAGTGGGTGTCACGTTTTTGGACAACGTCACTCGGTCAATGGGTTCGCAAGTGCCGATAACCTCACCTTTCTTCAGTGTGACCCTGTTAGTTTGTACGTTAGCCACTCTTATGGGTATTGTCTTCTTCGGGTCTACTAAGCATCGTGCGACGAGGGCACCATCACGTCTATCTTTTAGGGGCTCCGCTATGAGAGCAGACATACAATCAAGTTTCTTCTCTAGTCTGGCTCTGACAATCTTCTCACTGTTACCAGGAATCCGTGTATCCTCGTCGACAATAAGTCTCACCCTGAGATGAGCTTCGCCTGCTGTTGGAGATAAATACAATTCTTCGTTACCGATTCTCAAGATCTTATTCTGGAAGTCTACTGAAAGGACATCGAACTCTTCCATTAAATCCAGGCCTAGAATAAATTCGTCGACGATTTCTGCGACGACAGCCCTTACCTGTAGCTCAGTACTGCCCAGCCTAATGTAAACAGTGGCCTCTCCATGCACAGGTATCCTATCTCCTTTTGCCGTCTCCAACACAGGCTGTTTGTTGGTCGTGAGTGCCGACCTGTTTGGCAACATGTCTGGACGTACAACGGATCTAGTGGCACCAGTATCGATGGTGAAACTGCATTGTCTTCCGTCTATGCTGCCAGGTATAACGAGGCTCTCGCGGTAGCGTCGGATAGTGGAGACCCTGACCTTGGGTCTCGCATGCCACGTGTCGCCCACTTACACTGGCGTCAGGTCGTTTTCCCTGATGGCGCTCCCTGTTGGTGCATTCTTGTCTTCTGCGAGCCACCTGTTGGGTTTGTGAGCACTGCCTACTTATGTGCCCTTTCCTACCACACTTGTAGCATTCTATGTCTGACCAATCTGCTTTCGTCCTACGTGCCCCAACCGGTACAGTGAGCTTCCTTATGGCTTCTTTTATCAACTTCATTTCTTGCCTTAGTTCCGCTGTCGTTTCTGCAAAGTCCTCTATCTCCTTCACTTCGCGCAGCCTGTTGCGGCGAGGTTGAGATGCATTCTTCGCTGCTTCAAATTCCAAGCCATAAATTACGTAGTCTGTAAGTGTTTTGAACCTTCCGAGTCTTAAAGCTTGTTGCATTTCATTGTCAAGTACCCCATCGATGAAGGTCTGGACGGTTATCTGGTTGACAAATCCTTCTGGGGCTTGGGGATATGCCAGTCGCACAAGTTTCTCCACCTCGGCACTAAATTCTTGCAGCGTCTCATTTGGCTTCTGGACCCTTGACTTTAGTTGTGTCTGGTAGACCTGGCTCATGTACTTGTTACCATATCTCAAATCTAGGGCCTGTATCACTGTTAAGTAGTTTTGCTGTTTCGACTCCGGGATGTTCTGGAGGATTTCTAGGGCTTTACCTCGAAGCGAGAGAATTAGAGCAGTTGCTGCCTGTTGTTCGCTCCACCCATTGCTGAGAGCTGCCGCCTCAAACTGCCTCCTGTACATGGGCCACGATGTTTCTCCGTCAAAAGTCGGCGGCTTCAAGGTTCCATGAGGCTGCTGCACGATTGGCATATCTTCTTCCGGACGATTTTGAACTGGGGACATTCCAGTAACTCCTCTTGGTTGAGTTCTATCAGTCTGGCCCATCACCTGTTCTGTCAGTTCTCTATGTCTCATTTCTGTGCCTTTCATAATCATCTTCATTTGTTCAACTTCTTCCCATCGTTTATTCAAATCCTCTGTTACATTATCTACTTTCCTGTCCACATTTTCTATTTGTTCGTTAATCTGTTCAGTTTCTTCTTTTACATCGACTCTCATATCATGGAACATACTTCGGATGTCTTCTTTGTCTTCAAGACGCCTCTGTTCCTCCTCTTGTCGTCTTCTCTCTTCTTCGCGCCGCCTTCTTTCATCTTCTTGTCGCCGTTGTTCGTCTTCTTCACGTTGCTTCTTGAGTTCTTCTTTATCTTCAAGGCGCCTGTTCTTCCTCTTGTCGTCTTCTCTCGTCTTCTTCGCGCCGTCTTCTTTCATCTTCTTGTCGCCGTTGTTCGTCTTCTTCTCGTTGCTTCTTGAGTTCTTCTTTATCTTCAAGGCGCCTCTGTTCTGCCTCTTGTCGTCTTCTCTCGTCTTCAAGGCACCTCTGTTCTTCCTCTTGTCGTCTTCTCTCGTCTTCTTCGCGACGCCTTCTTTCATCTTCTTGTCGCCGTTGTTCGTCTTCTTCGCGTTGTCTTTTCAGTAAGTCCATTAATTCTTTGATTTCAGCCATCTCGTCGTAGTCAGTCGATCTGGTGTTTACCATTTACAGCTAGCTTACTTGTTCACTTCTTCACTCACTTATCCCACACTTCTGACACCAAATTGTTGCGTTTTCGCCGGGTTCTGGATAAGTGAGACTTTAAATTTTAACAAAACAACTTTATTTACACTCTAAATATGGATACAATAAAATTTCTAGAATGTCTCTCTCACAAAAACACTTAATTTACTGCCCTTACAATTACTAATCTGCACACAAGTCTACACTGGTACTACAGTAGCTACTCTATAACACTTCACACTAGTTACTGCTCCTTCGAGTCACTACAACATCCTCTAACTGAACTGCCTGCGCTGGCTTACTTCCATCTTTATATAGCCGTCGCATCTTCCAGTTTGTTCTCGAGCGTTCTATTCCAGAATGTTCCAGGACCTTCTTTTGCTAGAGGGTTTTGTGAATACAGATCGGCCCCGTGTGTATACAGGGGGATGCATATACAGACTGATCCAAATGTGGTCATCACTCCTATGTTACACAAGAGGTGTTTCTCGTAATATAAGATCTCTCTGCGTATACAGGGTGTAAGGGTTCTCTGCGCATACAGGGTGTGTATACAGGATGTTCGGAATGTGCAGACCTCAGTTATCCGTTCCGACGGGGTACAAGTTGGTAACTTCGTTATTTCTGGTCCTAGAGGGTTGAGACTTCGCCTGAGGGGGGTCACCCCAGGCACCCCCAGGGGGTGGGGAGGCGGTGTTGCCAGATTGTGCAAAAATTACCAGATGTTGGGGGAAATTCTGGATATGTGGCAACACCGCACCTACGTCTGTTGAAGTGCTTTGTAACAATATGTTGTGTGTTTATGAGATTAACGTAAAGATTGTTGGGAGATTTTAATGATGTTTTTGACCATAATTTTAAAGTTTTTATGTTTAGATCTTACCGGCTTTTGCGTTTAATTATTAACAATTGTTCCCACCTAAGATTAATAATATTTTGTGATCTTTTCACTGAGGTAGTTTTGGCGATATGCGCGCAATGTCAATGTTTTTTCGTTGTCTTGGTAGATCAAATAAGTCGCAGTATTGCAATTTCCTTGCTTTATTTTGCTGTTAAGAGTGTTTTATAACCTTTTAAACATTTTCAGAGAGCCTCCGTGGTTCAGTGGTAAGAACGTGTGACTCTGAACCGAAGGGTACTGGGTTCGATACCACGGTTCTTCTCTCACTTTTTCAGTACATACTGTAACATTGACATCAACCGAGGTTGTGGTATTGTAATTGAGCAAGTTGAATGTCTGCACGTTCAGCCCCTCGGAGGGGTCGTTAAACAGTCGCTTCCGCTACACAAAGGCAGGAGTTTGGCAAAATTTTCGGCATACTGGGATGAAGCTGCTCCCCGGCGTCGGTGATTGACCATAGTGCGGAAATAAATCGACGTTAGAGAAAAGTACACACACACACACACACACACACATACTCTTCATGATAAGAAAGCACGCAAAAAGTTCAGTTTCGTTCTTGGACGGTATCAATTAAAAAGAAGGAATATAAAGTTGTCTCCCTAACCAATCATTTGTACAATTGTTATTTCATCCATTTCTGTTAAATAAACAATGTTGCTGAATTGTATTTAATATGACAACTATTGTCATGTGGTTTCAAGCGTTTTAAACAAAACTAACATTGCCAACAGCGAAGAGTGTTGACAATTTTTTTTTGTCTTCTTTTTAATTGATACCGACCAAAAAGGATACTGAAATTGTTTTGACTTGCTTTCTCATCAAGAATGAAACACGATTTGTTTTTAATGTTATAGTACTTTGTAGAGAAGTTCAATCAGGTGAGTTTCTTTTTACTGTTAATTTCTGCAACAAATTTTTAACCTTAGCATTTTTGAACAGATAATGAAAAGATCTTTCAAATTGTCATTATTGGTCATCAAGAAATAATAAGCTGACTTTTGATGAAATTTGATATGTACCTTTTTTTGTGGCTTAGATAAGTTCGTTAGCCAGGAAAATCGGTCTAGTTTTTCCGGGAAAATTTTGGGCTTTCTTTCGGAAAATTAGACATTTTCTATGAACATAAAAATAAAAATCCAATTGGCCAGGTGTTTTTTGAAAAGTTAACTTGTTCGTAGCTTCACAATAAAAATAAAGTCTGGAATAACAAGAATATCTGTGAACAGGTTAACTTTTCAAAAAAACGCTTAATTGGATTTTTATTTTCATTGAAAATATCTAATTTGCAATGAGGAATTTGCACATTTTTTTATTCTCCTCTTATTCAATTCCCCACATTATATAAAATGAATTGCCATATAAAATTTCAATTTTTAACTGATAGTTTTCCTGTAAAAAATATAGAAAATCAAAATAATTGTCTCCGCGCCAAAACGCAGGCGTAAACAAAGACGGCCTACTGTGACGTCACGATCCGGTATCGGCCAAACGAGTCTCGCTTACTCACACAGAGATCCACATATCATTAGTGCTTATGCGACTTACGTGTGCCGGATAGTTATTGTTATCAACTTATATTATTGTTAATATCTATATACTCGTATTAATTATTTTAAAAACTGTACAGTCTTATAGTATAGCTACAGAAGTTTTTCCAAGGACAATCTTATAATTTACCAAAAATTTATGTACTAGCAGTGTTTGCGTTTTTAGGAATTTCATGGGTGCTGAGCTAAAAGGAGTAAAATCTGGGAGGTATGTGTCTGATATGAACCTTATTTTATCCTGTAAATTTCTTTGTTGGATTTTATGTAGTAATTTCTTATAAAATATAATGTAAATAAAAGCATAACCTCAAAATGTTCTCCATTCAAATAATACACAAGAAAAATATACACCATTTCTTCCTGATTTTCTCATCCCTAGGCACATTAAAGAATAATTTGTTGGGGGTAGTTATTGTTGTGGAAGTACATTTGGGCACTCAACAGCACTTATAATATTTATGTCCAGGCACTGTTATGTCTTTCACATTCTCGTATTGTAATTCTGAATCTGATGAAGTCATCACACAGTCACGCACTAAACTAGATTAAACACAACTTACTACCTTTGAACATATATTATACACTAAACACCAAAACTACTTAAAATTATGATAAAACTGCTCAGAATTCGATGCAAACACAACGGTATCACGCAGATGTACCGGATCGTGACGTCACAAAGCTCTTCACCAATCAGATCGCGTTTTCTCCCACCCTGCCTTCTTGAATTATATTCAATATTTCAATAATTAATTACTAATTAGTAGTTCACTTTAAGGGGGGTTCACTTGTAGGCATATATTTTTAGAGTATTTTGCTGTACTTTAAATGCGTTTTTCATCAAAGGTAAATTATATGCAACTTCCTTATTGTCAATAATTCGTAAACAGTTGAAGATAGGTATAGGACATCATACATAAAACATATCTAGAATTTTCTAACAAATAAAAAGATGCAATAATATACAGGTTGTTCCGTTTAAAAAAGGTGACGTTAACGTGATATTTTATTTCTGCAATACCATTATCCGCTCAAAAAATACAGAATTAAAAATAAAAATTGACGTGCTTGAACGTGTTTCTTTTAAGTTCACCTCTATACCCATATTCATATTATTCCCAACTTTATCATCACCCCGTATAAAAATATAAAATTTTAAATATGTGTTCTAAGGTCTCTTGATTCGCGCTCATTTAAAAGACTTTTTGAAAGTTCGAAAATCGTAACGTTTCTAAAAGCGAATGTCTTTAATGAAAATTCGCAAAAAGAATAGTATCCAATTCCTTTCGAGATTATCACTTGACGAAGCGTTGTACGAGAACCTTACACCGTTTTCTTCAAGCTCTTTAACCAAATTTGACCAAATGCGTCATAAGTAATTATCTAGTCTTTGTTGACACTTTCTTTGGATATTCTCAAGTTTGTAAACTTTCAAGAGTCAAGGACAGTAGAAACATAGGTACCATTACAGCAGCCACAATGGGAGCTTTATGACTTATAAAGATGTGATATATCTACACGACTTTACTGCTTTAATAAATATTGAGTAGGTGTTTGTATATTTTGATTCTGTTTCAATATGAAATGGTTATATAACTTTTTGTTCTTAAACATTTCATTTCCTGTTAATCACATTATTGTCGGGTTATACACAGGATAATTTATAACTATGGAACCAAACTGCCAAGGGTTATTTAGTGTCGTGAGAGAAGACATATGAGTATGTCCGAAATTGTCCCCTAAATGCCCGGATAGACGACGCGTGGATTGCCATTCAACCATAGCTATTTGCGAATTTTTATTAAGAAAAATTCGCTTATAGAGAGGTCACGATGAAAAGCTTTTGAAAAAATTTCTTCACCTGAGCGAGAATTTGGGTCCCTAGAACTCAAAACCAAGGTCCGTTAAATTTTTTACGTGTTTATATATATATATATATATATATATATATATATATATATATATATATATATATATATATATATATATATATATATATATATATATATATATATATATATATATATATATATATATATATATATATATATAGTAATAGTAATTTTTATTTGGCCAATGAATCATACAATGTATTATACATAGAAGCTTTGCTTGTGCATGTGACTAATACAATTTCAATATAAATGTCTAATAGGTAATAACGCCAAAAGTATTTGCAAGTATCACCTTAAAATTTTCTCAAGGAAATTAATTAAAAAAACACAGTTATCCTTTCCACCAATACTTCTGCCATATCCACATTATTCACTCCCTATTTTAAATATATAAAACTTCTCCATTTATAATTTTGTTAGCCAGAAAATACATAAATATATATATATATATATATATATATATATATATATATATATATATATATATATATATATATATATATATATCCGAGCGATAACTCAAAAAATACTACTGATTTCAATCAAACTTGGCAAGAATCTTGTTTGGGCGAAAACCGAGGTCTTGTTCGTTAATCAGCCTTTATGCTCAAGTTTTTTCGGTGGAAAATCGGGGAAAACTGTTTGAAAACGTTATATTTTTGTAAGTATCAGTGTAACTGAAATGATAATCTACATGTGGCTAGTGCAAATAAACCTATGTTGTGAATTTTAAGTAATTTGGTACACAATATTTAGAGTTTTTTCCAAATTAAAAATAAAATCTCAAAGACATGCGTTGAGACGACTTACTGGTTAAAGTCAATTGCCTGGCAGACAGAGTAGATAACTGCCACGCCTAGATTGATTTATACAACAGGTATAAACCATACATCAACGGTAACTAAACTAAATATATACCAGGCATAAACATACTACCCGAACCAACAATCGTGAAATCTCGGCCGCAATTATGGAATATGACATGAAATTAAAAATTTGCGAAGTGATTGTTTTTATTTTAGGATTATTAGAGAATAGATTTCGATTAATAATTTTAGTTTATATGAAAAGCTTGTGAACTAAATCATTGCCGAAAACAACAAAGTTGTTTAATGATATTAGTCGCCCAAGACCCTAACCGATAAAATAAGTTATGTTATTAAATTAATTTTTTCACACAGGAGCAGTATGTATGCAATCAGGACCGTTAAAAATTGTGTAAATATTGCAAAATTTGAAAATAAGTTAATTCTTTAATCAAAATCTAAAGTTAAAAATTAAGAATGAATAAATAAACCTTGGATAAATAAACACGTCAAGCTAACGGCGATACCACGTTGAAAAAACCGATTGTCGTGCGATCACCGAAGTTAAGCAACCTCGGGCATGGTCAGTGCTCGGATGGGTGACATATAAAAACTGAAATTGACCCTGGATATAGGTCGCTCATTTGAAGAAATGTTTTTAAAATTCAAATGTGGGGATCTCCTCATTAGTGAATTCTTTTAAGAAAAATTACAAAAAACTGATTTTCTCGAATTTTTACCTTGAATATCTCAAGACGCGTACACCAGATTATATGAGACTTTCTAAGGAATGTTAGAATATCAAAAGTCTGGACGCAGCAAGTGCGTTATGGAAGTGAATTTTCATTAAAATGTTTTTAATAGCAAATATGTCTTTCTAACGCAAGCAGGCATCAATCTGGTTACCGGTATAACCTATATAGTAGAAACAATGTACCATATTTTATCAAAATTACTTATTGTTTGAAAATGTACAAAATTTTTTCGAAAATAAACTTAAAATATTTTCGAGAAAACTGGTTTTTTAGCCAACAAACCTTAGGTTAATAGCAAATTTGGTTATTGAAATTTGAAGCATTTAATGAAAATTGGCTACAAAAACCCACTTACTACGTCTAGATGTTTTCCTTACAAACATTCATCATATTTCGATAAAAAATTCGAAAACGCAATAATATAAGGGTGTTCGAAAAAAAAAAACAATTGTAGGGATCACTAACGATTTATGGGCCAGCCTGCGGTTGTCAAAATAATTTTATAAGATGCAGCTCAACACACCCTATAATTAACGTATAAAATTAATTAACGTATAAAATTTCTTCTCGTATCTTGTATAATAGCTTTACCCTAGAAATGCGTCACCACTTGTTATATATGCAAATAAATAAAAATTTAAAGTAAACCCGGATATGGATTCTAGAGGGACTAGTTGAGCTCATTTGAAGAAATCTTTTTAAAACTGAAGAGTCGCGGTCTGCTTATTAACGAAATTTTTCTAGGAAAATTAGCTAAAAAATATAGACCGTTAAACCATAAACTTAACTAAACCTACAGCCAAAGGATCAGAAAAAGGGTCTAATTGAAATGAATTTTCTCTAAATATTCTAATAAAATTAAGGACAATGACGGTTGAAGCTGAAAATTAAAGGTTTGCAGAACACTCTTCTTAGAGCCTCGGTGGTTCAGGGGTAAGAACGTGTGCCTCTGAACCGAAGGTACTGGGTTCGATCCCAGGGTACTCCTTTCACTTTTTCAGTACAAACTATAACATTAACATCAACCGAGGTTCTGGCATTGTATTTGAGCAAGTTGAATGTCTGCACGTTCCGCCCTTCGGAGGGGGCGTAAAGCCGTCGGTCCCGTGTCCATGTGATGTTGGGCACGTTTAATATCCCTAGCCTCCTAACAGAAAGGCAGGAGTTCGGCAAAATTTCCAGGATAGTGAGGTGAAACTGCTCCCTGGCGTTGGTGATTGGCCATAGTCGCGGAAATAGGCCGAGGTTAAAGAAACAAAACACACACAACACTCTTCTTACGACATTTTCTTTACACAATCCGTATTTGTTTTACATTTGCATAAACATATAAAATTGTAACTGACCCCGGATATGGATTTTAGGGGGCCTAGTTCGCGCTCATTTGAAGAAATTTGTTTTAAATTCAAAAGTGGGGATCTCCTCTTTAGTGCATTTTTTTAAAGAAAATTTACTAAAAGGAAGGTCTGTACAAATTTTCAGCTTATTATCTTGCATTCCGAGATTCGGCCTAATAGTACAGGCAATAGAGGAGCCCGTTACTCTTGTCCATAATGCATTAAACTACAGGAGTTATTTTTTTTTTATACATAGGTTCAGAATCACGAACGGAATGTAAAAACACAAAATCCTTACAAATTAGGAGGGCGGAAGTGCCGCCATTTTGAGAAAAACCGTTTCGGCCTATATCTCCGTAACCCTGCACTTTAGGCCAAAAATGGTAATGACCTTTATTGTAGATAATTGCATTTCTAATCTTTTTTCTTAAATAATTGTTTTGTTATCACCCACCGTTTACAAGTTATACGACTATTAGCATTCATTTATTGACTTTTTTACCTATATCTTGGTTAATAATTATTTAAAAAATAAAATGCTTATGAATTAACTTTTCAATCGACAAATTTCCTACAATTTTTACTTAAAACTTTTTTTTTCAAATCAATATTTTCAAAGTTATAACGCGTTAAATTTACACTTTTCAATCGACAAATTTTTCTGGAAATATTTTAGTAAAATAAAGGACAATGGCGGTTGAAGCGAAGACTTCAGGCTTTGTAAAACATTCTTCTTAAGACATTTTATTTCCATATAATGGTTTCAAGTTCTTTGTCCTAATGTTGCCAATTTTGACGTTTTAAATCGCAACTTTGATGTTTTGGAGAAAACCTCAATTTATTTTTCTTTAAATGCCTATAACTTTTAACCTACAAAACTAAATTTTGGTAGGTAATTTACCTATCATGATATAAACCGGCGTACCAAATTTGGTTGCCCTTACTTTATCAATTCCAGACATATGATTTTTTTTCGAAAGAAAACACGAAATTTTCGCGGAAAACCTGGGCTTATTTTTTTGTCTAACAAACTTATCCAAGTCACTTGTAAAAGGAAGGTATTCACCAAATTTAGTCAAAATCGGCCCTTTATTTTTTGAGTTATCGGTGTGATACCTATATTCCTAAACTCGCTATCGAGGAAACAGGGACTTTTAGATTGTGAAAAGATTTCTTCAAATGAGCGCTCTTAGAACCCATATTCGGAGTTCGTTTCAGATTTTATCTGTTTACATTTATACAGGGTGACGCATTTCTACGGTAATTTTCAATATTTTCGTTATTATACAAGATACGAGAAAAAATTGTATACGTTAATTATAGGGTGCTTTAAGGAGCATCTTATAAAATTATTTTGATAATCACAGGCTAACCCATAAGTCGTTGGTGATACAACTTTCCTTCTTTTATCGAACACCCACTATATTATTGCATTTTTGTATTTTATATCGGATTATAAGAAATGTTTGTGAACTTAAAAATTTGATAATGTCCATCGTTTTCGAGTTGTTTTAATTGTTTTGGACTTATCACATTTTGGGCATATATCAAAAATTATGAAGTCCCATGAAAATGACGCATTCATAGAGCTTTCGGTTTATATTATTCGTTAATTTCTGTACTTCTTCAAACAATAAAGTTATTTTAATGAAATGCAGTACATTGTTTCTACTACATAAGTTATACTGGTAACCAAATTTGATGCCGGCTTTCATTACAAAAAGGCATATTAGTTAACAAAAACATTTTTAATGAAAATTCACTACCATAACGCACTTGCTATGTCCACACTTTTAATGTGATCCGATGGCTTTAAAATGTCAGTTCAGTGTTTGAATTAGACCAACGCCAGTTGCAATGTCTGTTCTGTTTAAGTATCTACCTGCAACAAGATTATTTTCCTGTATCCAATAATTTCCACCGAACTGTCATGTTTATTCGATGCACCAGTGTCCTCTTACGTAACAATGTTTATATAAGATCTAAGGAATCACATTAAAGTGTAAGTAACATGTGTTGCATTTCAACCTTTCTATCTCCTAATAACTGATAATATAAATTCGTGAGAAATTTCAACTAGTGGATGTTTATAAAATTTTTGAGTTAGTGTTTATGTTTATTCTTATAGGAAGGTGCCACTGACGAGACGTGGTTTAATTTGTTTATCTTTGAACTTACATAAAGCACATGCGTTAACACATCTCTCAAGTGTTGGAAAAGTATGTTAAAGACAGAAGTCTTTATTGAAAACTTCTGTCTTCGGTGCATCAGAAATGTGAATTCTTTCATTTACTTTTCTGGAATCTTACCTAATTATTATGTTACTGGATCCTGTTAATTATTTTATGGTTTTATTACTGCACTGTGTGGAACAGCCAAATGTAATTTGGTAATTATTGTGCAGATCAATAAATAAAACTCTGGACGCAGCAAGTGCGTTATGGTAATGAATTTTCATAAAAATGTTTTTATTGCAAATATGTGTGTTTTCTTTTTAACAAAGCAGGCATCAATTTTGGTTACCAGTATAACCTATATAGTAAAAACCATGTGCCATGATTCATAAAAGTAACTTTATTGTGTGAAAATGTACAAAAATTTCCAAAAGTAAACTTAAAGTGTTCCCGGAAAAACTCGTTTCTTGGTCAATCTTATAGGTTAATAGCTAATTGGGCTATTCAAATATGAAGAATTTGATCAAAATTCGCTACCTTAACGCACTTGCTGCATCCAGAATTTCTTTTCTTACAAACATGCATTATATTTCGAAAATGCAAAAATGCAACAACATAAGGCGTGTTTGATTAAAAAAAATAAAAAGAAATTTGTATCACCAACGACTTATGGGCCACCCTGTGATTGTAGAAATATTTTTAAGATGTAGCTCAAGACACCCTATAATTAATATATACAATTTTTTTTCATATCTTACATAATAACGGATATATTGAGCTTTATTGATTTTTTACGAAAATTTGACAAAAATTATATACCATTAAACGATAAACTCTATCGCTTAAACTACTGCCAAGCATCAGAGAAAGGGTCTATTTGAAATGAATTTTCTGGAAACACTTTAGTAAAATGAAGGACAATGGCGGTTGAAACTAAGACTTCAGGGTTTGTAAAACATCCTTCTTGAGGCATTTGATTTCCATAGCCCGTAATAGATTCAAGTTATTTGCCTAAATATTGCCGATTTTGACGTTTTAAATCGCAACTTTGACGTTTTAAGGAAAACCCCAATTTATTTTTCTTTAAATGCCTATAACTTTTTTGTCTTTTGACTCACATAGCTAAATTTTGGTAGGTAACTTACCTATAAGGATGGAAACCCGCGTACCAAATTTGGTTGCCCTTACTTTGTTAATTTCGGAGATATAAATTTTTTCCAAAGAAAACACAAAATTTTCCGGGAAAACCTGGGCAGATTTTCCTGGCTAACGAACCTCTTTAAGCATATTTGCACACCTGCCAAAATATAATTATTAAAAAATAAGTTTTTAGACGATACATGCCAAAACAACATTTGCAAAAGGAATTTTTTCACCAAATTTAATCAAAATCGGCCCATTATTTTTTGAGTTATCGGTGTGATACATATATATATATATATATATATATATATATATATATATATATATATATATATATATATATATATATATATATATATATATATATATATATATATATATATATATATATATATATATATATATATATATATATATATATATATATATATATATATATAAATATATATAAATTGAAACTGACCCCGGATATGTGTTCTGGGGGGCCTATTTAGCGCTCATTTGAAGAAATTTTTTCAAAATTCAAAAGTCGGGATCTCCTCATTAGTGAATTTTTTTTAAGAAAATTCACTAAAAATCCCGAAATACGTCAATTTTAGATAAAAAATTACTTTCGGCAACGTGAAAACTTCACCCCTGCATAGTCCACTGTAAAATATTTATTTATGTATTTATTATAATACAGGCAATAGAGAATTTGTTTCTGCACTAAACTAGAGGGAGTTTTTTTTCATACATCGGTTCAGAATGACGTAATGAATATAAAAACACAAAATCCTTACAAATTAGGAGGGCGGAAGTGCCACCATTTTGCGAAAAACCGTTTCGGCCTATATCTCCGTAACCGTGCACTTTGGGCCGAAAATGGTAATGACCTTTATTGTAGATAATTGCATTTCTCATCTTTTTTGTTAATTTTTTTTTTGTCACCGTTTACAACTTATACGACTATTATCATTCATTTATTGACTTTTTTACCTATATAATAATAATTGTTTAAAAAATAAAATGCTTATAACTTAACTTTTCAATCGACAAATTTTCTACAAGTTTTACTTAAAACTTTTTTTCTCAAATTATTATTAGTGAATTTTCTTTAAAAAATGCACTAATGAGACCTCGACTTTTGAAAAAAAATCAAATGTGCGCTAATTATGCCCCCTAGAACACATATCCGGGGTCAGTTTCAATTTTTATATGTTTATATATATATATATATATATATATATATATATATATATATATATATATATATATATATATATATATATATATATATATTTATTAGACTTCACTCAAATTCATCAAAAGGTTTTCTTTTTATGTTTGTTATTAGATAAATAGTTTAGTAGAACTCATGTTATATCCTCGATAAAGGAATAAATTTTTCCGAAAGCTCGGCGTATAATAAAGAGTTTTATTCTACAACTGACGGCGTTCCCACAATTTTTTGATATATATATATATATATATATATATATATATATATATATATATATATATATATATATATATATATATATATACGCAGCGCTGCGTGTCAGACCTCGTCGAATGCTTTGGCTTTGTCTAGAGCGACAATCTGGGATTCACCGTGTAGTTTCAGACTTGTTCCAAGAATGGGTGACAAAGGAAAGGAGGTCGGCAGTTGATCTGCGCTGACTGAATCCATACTGCCTGTTGTGGATTAGACTGTTTTTCAATAAATTTGAGTAATTCGGTGTTTATATACTTTTTCACCACTTTAGAGACGACTGAAAAGAGAAATAGGCCTGTAGTTGCTAGGAAGCGCTTTGGATCCTTTCTTGGGGACGGGTTGTACTCGAGCAGTTTTCTAGTTACTAGGGAATAAGCCTCTATTGTAAGATATCTGAAACAGACGAGTCAGGACAGGAGCAAGTTCTGGTGCGCATTTTTTTAGAACAATTGCTGGAATCTCGTCAAGGCCAGGGGGTTTCCTGCTATTAAGAGAAGAGAGCATCTTTCGTACCTTTTAGTGAATTTTCTTAAAAATTCGCTAATGAGGAGATCCCGACTTTTGAATTTTGAAAAAATTATCTCAAATGAGCGCTAATTAAGCTCCCCAGAACACATATCCGGGGTCAGTTTCAATTTTTATATGTTTATATATATATATATATATATATATATATATATATATATATATATATATATATATATATATATATATATATATATATATATATATATATATATATATATATATATATGTATCACACCGATAACTCAAAAAATTATGGGCCTATTTTGTTTAAATTTGGTCAATGAATTCCTTTTGTTAATGGCTTGGATAAGTTCGTTGGCCGGGAAAATCTGCCAAGGTTTTCCCGGAAAATTTTGTGTTTTCTTTTAAAAAAAATTATATATCCGGAATTAACAAAGTAAGGGCAACCAAATTTGGTACGCGGGTTTATGTTCTTATACGTAAGTTACCCACCAAAATTTAATCCTGTAGCTCAAAAGACAAAAAAGTTATAGGCAATTAAAGAAAAATAAATTGGGGTTTTCCTCAAAACGTCAAAGTTGCGATTTAAAACGTCAAAATCAGCAACATTTAGGCAAAGAACTTGAATCTAATACGGGCTATGGAAATAAAATGTCTCAAGAAGAATGTTTTACAAACCCTGAAGTCTTAGTTTCAACCGTCATTGTCCTTCATTCTACTAATATATTTCCAGAAAATTCATTTCAAATAGACCCTTTCTCTTATGCTTGGCAGTAGCCTTAGCTATAGAGTTTATTGTTTAATGGCATATAATTTTTGTCGAATTTTCGTAAAAAATCGATAAAGCTCAATATATCCGTTATTATAAAAGATATGAAAAAAATTTGTGTATATTAATTATAGGGTGTCTTGAGCTACATCTGAAAAAATATTTCTACAATCACAGGTGGCCCATAAGTCGTTGGTGATACAAATTTTATTTTTTTATTTTTTTTAATCAAACACGCCTTATGTTATTGCATTTTCCATCGAAATATAATGCATGTTTGTAAGAAAAAAATTCTGGACGCAGCAAGTGCGTTATGGTAGCGAACTTTATTTGTTTATGTAGAAATCATTGTTTGTGAGATTTTTGTAAAATTTTGGTAATTAGTACCTAATGTTTAATGGGTTATTGTAAAAAAAATGTTTTTTGATTTTCGCAAAAAAGTTGTTTATCATTTTTTTGTAAGTTTTGTCGAAAAGCTTTTTGTAAATAATTATATCTTGGTAGGTGGCTAAATACCTTGAAGAAGTTCGTTGGCCAGGAAAATCGGGCCAGTTTTTCGGATATATTTTAAGTTGGTTTTCGAAAAATATTTGCCCTTTTCCAACAACAAAGTTATTTTGATAAAATGTGGTACATTGTTCCCACTATAGAGGTTATACTGGTTATAAACACCATTTTTATGAAAATTCACTACCATAACGCACTTGCTGCGTCCAGAATTTTTTAGTTTTGAACGTGAATTGTGGCTTTTCAAAACAAATATACTATGTAACAATACAAATAATATTGCAAATAAAATTTTTTGAGAACAGTATGATTTTACTGGTTTTTTTCCTGTTGGTACTTTTGAGGACAGATTTAAAGGGTTAAAGCCATACGCTATTATACCATACTTAAGATAAAGCGGTTAACATTGTCCTCTTAATTCACTTCATAAAAATTATATGACATCAAGGGTATTGACTATAACTAGATCGATGGATATAGTTATGCCTCTTTCAGAATTTGTTGCGAAGAACATTTCCATTGAGAGAGAAAGGGGCCAATTACGCAGCAAAAGTCTCCACCATTTTCACATACGAGTACGCGTAAGATCGGCAGTAACAAAACATTCGAATGTTGATTAGTTGTTGAATGCAATTAACATGAATGCAAATTCGTATAATGGGAGCATTGTAGAGACACAATGGGCCCACAATGGCCGTGTTTCAAGCCAATGGGGTATGAAGTAACCCTTGAATACAGTTTGCCATTGGATGCCTCCGGGTCATAACCAACCCCGGTTCTGCTTCTGTTAATTAGTACGCTGTTCCTCATACAGTTCCCTCTGTATTTTCTGTAACTTGATAATATGTTCTTGATAATATGTTCCACCATCGATATTGGTGTGTGTAGGTCCGGATGTACTGTTCATTGAATCGATTATGAATGTTCTGACATGAGGTTAACAGACAACACGCGATAGACAAACTAAGCATATAGGGAATGTAAATAAATAAATAAATCATTTAAACAAATTTTAAAACCAATAAGAATTGTAAAAAAAGTCTGGACTTAGCAAGTACGTTATTGTGGTGAATTTTCATAAAAAGGTTTTTAACAGTAAATATGTCTTTTTTTTAATGAAAGCGCCATAACATTTGGTATAACCTATATAGTAGACACAATATCATAATTCACCGAAATAACTTTATTGTTTGAAAAAGTACAAAAATTTTCCGTAAATAAACTTAAATGTTTCTGAAAAAACTGGTCCGATTTTCCTGGCCAACGAACCTCTTTAAGCATATTTGCACACCTGCCAAAATATAATTATTAAAAAATAAGTTTTTAGACGATACATGCAAAAACAAGTCTGGACGCAGCAAGTGCGTTATGATAGTGAATTTTCATTAAAATGTTTTTAATAACAAATATGTCTATTTTTAAAGAAAGCAGGCTTGAAATTTGGTTACCAGTATAACCTATATCGTAGAAAAAATGTACCATATTTCATCAAAATGGCTTTATTATTTGAATATGTACAAAATTTTTCCGAAAATTGACTTAAAATGTTCCCGAAAAACTGGTTCCTGGCCAAGGTTAATAGAAAATTGAGCTATTGAAATTTGAAACTTTAATGAAAATTCGCTACCATAACGCACTTGCTCTGTCCAGTAAAAATTGAAATCGGTTGCAGAAAAGAACAAGCACTTGTGAAGCCACGGGATAAGTCTACGGTTATATTAAGTATGGAACGGTTTCACAAAGTTAGGGGAATAACAAACAACCAGATGTCCTATTCAAATTGAATTAATTTTTAAAAATTTTCATGTCGTCCGAATTGAATTTGTCATCCAAAAACTCGCTAAAAAATTCATCGGAATTGCACAATCTGATCAGAAAACAGTAAAATGAAATAAGACTAATTTTTTTTAAAGTGAAGTCACTAACTGAGATTAGAACTCGTGTTATAGGAGTCTATTATTAAATCCACACTGCTTCCTTTACCTCTCGGCCATTGTCGAGATGACAGATCTATCTACTAAGTGGTATATACTCTAGTATATTAATTTTCTAACATCTTGATTATTTACACCATACAATTTTTGTTTAAAATTGATTTTTTTTCTCACATTTTAACGAAATGAAGGAAAATGACGGCTGAGACACAGATCTAGGAGATTGTTAGTTATTTCTCACGAAGCGCTAATGCGCTAATGTACGACTACCAGAATTACCAATTTTGACGTTTCAATTTTTTTTTAATCAGATGCTTTTAGTTTCTTTGTCTTTTAACCTAGAGATCTGGATTTTGGTACAATGGGTACTATTTATGACAGAAACCAGCGCACCAGATTTCGTTACCATAGCTTTTTAATTTTCCGAGATATGAATTTTTTTCGAAGAAAAAACAAACAAAATTTTTCTGGAACACCTTTCCGATTTTCCTGGCTAACGAACTTATCCAAGCCGTTTACAAAAGGAAGGTACTCAGCAAATTTGATCAAAATGGGCCCATTATTTTTTGAGTTATCGTTGTGATACATATATATATATATATATATATATATATATATATATATATATATATATATATATATATATATATATATATATATATATATAAACATATAAAAATTGAAACTAACCCCGGATATGGGTTTTAGGGGTTCTAGTTTACGCTCATTTGAAAAAAAATTCAAAATTTAAAAGTCGAGATTTCCTCATAAGTGATTTTTTTTAAAGAAAATTCACTAAAAGTGGCATGAAAATTTGCAAACAATTTTTTCACGAACATCCGAAAACATTTTTTTTACAATAACTTATTAAACATTTATTGCCAATTACCAAACTTCACGAAAAGCTTACAAACTATGATTTATATAGAAATACAGAAACAATTCTGCGACAAGTGACTGTTTTTTTTTACAAAAAAATTTGCCAAAACAATATATAAAAATCAACCTATAGGCCTAAGCTGTAATTAGGATCGAAAAAATAAAATGTATTTTTTGTACTTTTTACGGAAATTTGAACCAGTAGAAGTAAAGAAAAATATAACTAAGCAGAAAAATAGTCATATTTTATTTCACAAGCTGTCAGAAATAAGAACATTCCTTAAGTGTGCTACTTGCGTAACTGTGAACTGGGTTGGATGTGCTAGAGAGGAGGTCATTCATGTGGAGAAGAAACAAAGTAGGGGCTAAAGCTGAACCTTGAGGAACTTCTATATTAATTGGATACAGTTTAGAGGAATGGCGATCCACCACAACAGAAATGCTCTGGTTTGAGAGGAAATTTGCTGTCCAGGTACAGAGTTTTGGTGGTAGGCTATAGGTCGGAAGTTTATTAAGCAGCGCTGCGTGCCAGACCTGGTCGAATGCTTTGGATATGTCTAGAGCGACAATCTGGGTTTCACCGTGTAGTTCCATAGATTTGTTCCAAGAATGGGTAACAAAGGAAAGGAGGTCGGCAGTTGATCTGCGCTGACAGAATCCATACTGCCTGTCGTGGATTAGACTGTGTTTTTCAATCAATTTTAGTAATTCGGTGTTTATATACTTTTCCATCACTTTAGAGCCGACTGAAAGGAGATAAATAGGCCTGTAGTTGCTAGGAAGCGCTTTGGATCCTTTCTTGGGGACGGGTTGTATTTGAGCAGTTTTCCAGTTATTAGGGAATATGCCTCTATTATAAGATGTCTGAAACAGGACAGGAGCAAGTTCTGGTGCGCATTTTTTTGAGAACAATTGCTGGGATCTCGTCAAGGCCAGAGGCTTTCCTGGTATTAAAAGAGAGCATCTTTCGTACCTTTTTAGTTTTGAAACTGATATGCGTCAATTTATGCGCGACATTAGGGACTGTTGGTGGTTGAACATTTGGAGGTGGATTGAGAGTAGAATTGCCGGCGAACAACAAGACAAAAAGTTCAGCCTTGTCCAGGGTAGTAGAAACAATTTTATCCCCTGAAACAAGAGGTGGGAACGTGCTCTTGCAGAAATTATTCCCAATAGATTTAGCAAGAGTCCAGAAGAGTTTGCTGCCCTGGGAGCTTGAGAGGACCTTGTTTTTGATGTGATTATTAAACGAGTTATTTTGCCTCAGAAAGAATGCGGACATAGCGGTTTCTTGCGTCGTTAAATGCTTGACGGTTTTCTTGACTGGGATTGTGTAGAAGCGTTTTGTGACCTTTGACCTTTTCAAGTCTGGCCTTGTCACAGGATTTAGAGAACCAGGGCTTTTGAGTGGCTGAAGAGGTTTTCTGTGTACGTGGAATAAATAATTCTATGCTAGCTTGGACAATTTCGGTGACGTTTTGTGAGATATCAAAGGGGTCAGGATGAGAGAAGCAGACAGACGCCCATGGAAATGAGGAAAAGTAATTCTGCATTTCGTCCCAGTTCGCGGAGTTGTAGTGCCAAACGATACGTGGGTGTGATGACTGTGTGACCTCGGGTTGCATTGCGCAGGAAGCAGTGACCATGCCGTGGTCTGAACGACCAAGGGGGGCGGTGACTGATATCTTATAGCAGTCAGGATTTATAGTAAGAAGGAGATCCAAGGGATTTGAGCTGTGTGTTGGGGTGCGAGGAAAGTAAGTAGGTTGCTAAACCATATTGGCTAAAGAATTGCTGACTGCAAATGCCTCCGCTGCTCTTCCTTGTGGATCGGTTTTTAAGGATCCTAGCCATTCCTTATTATGGACATTGAAGTCACCAAGAATAGTAACTTTGGAGGAAGGATATTTAGAAATCAGATGGTCGGTTTTTTCAGAAAGGTAGTCAAAGAGCTGGACAAAGTTTTTGTCAGAAGCTGACCGTTAAATGCAACAGATGAATTTAGTTGCAGCCCTGAGAGAGAGAGAGAGTTTTATCCATAGTATGTCTTTTCTTCCAGCTTCTAAATTGGGGAGTCTGGTGCAGGATAGATTGCTACGGACGTATGCGCACACACCTCCATGCAATGTAAAGGAAGTAAGGAGCTCATACCCCGGGAAATTAAGGTGATTAGTGGCTGTTTTGGCACTGATTTGGGTTTCCGTGAGGAAGAGGAGTTGGGGCCTACGGAATCTTTGGTACAAGAAGGAGCCATCATAATTTTTGCTTATAAGGGAAACCGACTCATGCACCAGAAGCGGAAACGTCCGTTTGGACTTCACCGGTCTCTTGATGTAAGCGGTGGTACCTCCTTTACTATCACGTAAAGGAAAAGTCCACTACCACCTGCTTGACTCCGATTAGTCGCCTCGTACGATAGGCAGGATTTACCATGGACCTATTCTTTTAGTTAGTCCTCGGACCCACAGGGGTCATGATTCTTGCCTGCATAGCAGGCGGTATGTTGGCAATTTCTTCCTCGATGTTGGTCTTCAAGTCTTATAGAGTCCTTGGACTTTTCACATAAACACGGGATTTCAAATCAAGAGAACGGGCTGGCCACTCCAAATAGCCCCTAATTGAGATGAGGCGCTCTGGCAAGTGTTCCCTCAAAACATCCATCGATGCTCTTGAAGCGTGTGCATGGAACCAAATGTCCCCTAAGTTCAACTCATCTAGCCGTGGAAAAAATGCCTGTAACATGTTTACATACCGGTCCGAAGTCACTGTCACTGCGACTTCATTTCCCTCAAAGAACCCGGACCAATAATTCCATTTGAGGAAATTGCACACCACACTGTGACTTTAGGTGAATGCAAAGGCCTTTGATGCAATTCTCGAGGATTGGTGTCAGCCCAGTAGCGCATGTTTTGTTTGACGGATCCACACAAATGAAAATGGGCTTCATTACTAAAAAAAAAACAGCGTCCCCAGGAACGACTTCGAGAAGAACCTCACACGCGTTCATCCGAGAATTGAAGTCACGTTCAGAAAGTTCCTGCACAATCGCCATCTTGTAAGGATGGAAATGAAGATCATGATGAAGAAATCTCCTCACAGAACGATCGGAAAGTCCAACGGCAGACGCATGTTTGCGCGCAGAACGCCGTAGGGATCGCAACATTGAAGCTCTCACTGCCTCAATGTTTTCAGGTGATGTAATGGGTCGAGGGTAATCCAGTTCTTCGTCTTGCACTTGCAATTTGTCTGAACGTAGTGACCCACGTAACAATTGATTTTCGGTCCGGCAACGGAGTTAAATTAAAGCGATTCCGAAAGAAAGGCACGCAGGGTTGCGATCACACAACATCCGCTCGAAAAGTGGGCCTCAACGGCAAAAGCACGTTTCTGGCTGTTCCAACGCATGATGGCGACTGAACTATGTCGGGACAAAACTTTATAGTCCCGCCTCTCAAACGAGACCACTAGCGCTCCGCTACGACATCAACCGACTGAATGGCGCCCATTTTAAAAAGGAAGTTATGCTGCCGCACCCTATATATATATATATATATATATATATATATATATATATATATATATATATATATATATATATATATATATATATATATATATGTAGTGTGTCCAAGATAAGAAGGGCCACTATGGGGATCTCCAAAACCGTAGCAGAATACAGACTTAGTTAAATCGGAGAAAAGTTGCGCGCTCAAAGGCCCAACAAAACGGCGGTTACACGTCTCCGATTATTTTTTTTTGTTTTTGAGATATTTGGAAAAATTGATTTTTGGATTTTCCATATTTTTTTCCTGGCCTTAATGGTGGACCTGCACCAATACCGATGACACTTCTCCACGGCAACTTTTCATTTTCTTTAACGTAGCATTGCTAATTTTTGAATCCAACGTTTCGTCATCAACTTTTTTTTTAAATACGGCCCTCATTTTCTGATATCTAATTCTAAAAGCCCTTTTTATTCCAAATTCAGCGATGTGTCAAACTTTGTGGTTTAGTACCATTTTATTTTAATCTTTCTTTGGACCTTGATCAAGAAAATTCCTAAGTGAAGATTGGAACCTGTGATGAGCAGTGATAAGCACACGTGGAGAACCCAAATCACCAAAACACATTTAAAAAAAATCTGGCGATCGTTTCACTAACCAAGTTAGCGGCATCAGATGATGAATTCATTCAGGTTTGGGTTGCCCAGCCGTGCTTATAAGAAAATTCATATTACGGACCTGTACATAGCTTATGTAGTAAACAACCAGCTATATCAATTAACACTTGATGTCATTTATGAGTTTAATAATAATCCAATGGATGAAATGAAGCAATAATTTAATGGAATGAACCAGAACAAATAAGCTTAAATTAAAAAGACAAAAGTATGCTTTGGAAAATAAATGGATGTGACAATAGTCGTATTTGGATTGGCCATTGTCACGGAAATAGACCGACGTTAAAGAAAAAAATATCAGATTAACATTAACCCAATATGTTGCATATTCCAATGTAGGTATGTAGAATCCTGGTTTCTCTCGAGGAAATTATATATGTTAACCAATAAAAAAAATCTTAAATCAGACCCTCTCTCAGATTTTATGAAGACATGTTGCTGACGTGTACGCGAAAATGTACCTATAAATTGGATATCAGACAAGAGTATGATCTTGCTGAGATCATGTCGTAGCCAGAGAGGAGATACAGCAAAGCAGTAACAGTGGCGGGATAGAGACAAGCAGCAGACGCGTCTGCAGACGTTGACGGTGACTATGTGGAGATATTGGTTTCTGACTGTGGTCTCAGGTGGGCAATCCTAGTAAACTCGTCCCTTGACGATAACCTCATCTGTTTTCATACTACCTTCAACCCTCAACCTTGCCTATTATACGTTCATACATAGAATAGATACATATATACGGTAAATGTAATAATGTATACACCGCTCTTTGCATGATTTTTTGTCCAGTAGCAAATTATACTTTGACATTAAATTGGTCAAATCGTTAAGACCTCATAGAATATTGATATATTTTATTTTAATTTTTACAAAAAAAAAACGTATTATATTTCTTTAGAAAGACGTTTTATGTCTTGTGTTAAAATATAGGTAGGAGTGTAATTCTAGAGACTAAGATTTCTGGCAAATGGAGGCAGAGATGGGGTGTTAGCTGGAGAAAGAAAGGTGGAAAAGAAAATCTGGTTTAGTTTATCAAAAGTTTGAAGTTATTAAATTTGTATATGTCCATGTCAAGTTTATCTGGATAAGACCTTACATTAATTATCTTGCAAGATACAGCACAATTACTATACTAATTATATTTGTTAAGAAGTCTCGTCTGGAGAATTACACCTTTTAAATTTACATATTTCTTCGTAGCCTTCTTTGTTATAATATTTACCATCTGTAAAATACAATTTTAAGGGCGATTAGGAATAACCCAACAAGGGTCATTTTTGCTTACAATTGACCATAAGTATGCTAATCTCGCTCAGGTAGAAGTGTATGGCGTAGGAAAATTCGATATTTAAGTTAGTTCTTTTATAGACTCCAAACAAGCTTGTGCTAACATAATCACAATTCATTTCGTTGAGTTCTTATGGACTCTAAAGCATACCAAATAAGTAATTTTGTATAAGTTTACAGTTGTTATTAAACGTTAAGTGTTACCATAATCAGCATTTAATTTAACACAACATAATTAGATCCTTCGAGCTAAACATGAAACAAAAGCAAATAAAATGTATTACGTCAGTACAAAGCGTAATTAAACAGTATTAGACATTGCTAACAGGAGGTACTCAACATAGGATAGGTAAGTACTGTCCCCTGAAAACTATCGAAGTCAATGACAAACATAATAAGAATAAGTGGATGAGCGGAGAAATCATGGTGGAAATGAGACTACGAGATACTCTTTACAAATAGATGGAAATAGCATGGACGATGAATCCTCATGGGATGAATACAAGACATAAAGAAATAGGCTGACAGACATGATAAGGAGGGAAAAGTCTGGACGCAGCAAGTGCGTTATGGTAGTGAATTTTCACTAAAATATTTTTAACGGCAGATATGTCTTTTTTTAATGAAAGCAGGCATTAAATTTGGCTTAGTATTTTTTACACAAAATTCTGATAAAAGAATACATAAAAAAATTTTAATGGCAAATGTCTTTTATTAATGAAAGCAGGCATCAAATTTTGCTAAATATTTTTTACACAAAATTTTGCTAAAAGTCTACATATATTTCAAATTATATACCTGATCTCCATTGAATTAAAATTGAAAATAAAATAATTTGTTTGCACGAAAATCCATTTAAACCCAATTTTCGATGAATTTCGTTAAAAGAATGTTCCATCACTTAAATAATTTTTAATACAAAAATTCGCAACAAACGTTTCTTCAAAGAAAATTCATTAAATTCATTTATAAGAAAATTCGCTATTAAAAGAACATTTGTACGAGAAAATTAACTAATAGAAATAGAAATAAATTAAATAAATTAAAAAATATTTATAATCTGATCTAAATACAGAACTAGATACTTTTTCTGTGGCTTCACAGAGAAAATTCTTTTGCCTGTGGATGATGTAAAAATTGAATCCGGTTGTAGAGAATAAAACAACCTCTTCTCCTATCACAAATCTCTAAGTCTATGTTAACTGTGGAATGGTTTTACCAACTAAGTGCAACAATAGCTACTATTAAACTTGAATTAAAAGTCTTAAAAGTGCTTGTCTTTCATTTTCAACAAAAAGTCGCTAAAAATATATATTGGAATTACACAATTTGATCAGATAACGGTTTTAATGAAATCAAAGACGTAAAAAAAAAAAGTTAAAACAGAAATTCAGTCGACAGTGAGATTTGAACCCGCGTCCCTTCACTCATCAGACAGGGGTCCTGACAGTTACACGACGTAATGCTTCTGGCAAACTTCAATGAAGAAAGGTAGATAACCGATAATGGTCTTAAGTTACTTATTTGTAATACGTAAGGTCTTTAGAGGCAGATTTTGCACTTATTTTAACAAATGAGAAAAGTAGCATAAATATAGAACATTGTAATCTACATTTTGTGCAATATTATCCATTCATAAACAGGAATAGTTATACTAATTTTCACGTTGCAAATATCCAGTTTGACATTTAAAAGAGAAAAATTATAAAAATTTTAAAGTAAATTTTCTGGTACTTCTCGAAGTTTTTGCGCCAGGAAAAGATAAACGTTGTCTGTAATATTTAATGGATTTTGTTTAACACATACATTATTTTGGTATGGCGTCTTCTCTGACTTTTAGTGGCACTAAAATTTTGCTTCATTAAGTGCCTATAACTTTATTTCATTCAACATAACGACCTAAATTTTGCCGCAGAGTTTGGTTTTTACAGCATAAACCAGCTTGCCAAATGTGGTTGTCATAGCTTTGTTATTTCCGGAGATATGATTTTTTTCCAGAAGAAAACCTAAAATTTTCCCGAATAAACTGGGCCGATTTTCCTGGCTAACGAACTTATCTAACTTATCTTGTTGGAAAGGGGTTGAATTAACCCTCGTAGGTATGTCAGTGCAACACGTTGCAGTAAGTTTCATATGCAATCATTTTCATTTAAATTTCTATCAATAAAAACTAGTGGTGACCTGCTACCGTATGTTATTGCCCCTCATACCACCACCCACAGCAAATTCTAAACTTCTGGTTTCTCTACATAATCGTCTTACTCTTTTGAGCCCATAGTGGACACAAATACAGAATCGGGACTCGTCAAAGAACACAACACGATTCCACTCTCAATTTGATCTGCTGTTATACCACTCAAGCCGACCAGCACGATGTCAAGAGGTGTCAGTTGGAGACATAAAAATGGTATATACGAATGAAGCCCCAAAGCGTGTATTCTGCGATATATCGTTGCCATAAAGAC
The DNA here is from genome assembly GCA_964006375.1 of Tillus elongatus. Lineage (NCBI taxonomy): Eukaryota > Metazoa > Arthropoda > Insecta > Coleoptera > Cleridae > Tillus > Tillus elongatus. Next base: position 154,264,722 of record OZ023264.1, on the reverse strand, counting down.
TACCTGTTGTAAAACTCACAACGAAGCATTTCCAATCGACCGTGTTGTGGAAAGTCTGTCTTGTACAGCCGCAATTCTCAAATGACGATCTTCCCGTGCTGAAGTTACTCAAGGCCGTTCAGATCCATGATGACGGTTCTGGATTCCTGCTTCAGACCATCTGGGCCAACACTGTAAGGCTGTTGACACACCGTGTCCTATGCGGTCGGAAGTTTGTCTAATTAAAAAACCGGCTTCCCGCATACTATCAATGCGCCCGTTTCGAATTCACTTAAATAATTGTAATTGTTCTGTAAACGGCGCGTAGACATAATGTCTCAATGACTGATGACAATAAATTGGGCATAAGTATCTACGAGATATTTTTTTTGTTCCCTCAGGGCTCGTCCGCGGCCTTGCCGCCCCGATAGCACCGCAACCCTTGGTTGATTGTGCATACCATTAGTCTTACTCCACCCATTCCAAGATCACTGTGCCTTGAACTAGTCTGCACAGCGATTGGTAGGGTGAAGTTTTATATTGCTCTGTCTCCGGTCTAGAGTGACCGTAGATCAGTTGTCTTTTCCGGTCCAGAGCTATACACTCACACAAGATGTGCCATACTAGGTCTTAGTCCCCACGTTTTTCCATATAGCCGCCTAGTGACGGCTAAGGTCATGACTGCCTTACGCAATATTTTTCCAATGTGACCATTCCAGGTTAGCTTAGAGTCCAATACGACCCCAAGATATTTTACCTCACTGGCGATTGGAACGCTCCTACCGTATAGAGTGAGAGTTCTGTGGCTTTCACACTTCCTCCTCCTCGTAAACGGCACGACGGTTGCTTTCTCTGGGCTCACCCCGAGCCCTTGATCAACCGTCCACCCTTCCACCACTTTCAGTGCAGTCTGCATACGCTCCCACACTGCCTGTGTGACCTTTCCTCGGACTATGATGACAATGTCGTCCGCATAGCCCTGTACCTCATACCCCCCTCCCGAGAGCCTCCCCAGCAGGCCGTCCACGACTAGACACCAGAGCAAGGGAGACAGAACGCTCCCCTGCGGACACCCCGCCGCGACCCCCGCCAGCAGAGTCCCTCCCGCGAGTGAGGTGAACACCGCCCTGTCCCTGAGCATGGAACCGATCCACCTGCAGCAGGTCTCCTCTATTCCACGCTCCCGGGCAGCTGCCAGAACCGATCCGAACGAGGTGTTGTTAAAGGCCCCCTCTATGTCTAGGAAGGCCCCCAGCGCCACTTCCTTGTTCTCCAGCGTATTCTCCAGTTTCAGCACCAGTTGGTGCAGTGCTGTTTCTGTTGAGAATCCTGCTCTGTATGCATATTGTCCGCAGTGGAGAGGATATGCTTCCAGTACACCGCCCCTAATGTGCCGGTCGAGCAGTTTTTCCACTGTTTTCAGCAAGAAGGACATGAGACTTATTGGCCTCAGGGACTTTGCCTGGTCTGTTGGACGCCCAGGTTTAGGAATAAATACAACCCTGGCCAGTCTCCATGCCCTCGGAATGTACCCCAGAGCCAGGCTGGCCCTCATAATGAGGGTAAGCACCGGCGCCAGTATATCTATCCCCTGTTGGAGCATGATGGGCATTATTCCATCAAATCCCGGCGATTTGTATGGCTTAAAGCTGTTAATGGCCCATCTGATTTTGCTCCAGGTAACGAGGTATTGCTTCAAACTGAAAGATTTAAAGAGCTAATTTTGTCATAAAACTTAAAACGTTCTAGTACAGGCAATAGAGAATTTTTTTCTGCATTAAATTACAGGAGTTGTTTTTTTTTGATAAATAGGTTCAGAATTACGTACTGAATGTAAAAACACAAAATCCTTACAAATTAGGAGGGCGGAAGTGCCGCCATTTTGAGAAAAACCGTTTCGACCTATATCTCCGTAACCGTGCACGTAGACCAAAATTATTGTAGATAATTTTATTCTTCATCTTTTTTGTTAATTTTTTTTTGTATCACTTACCGTTTACAACTTATACGACTATTAGCATTCATTTATTGACTTTTTTACCTATATCTTTGTTAATAATTGTTTAAAAAATAAAATGCTTATAACTTAACTTTTCAATCGACAAATTTTCTAGAACTTCTACTTAAAACTTTTTTTTCTAAAATTATTATTAGTGCATTTTCTTTAAAAAAATTCACTAATAATCACACCGATAACTCAAAAACGAATAAGCCGATTTTAATTAAATTTGGTGAATACCTTCCTCTTGTAAGTAGCTTGGATAAGTTCGTTAGCCAAGAAAATCGGCCCAGGTTTTCCCGGAAAATTTTGTGTTTTCTTTCGAAAAAAAATCATATCTCCGGAAATAACAAAGTAAGGGCAACTAAATTTGGTACACGGTTTTATGTTACTATAGGTAAATTACCTACCAAAATTTAGGTCTGTAGGTTTAAACACAAAAAAGTTATAGGCATTTAAAGAAAAATAAATTGGGGTTTTCCTCAAAACGTCAAAGTCGCGAATTAAAACGTCAAAATTGGCAACATTTACACAAAGAACCTGAAACTAATATAAGCTATGGAAAGAAAATGTCTCAAGAAGAATGTTTTACAAAGCCTGAAGTCTTAGCTTCAACAGTCATTGTCCTTCATTTTACTAAAATATTTCCAGAAAAATTTGTCGATTGAAAAGTGCAACATTTAACGCGTTATAACTTTGAAAATATTGATTTTAGAAAAAAAAGTTTTTTGTAAAAATTGTAGGAAATGTGTCTATTGAAAAGTTGAGTTATAAGAATTTTATTGTTTAAACAATTATTAACAAAGATATAGGTAAGAAAGTCAATAAATGAATGCTAATAGTCGTATAAGTTGTAAACGGTGAGTGATACAAAAAAAATTATTTAACAAAAAAGATGAAAAATATAATTGTCTACAATAAAGGTCATTACCATTTTTGGCCTAAAGTGCACGGTTACGGAGATATAGGCCGAAACGGTTTTTCTCAAAATGGCGCCACTTTCGCCCTCCTAATTTGTAAGGATTTTGTGTTTTTACATTCAGTACGTAATTCTGAAACTATCTATCAAAAAAAAATAACTCCTGTAGTTTAGTGCATTATGGACAAGAGTAACGGGCTCCTCTATTGCCTGTACTATTCGTGCTATTTACTATACAATTAATAAATAACTTTTAAAAATTTTACAATTAATAAATAACTCACCAACTCATTTGTTGCAGGCAGCTTGGATTACCGAATTCGATGAGTAACTCAGTTGACTTGTCACCATCAGCTCACAAGGAACGTTGTATGAAGCTAGAATACCTAACAGACCGACAGAAGGAGTTCTGTTCGTTATTTGACAAAACATTGCCAGTAAGTAATTATTATTAATGTATTCATCATCACCATTATTGTACGAATTACTTTAAGTATTTTTTTTTACTTTAACGTCGGCCTATTTCCGCGACTGTGGCCAAATACCAACGACAGGGAACAGTTTCACCTCACTATCCAGAAAATTTTACCGTACCCCTGCCTTTGTGCAAGGAGGGTAGGGATCTTTAACATGCCCAACATCGCATGGACACGGGACCGACGGCTTTACGCCCCCTCCGAAGGGCAGAACGTGCAGACATTCAACTGACTCAACTACAATGCCACATGTTTATTGATTACAGTTTGTAGTGAAAAAATAAAAGGGAAACCCTGGGAATCGAACCCAGTACTATGCGGTTCAGAGGCACACGTTCTTACCCCTTGACCACCGAGGCTCCTACTTCTAAGTACTGACTGGTGCTTCTTAAATGATTTTTCAGAAGTCAATGCAGCTTGTGAGGCCTTTTATAATGAACTTTATACAATTTTTATTTACGTGTTTCGCCATATCAAACATTTAAGTATTATTATCCTGCCTGGTTTACGCATGATATAATATCCGGTATCAAACAAAAGGCATATCTATTAAATAAATTAAAGAAAACAAAAAATTTAGTTTGCTAAAATGATTTTAAGCATTACGTCCATTAATTAAATAAGAAAGCAAAATTGCTTACAACTACTTATAAAAAATGCAGGCTACAATTTCTGTAGATCCTAAGCAAATCTGGACATATATAAAAAATTCTGGACGCAGCAAGTGCGTTATGGTACTGAATTTTCATTAAAATGTTTTTGATAGCAAATATGTGTGTGTTCATCAAAATCGGGTAGTTACTTTTTGAGTTATCGGTTGGATACATATACATACATATATATATATATATATATATATATATATATATATATATATATATATATATATATATATATATATATATATATATATATATATATATATATATATATATATATATATATATATATATATATATATATATATATATAAGCCGATACCTCCCTATTAGTGAATTTTTTTAAAAAATAAAAATCCACTAAAAATGAGAAGCGTACCAGTCGCATACCCAAAGCTATGATTAACAGCTCTGGTGGCAAGTAATGGGTCCCATTCAAATAGTTGAAGCATTTGCTACGTATTTCAACAGAATTTATACCATGTCAACCGTGAATAACATTTCTTTGCACAATTTTGAGGTCAATTTTGAATCAAATACTCAAATTGATATCTCCTCTTTTACACCAGAGGATATAATACGGTCCTCTAAAAAGTTGCATGACAAATTCACTTCGGGTCCTGATATGATACTATATTTTCTGGTGAACGATTGTATTCACGCTCTTAGCTCTCCGCTCTCTACAATTATAAACTTATCAATCTCTGCAGGCTCAGTTCCTAATTTATGGGAAAAAAGTTTCGGGGCGCAGCAAGCGCGTTATAGTAGCGAATTTTCATAAGAATTATACACTATTATTATACGGCATATTAATCAAATTAATACTTTAAACTTGCACAGACCTTTATGATCGATTTAGGTCCTAGTACCGGCACATTTGAAGAATTTTTTCGAAAGTGTTACCATCTATATCTCTATTATAAAAAAATCTTGTGTTCAGACTCCTTTTCAGAAAAATGCCCAAAACTCAAATTTCTATGAAGCTAAAGAATGAAATTTTGCTATATCTGTGGATAGTGTAAGTCTATTTAAAAGAAACTTGTATTAGAAATTCATTAAAGTTATACAAAAGATTTCCAGAAGGAAACTTAGTTCATACTTGGAAAAGTAAAGTATCTGCCAAATTATAAACAAAATGTCTGATAAAAATTAGAATTTCAGATGAAAAGGTGACACACTTATTCAGGCGTTTTAAACAAAAATTGTTCAAAATGTATGAAATCTGTGCACTATTGTTTCTCCAAATGTCAAAATAAAACATAAAAAACATACATTCATCGAACTGGATTCGATCATGCAACCTTCTGCGTAGAAGACCAGTACGCTTCCACTCCGCTATCTGCTAATACGTCAACTAAAGTTTTGTTTACATGATACTTGACACAGGCTTCATGCCCGGGATAGTATATGAAAAGTATACGTAACAATTAATTACAGAATTAGTAGAATTGCCATTGAAGCACATTCAAGGATTGTCGTGGTCTTATATGACGTCTTATATTTAAGTTTAAAGATAAAAGAAACTATTTTACAGTAATTTCTATAGACTTGACTTGATTTTGTTTACATTTCTACTGTGTTATTAGACATTTTCAGTATAAAACCACAGCATAATCTATCTATGCTGCGCTAAAACTGTATTTGAGGCCGTTCGTAAAGCTACAAACATAGTGTATTTTAATAATTGATTGAATCCCCCAGTTAAATAACAATCACCTGGCAAATTTTTATTTTTATGTCGTCTGTCATTTTCCATAATTGCGGCCGAGATTTCACGATTGTTGGTTCGGGTAGTATGCTTTATTCCTGGTATTTATTAAGTTGGTTACCGTTGATGTATGGTTTATACCTGTTGAATGAATCAATCTACGCGTGGCAGTTAACTACACTGTCTGTCAGGCATTGGACTTAAATCACTAAGTCGTTTCAATGCATATCTTTGGGATTTTATTTTTAATTTGGAAAAAACTCTAAATATTGTGCACCAAATTACTTAAAATTCACAACATAGAGTTATTTGCACCATTTCTAGCCACATGTAAAGTTTCATTGCAGTTACTCTGATACTTACAAAAATATAGCGTTTTCAAAAATATTTTTGTATATTTTGGGGAAAAAATTTCCGTTATAGCTGATATATGAACGCTCTTCCCCGGTCTTAATACGATGAAGATATGTGACAAGTTTCGTTCAAATCAGTTGAGTATTTTTTGAGTCATCGCTCGGATACACACACGCACGCGTACGCACGCACGCACGAACGCGCACACACGCACGCACATATACAAACATATAAAAAAATTACGGGCCTTGGTTCTGGGTTCTAGTGACCCAAATTCGCGCGCTCTAGACTCTATCTTGTATGGCTATCATGATGTGTCTAGCTAACTCATCTAGGTCAGTGTTTGTTCACTTTGTTCTCCATGAGAGTATCTAAGTAATGGAAGGGCATACTAATTTATTGCCTTCATCTTGCTTCCTGCTGTTAGTTGAGTTATAACTATCGTAGTGACACAGGACATCAGTTGTTGTTTGAACTTTTCCTGTATGATAAGATGTTGTATTCCCTGGAGTTGCAAGATATCTAGGTACTTATAGTTTTGTGTTTAACAAAGATCTTGGATGATTTTTTCCTGCCTAAGTTGGTAGCCGCCAGTTTGCATTTATTATAATGATTATTATTATTATTATTATTATTATTATTATTATTATTATTATTATTATTATTATTATTATTATTATTATTATTATTATTATTATTATTATTATTATTATTATTATTATCACCGTAGTCTAAATGCGATGTCAAAATTATTAGAAAATTCTTTTTTGCAGATACTTAGCAGTGGTGCGCGACTTGCCTTGGATGAGTGTCAGTACCAATTTAGACATAGCAGATGGAACTGTACGGCGTTTGCCGACAAAGAAACTACATTTGGAAATGTGGTTTCCATTCGTAAGTGTTTATCTTCTATTACTTGTTTATTCATTCATCCAGAATAACAATGAAAACCGCTAATATCTAAAATAATATGGTAAGAATATTGTAGAAGGGTTTATAAAAATTAATAATACGTCGATTCCCTTTAAATATAATTTGTGTAGGGGAGAGTCGGGTATTGGTGCGCACCTAATCCAAAATTGTAATATTTCTGAAATGACAAAAGATTGGACTTCTAGTTTTGTCATCAAGATTCTTCAGGGGTTTGGCTGTACTATTCTGTAGTATATTTTAAATAAAAATGCACGTTGTGACTTTAAAATACGAAATGTTAAAAAACGCACAATTACCCGACGTATGCGACTAATGGTGCGCATAGGTAAGATAATCGTGCGCATTGAAAAGGGAAACTAATAACTCAATTTATTCAACGTAAGAATATACGTATTTATCTAATAAGGCAAAAATACATTAACCTATGGTTGAAAACTGAACCAAAACGAACTATAAAAAATATAATAAAATGAAAATAATAAAAGATTCATTAGGTGTCACAAAAATCGCAAATCGCACCCCTCAGGGGTATCTTCTCTCGTGCATAGGGCATGTGCAAAGAACATGTTAATTTTCTGAGTTGAACTTTAGTCATTTTATGATAAAATGTTGCCTACTTGAGAACGTGGTCTTTTAACGCCTTTTCTTGAACGGGTGAAAGGGCACAGTACTTGCCCATATGTGATCCTACTGTCCATCGTCATATGCCTTTTTTCCAATTTCGTATCGAAGACTGTGATATTGAACCTTTTACCAGTCTGCCGTTGATCCTCCATTTTCAACAAGCCTTATAGCCTGAATCATGGTTTCACGATCACATTGCGCCTTTGTTGTTTTACGTTGGTATCTCAGCATCTGCAAAAATGCCAAATATCATGATTGATTATTTAAAACGCATTGCATTGCACCAACTGGGGATGAGCTTTTTTTCTTGATCTAGTATTTAGTTCGTTCATAAAATTGTAGGTGGGTAAGGTTTTCACGTCGTAAGAAACGAGTTTTAGGTAAATTTAGGGCACTTGAAAATTCGAAACCAGTGGCAGGCCATGCGAATTATTGAAAAGCTAAAAATTTGCAAGATTAAAAAATATTGCAATTTGATTGGTATTATCGCCAAAGACTACTTTTTATAATAAAAAATATGGTATTTAAAAAGTCAGCGTTGTTCTTCTTCCCAATCGAAATCGGAAAAAATGTCATCCTGATCATCACTGGCAGACGCCCATTGTCGAGCTAGTTAGTAATGTCTAACAATATTTTTGAGCCATATCACTTTTACACAAGAGAGTCAGAAAACACACATAAAAATATTATTTGATACATTACGTTTGCGAATAATCTGAAAATAATTATTCAAATATACATATGTAACTGCAAATAAAGTATAGGCAAAGCAAGTGTGGAGCTAAGACGTAGTATAAAGAATTATATTCTATAAAGGAATCTCCACCAAATCATCAAATCAATATAGAAATGTATTGCATTTTGGCCCGCATTTCAGATTTCTGTGGGGCAACATACAGTAATTTATGTACGCTACTGGTTCTCAGCGATCTTTCAGAGTTCTACATATTTAATTTTTGTTTGCCTACTTAGATACGTCTATGTTAGTATTTCTATATATAGGTGTCGCTTGCGATCTCGAATAAAGTTATAATTCAAACAAGATAAAATGTACTATATTTATTATGTTATTTAATAGCGGGACTTTTGTGCACGGACCCACCGTGTGAGGTAGATAGCCACGTGCACTATAGTGCACGAGCCCAGGGGTTAACAATGCTAATTATATGGCGGCTAATGCGCACTGCGCCCGACTAACCGAAATTGTCAGAATCACTTTTAAATTATATTAAAACAATAAAAATTAATTAATCATTAAAGAATTTTGCATAAACTACATATATCAGTACCACGGCGACTCATTAAGCAATGTATTAACGCACTCGATTATTAAAAAATGTACAAGTTGAAATACTTACGGCTTATTTTCTCCGAGGCACGTACTAGTACACGACATACCTAAACATCTAAGCGACCATTTTGGATTAGTAAAGTTAAACAATGGACCCGACTCACATCTAGTCGTACATAGGTTTGACAAGAGATGGCGCCTGCGTGACGATCGCTAATTATATCGCCCGGTTGTGGAAATAAAGGTACACGCACGATTAGCCGCCGCGCACAATTACCCGACTCTCACCTATGTGACTTCATATCTTATCAACGGATAAAACGATATTTAAGTACCGCCAAGTGCGATAATTTCGGATACTTTTAACAGATCTCCCTAAATAACAAGATCGTTTATAAAGAAGTTACAACACAAAACTTAAACACTTTGCCAGTAGACTAAAACGTATTGTTAGCCACCCTAAACGTGTTTTTTGATTTCAAGCTGGCGAGAGGAAAAAAAGCTGGGCCCGAATTTAGGGTACTGGTACCCAATTTGGGACGGTAGTTTTTATTATGCACAATCAACAGCTATTAGTGTTTCGGACAATAAGGAACCTATAGTATAATTTTGATTATTAGATTTTGATCCATTTTTTTAATAATAAACTGTCCGACTTGAGGATGCTGTAAACTAAGTCAGAAAATTGCATTTTTTATAGGGTTCGGATACTTAGGAGCAATCTCAAACAAGCAGAGGGTTAGAAAGGCTAGATGTATTGTCACCATAATTAGAATCGTAGACCCGTTTCGTTATAATGAGAGCTCGTCAGTAGGGCATACTAATTGCAGCAAATACACCTCTAAAGTAATGCGGATATGGTAGCCAGCCTCTCAAAACTGAGTGAGATGTAAGACACGCTTTTATACGTGTCGCCATCTCGTTGCGGAACGAAGTAGTATGTTGTCACAGCAGCTCCATATAACACAGAATGTTAAAAAATAGAGATTGTATACAGTCGCTATTTTTTGACATCCTGTGTTATTTGGAGCTGCCGTGACAACATACTACTACAACAAACCGCAAAGAGATGGCGACACATATAAAAAGCTTGTCTTACATCTCACTTAGTTTTGACAGACTGGCTATCATAGCCGTATTACTTTATAGGTGTATTTTCGCCATACATATGCCATACTTTACAGAGCTCCCAAACCACCTGTTTGCATATTTCAATCTTCATTGTCATTGTGTCGAAAACATGAACTACAAGGTAACATAAGAATTATGAAAAAGCCTACTATATTTTATATAGGTCCACTGACCCAAATTTTAAACTTTTGTCACCTGCGTACAGATGGCGCCACAATTATAACAGCCTATGACGACTGTCCGAAGTTGTGGCAACATCCGAAATTATAACACTTGACTGTAGTTTTTCTTTAAAACAATTCTGAGATAGTTTACTGCATCTTTCATCACCTTTGAATTGTAGATTTGTATTTATTTTCGTTTTTTTTCGATTTGTTATGTGCATTTTTTTAAACATTTGTGTTACAATATATGTAATTATTGCTGGCTTATTATTTTGTATGAAATACTTTGTTAAACATGATTGGTTGTACTTGCTGTTGATTGGCGAAATGGGTTATCAGACACCAGTTAATAAAATCACCACAAAACTGACTGTCCCCCTACACACCATGGCAAGTGTTGATATGTCCCTGAGCCATGTAATGGTTATAAGTACACTTAGAGAACTCAAATCGCCACAACACATCTTTTTAAAGACCTGACGATCGTTTCACTAATAGCATCATCAGAGGATGAAAAATTTCGAAGGAATGCTATGACGCTAACTTTGTTGGTGAAACTATCGTAGGGTCTTTAAGATGTGTTCTGTTGATTTGGGTTCTCCAAGTGTACTTATCAGTGCTCACCACAGGTTTCACTCTTCACTTAGTCATGTAATGGTTATTTAAACTGACCAATAGCAAAGAACCAATTGTTTTTTTTTTTTGTATAGCAAATAAATGTACTATTGATATCTGAAATAAATAAAAGTTTTAAAAACTTAAAATGGTAAATATTTCTCGTTAAACCCATTTACATTGTTGGTCTTACCTCTTTAAGAAGTAGTTGCTTTGGTGATTGGTTTGAAAATACTTCTCAAAACAGTATGGAGATCTAATCAAGACTTAATAAAGCCTTGTTTGTTTAACAGGTAGTAGAGAAACGGCGTATCTTTCCGCTGTGTCGGCGGCTAGTGTAGCCTTTGTTGTAACAAGAGCGTGTTCAAAGGGTGAGCTAGATGACTGTTCTTGCGACACCAGACTGGGTAGACAACAGCAAAAGAAAAGGTCATGGAAATGGGGTGGGTGTTCTGAAGACATCAGATATGGAGAAAATTTTAGCAGGGAATTCTTAGACGTGCGGGAAGATCCAAATACGGCGATCGGACTAATGAACCTTCACAACAATGAAGCTGGAAGAAGGGTAGGTATATACAGTTTATAATATGTTAAAGTAGTAATAATTTGCTTGTATTTCTTTTTCTTGTTGGGTCAGGTATTCATAAAAAACTGTTGTTTAAGAAATATATATTTTTAAAAAAGCCTCAAAATGTTTAGAACAATCAGTTATTATTTAGCATACCCCCCTTTGGCAGCTTGAACCCTTTTTGGCATGCTCCGAGTGCTTTTTTAACATCTTTGAATTCTTCATCGAGGCGCAAAACTTTAACCAATGAGATTTTGTTTGTGGTGTTTTCTTTGGAGATTTTCCATTTTAGAAGCTTCCAAGAAATCTCCATAGGGCTTAAGTCTGGTTAATTATATGACCACGGCAAACCGTGGATTTGTTTCATCTCTAAGACATATGTTACTGGTTTAGCTTTGTGACAAGGACCGAATTATGCAAAAAAGTGCATTCAGAAGGTTCAGGTAACCATTTATTAATCTACGTAATCAGTTGTTTCTCCAATACTTTTTGTACTGATCCTGATTCATCATGTCTTTGACTAAGTAAAAGAGACCTATGCCATTCCCAGTGATAACTTGGCCACAGCATTACCTTCGCAGGATGCTTATCAGTTTCTACATGCAGTCAATGTGACATTTCTCGCCCTGTCTTTGCATAAATGAATATTTATCCATAATCATTTTGATGAAAGACAAGTTTGAGAAGAAATTGATTTAAAAACAGAAAAGATATTCGATTTATTAGATATCAAATAATTCAAAAATAACTAAAATTAAGTATAAGAAACTCAATATTTATTTTCCCAGTCTGCAATCGTCATATGTCAATGTTGTTTAAACCATGTCAAACGCTTTAACGTCATGACTGGATTCAGTTTTGTTTTTTTGATGCTTTGCGGCATTTGAATTACATTTCCAAAAAACGACCCCAGGTTCTTGTAGCAGAAATAGTAACGCCACTTTCATTTAGGATTTTCAACTCATTATCAACTTTTTCTAGGATCTCTTCCTATAAATGGCCTCCAACATGGGCCCATGTATATACGTGGGGTGCTATCAATCAAGCCGAGAAATACATAATTAAATTTAAATTTATAATAATCAATAGAATAAGTTTTATATGCAGTTTTTAAAACATATTTATAATACTGCTATTATCTATCATTATTATTAAATTATCAATCCGCACTTTAGTGCATTGGTTTTCTTAGTTAATTGAGCAACGTATACGCCTACATTTCCACTTTTTTCCATATCGGTCTTTTATCATATCAACCTTTTCGCTCTTCTGCAGCAACCATTTATGTCTCCTCCTATTATAAATGGCGCCCAACACGGGGCCATTTATAAGTGGTGTTATCTATCATTCAAGTCGCATAATGAAATTCAAACTTATAACAAATATGATATGAGAATTGGTTTTGTATCTAAGTAGTTTTAAAATATATGTATTTGTAATTGTCTTTTATTTTTGTTTAGAATATCAGGACCAGGATGCAGAGGACCTGTAAATGTCATGGTGTGTCAGGTTCCTGCAGCACAAAGATTTGCTGGAGAAAACTACCGCCATTTAGGCAGGTCGGAGAAGGCCTCTTTCAAAGGTATGAAGGAGCTTCACATGTTAAATTTGTGGAGAAGAAGAGACGAAAATTAAAACCAATCAACAGGGAATTGAAGAAACCAGCCAAGATAGATCTTGTGTACCTGGATGATTCTCCTGATTATTGTGAAAAAAATGAGACGTAAGTTCATACCATACAGCGTTGTTCACGGTACATTAGAAGTTTCTGACAAATCATTCAATGGGTCGCTCTTAAAATTTGGTTATTTCGCCATGCCTCGCGGTCGGGGATTTCCACTGTAAAATTGTTTTCCCTGCAGATTCGCGCGCTCGCGAAGTCTGACCTAATTTCAAGCATGGGCTCCTTACGATCTCCTGAATTTTGCAGTTGCCTCTGCAGTCTATCATTACAGGCTAGTCTGTATAATCCTAGCCTGGCCTCCCCCATGTGTGTGTGTGGGGGGGGGGGTCTAGCAACACCTCCATGGCGGCTGTGGGGGTTGAAGCCATGGTCCCTGTGATGCCTAGGCAAGCCATCCTTTGGATGTTGCCTACTTTTTGTTTGGCACTGGATTGTGTCACCTTAGGCCACCAGACCACTACCGCGTATGTTAACGATGGTCTGACCACCCTTGTGTACAGCCAGTGAGCCATACTAGGTCTTAGTCCCCACGTTTTTCCATATAGCCGCCTAGTGACAGCTAGAGTCATAACTGCCTTACGCAGGATTTTTTCAACGTGACCATTCCCGGTTAGCTGGGACTCCAATACGACCCCAAGAAATTTTACCTCCCTGGCCATTGGGATGTTTCTACCATATAGAGTGAGAGCTCTGTGGCTCTCCTATTTCCTCCTCCTCGTAAACGGTATGACGGTTGCTTTCTCGGGGCTCACCCCGAACCCTTGGCCAACCGACCACCTTTCCACCACTTTCAGTGCTGTCTGCATGCGCTCCCACACTGACTGTGTAACCTTTCCTCAGACTGATGACAATGTCGTTCTCATGGCCCTGTACTTCGTACCCCCCTCCCGAGAGCTTCCCTAGCAGGCCGCCCACGATTAGGCCCCAAAGCAGGGAAGACAGAACGCTCCCCTGCGGACACCCCGCCCCGTCCCCCGCCAGCAGAGTCCCTCCCGCGAATGAGGTGAACACCTCCCAGTCCCTGAGCATGGAACCGATCCACCTGCAGCAGGTCTCCTCTATTCCCTCTTCCTGACATCTGCCAGTACCGATCCGAATGAGGTGTTCCTTAAGCCCCTCTCTATGTCTAGGAAGGCCCCCAGCGCCACCTCCCTGTTCTCCAGCGTATTCTCCAGTTTCAGCACCAGTAGGTACAGTACTGTTTCTGTTGAGACTCCTGCTCTGTATGCGTATTGTCCGAAGTGTAGGAATATGCTTCCAGTACACCACCCCTAATGTGCTGATCGAGCAGTTTTTCCATTGTTTTTAGCAAGAAGGACATGATACTTATTCTCCTCAGGGACTTTGCGTGGGCTTTTGGACGCCCAGGTTTAGGAATGAATACAACTCTGGCTCGTCTCCATGTCCCGGCACTTGGAGTCAATTATTTGAGATGTAAGGGCCATTAGATGTCTGCAGAGACAAGTCTTCTTTTCCAGCACCAGAGTTTTCATCAATCCCCTCTTCAAACTCGGACATGAGATCCATATATGATTGAATCATGAGTGTTAAAATGTTGGCTACTCTCGTCAGAAGATTCAAAGTCATCAGCATTTAAGGGTATAATGCCGCATTTATCGAATCCGGCAATTATGTTTTTAGATCTGTTGTCTTCAATCGATTCTAACAGTTTTCTTAATAAACCTGGAAATGCGTTTTTAGGAATACAAGATTCTTTTCTTCCTGGTCCCTTTTTAAAAAACTCAACTATCTTTCTCCGTGCAACCTTTATGTTTTAAAAAATGCAGCATCTAAGGATTGCACCCAGTGGTTGGAGTTGCTGGGTAAAAATATCAAATTAATATTGTTTTCTGAGCACTCTTGTATCGATTGTACTGAAAGGTGAGACGATCAATTGTCACCAAGTAATATCTTCTTGCCAGGTAACTTCTTCAAATATGATATCGCGGTTGCATGTACCCAATCCTCGAAACAGTAACTGTCGAACCATCCCGATTTACTGCGATTATATCTAGTACGGGGTGGTCCTTCAGTAGTCAGGAGTCATACATGTTCAAAGCTTTGTAGACGACATAACATGGTAGTAATTCTCCACTACCAGAAGCAGTGAACATGATTGAGGTTGACGACTTACTGTGATTCATAACTCGCTCGAGCTATTTGCATCCACTCCTTGCAATTATTTTCTTCATCACGAGTCATCGCAAAAGTTGGTCTCGTCGTAGTTTATGATGTTGTTGGGGAGAATACCTTCTAGCAGAAAGGCGTTCGAAATACTCTGTAATTGTTACCCTCGTAACGCCAGCATGGGCTCGTTTGATATTTTGGCATTTTGACACATTCTCTCTGACAGCATATCTGAATGCTGGTTAAAAAGCTAAATGTGAACTCTTTACCAGGAAGATTGTCCTTAAATCGGTGCAACACCCTACCAGCTCAATTTAAATATTGTTGGATAACCAATTGTAAATCTTAGGTATCCAAGGGATAACCCCACTTACTGCATGTAAGTAATTTTTCTACAATACATCTCTCTTCGGCTTTACTGAACACCTTTTGACCCTCTTCTTTTTTAAGATTTACATCTTTGATGTACCTTTGGAGCACGATATAAGCACTATTGTGTTTTCTCGCGGCTTGCTGTATACTATACCCATTATTCACATAATCTTTGCCCTCTTCAATTATGTTTGAATCAGATTTCTTGTAATATTTTCCCCCTACCTTACATTTATAATCTCTAGGCATTTTCACGTAGATATTGATCATATTGACCCCAGGTATTGATCCTATTGACCCCAGCCTTTGATCCTATTAACCCCAGCTTTTGATCCTATTGACCCGGATAACCTAAAACACATTATTAATTAAAAATATTTTTCTATTTTGTTTTCGCTCACAAATAAAACTAAAATCATTTTGTGTGCCACTGTTACTAACCTGTTGGGGTAAATTACGCCAGCTGCCCTAAATATATGCTTCTTAATTTCGTATTTACAGACAAAGTTTTAATGCCAATGAAAACAGTTGACTGAGAGCGCTTTTGTTTATGTCGTGGTTTTCAGTGCTACCAACTTCCGGATAATAAAATATTGCTAGTCTTCATAACATCAAAAGTTAGGTAACCATTCAAACTCAAATAGAAACAATTTTATGATGATGTTAAGGTTCTGTGATTTTAACTGACAAACTCCCACTTTTTGATCCTATTCATCTCAGCGAATCTCTTCACCCATTCTATAGTAATCAGTAACTGTTGCCATATCTATTACATTAAAATTAATATGATAATATTTGTGTTTATTTTATAGCAAGTTATAGCGTATATTTTCTGTTGCTGCTGTAATTTGTCCCCCTACCAGAGTTTAATTACTATTAGTATTCATTTTTTCCCCTCAGGGCTCGTTCGCGGCCTTGCCGCCCCGATAGCACTGCAACCTTTGGTTGATTGTGCATACCCTTAGTCTTACTCCACCCATTCCAAAATCACTGTGCCTTGAACTAGTCTGCACAGCGATTGGTAGGGTGAACTTTTATATTGCTCTGTCTCCGGTCTAGACTGACCATAGATCAGTTATATTTTGCGGTCCAGAGCTTTACACTCGCACAAGATGTGCTCGGCTGATTCCTCCCCCTCGCCGCAGAGTCTGCATGCGAGGTCCCCTTCGAACCGCCACATTTTATGCAGGTGTTTCTTGACGGCCATGTGTCCCGTCAAGAGACCTGTTGTGTTTCTGAGCTGTCTTCTGCTAAGATTTAGCAGCTCCACAGCTCTCTTTGAACTGGGTCCGTCAATTATTGACTTCCCATGTCTGAGCCCTGGACAGTCTGCCCAGTACACCTTGTGTTGCTTTCTGACCCAGGACTTAATGGCTCCCCTGGCAGTGCTCTTTGTCACGCCCAGAGCCGGTTCTGGTCTCATAAATGGTTCTGCTGACCCTCTCTTCGCGAGACTGTCAGCTTCTTCATTGCCTTTGACCACCGAGTGACCCGGCACCCAGATGAGGGTCACCTCATTCTGCCCAGCCAGGTCGCTCGTCTCGTCTCGGCACTCACTCACAGGCCAGGAATTTACCCGTGGGCTACTTAGTGCCTTAAGGGCTGCCTGGCTGTCTGTGGTTATGAGGATCCGCTTGTTGTTGTAGCTTCTCCTCTTGTTCTCCCGCACACAGTGCAGGATGGCGTACATTTCGGCCTGAAACACCGTTGCATGGGCTCCAAGGGAAATACTATGACTTACCCTCGGTCCTTCCGAGTAAACACCTGCCCCCGTGCCACGCTCCCCGCCGGATCCGTCCGTGAACCAGACGAGCGCGTCCCGTGGTATGCCCGGCGTCTCCTCCCGCCATGCCACGCGGTCGGGGATTTCCACTGTAAAGTTGTTTTCCCTGCACATTCGCGGGCTCGCGAAGTCTGACCTCATTTCAATCATGGGCTCCTTCACGATCTCCTGAATTTTGCAGTGGCCCCTGAAGCCCGGGTTGATCTTCAGTCTACCATTGCAGGCTAGTCTGTATAGTCCATTAGTATTCATTACAACCTTGTGTCTCTTATTTTCAAATTTCATGGCTACCATTACCAAATAATAAAACTGAAAAACAATATAAGAATTGTGTATAGGACATATTTAAGCGAACTTCTGGGGTTTTTTATTCTCTTTAACATAAAAATATACACGTGTTCCATTTAAAAAAGTGATGTTTTTGAATTTAAAGTTTTCCAAGTTTAAACACATCTTTTAAACATCCTGGTGGTTATTAAAGGGAATGTTTAAAGTGTTACTAGGTGACAAAGAAGGGAGCAAAAATAATTTACATTTGGTACGTCAAAATTTGAAATTGACTGTCCTTGGTGTGGGACTTTCAAACAATTTCGGATGCAACCTTTTAAATTACGTTATAATATATCACAAGCCTAAGACGTATATTGTATAAAGTGAATGTAAAATTTTTGCCCATAACAATAATAATAATAATAATATAAATAATAAACATGCATGTCATTACATATCTTTTTGTTCTTTTCTAGGCTAAACATCCTAGGTACAAGAGGAAGAGTATGCAACCGAACAAGTCAAGGTATTGACGGATGTCGTTTACTGTGCTGTGGTAGAGGTTATCAAACCAGGGTGCGAGAAGTTGAAGAAAAATGTAAATGTCACTTTGTCTGGTGCTGCAACGTGGTCTGTGAAATATGTAGGTACCGGAAAGAGGAACATGTCTGCAATTGAAACCAACTTTGAATATATTGATGGAACGACTGAAAATCTCCAAACGAACATTGGCGGTTCTTTTAAAATACGTCCTCTTTTTGTGCATACAACAAACTAAAAAAGACACTACATTGTACAGCTATTTGCCACAGTAACTCTTTCCTGTTTCAAATTAGCAATATTCCTAATCAAATTTATTTACCAATAAAAAATTACATGGTTAGTCAAATAAATACTACACACATAAGTCAATATAAAGAAAACATGACAAAAAGCTTCGAATAATGATATAATTTAAGGTACACATAGACAAACATAAAATATGCAAAAAATATAAGCTCTTAAAAATACATATAAATAACCTATTCGGATGCAGGAGGGTCATAAACATACGGAAATATCGGAGGGTGTACATTTTTTACCCCAACGTCTATTAGCTGTTTTACAGCACGTTGTGTATTATTTTCAATATACTTTTTTTATATAATAATAATTTATTCACCATAAAAGCAGAGAAAATGTAGTATAACTAATGAATAAGATAATTGATCCACAAAATATACAAAATGCTCTATGTGGAGAAAACAAATATAATTGATCTAAAATACAATTCAACATATAATAAAAACACAGAAATTATTAACGCACACCACACATAAAAATACGCCCACGCACACACACATTATAAAATCAACAAAGCAATATATATTCCTTAGCAGATACAGTGCCAAAATAAAATTAGGAAAATCAGTAGAAAGAAACACACACAAACTAAAATAATAGCCAAAACACAAGTCAGCCAGAATTATCAAATTTGTAAATAAAATCACAAGGTCAACATTACAAAACCACGATAATACAAAAATACATCAGTAGGCTTTCACAAAAATAAAACAGCAAAATATAGGCCATAACACACTGTTAATTATGACTATATAATTAAAATATGTACAAAACAAACTTGTATAAAGACTTTAAAATTCTGATCGCTATCACAAGGTCAAGGTTGATAAGTTTCCCCATCGAGCTACACAAAAGGCAAACCAAAGACAAAGTAAGGATCATCCCTGACACAAATCCACAACATTAACAAGAACATCTCCACTGCCACCCAGCACATATTTGAGGAGTCATTTTTAAAAATGCCTTTTCGAAACTAAAACTAACATCAGCTGGCAGTCCATCAAACAGGCTCGGTACATGGTAGGTAAAACATCGTTGTGCAGTGGTCATCATCATCATCAATCAACCCTCTGCGTCCACTGCTGGACATAGGCCTCCCCTAGTTGAGTCCATTATTTTCTGTCTTGAGCGCTACGAATCCAGTTTTTTGTAAGTTTTGTAATGTCGTCTGTCCAGTGAGTTGGTGGTCTTCCTCTGCTTCTTTTATCGGATCTGGGTCTCCATTCAAGTAATCGTTTTGTCCACCTGTCATCTTGCATGCGAGGCACATGTCCCGTCCATTTCCACTTGAGTTTTGCCACATGTATGACCACATCAGTCACTCCTGTTCTTCTGCGTAATTCTTCATTTCTAATGTGGTCACGTAACGAAACGCCAAGCATCGACCTCTACATTTTGTGCTGTGTTACTTTCAGTTTCTTAGCAGAAGCGTTGGTAAGGGTTAGTGTTTCGGCGCCGTGGCTCATAACCGGTAGAACACATTGGTTGAAAACTTTTCTTTTCAAGCATATCGGAAGGTCGCTTCTGAAAACGTCTCTAAGTCTGCCGTAAGCTGGCCAGGAGAGTATAATAGCAGTGGTAGCTACTTTTAAATGGTATATGAGTACTGCTAAAATCTTTCTTGTATTATAATTATGTCCAGGCTGACCTGAGTATCTGACACTACCATGGGTATGCATAAGAACCTGCAGTTATAAAGTTTACTCACAGCTAACAATTGAGCTTCTCTATACAGATCTTCGGATGGGCATTGGTTATATTTTCCCAACATTATCTTAATAATTCTTCTTTGCATGACCCCAAGAGCCCGCTAGTGGCACTTGTAAGCCTCTCCTCATATCAGCAGACTGTACCAAAGGTATGATTCCACTAAAATGTAATAATATACCATTTTAAAACTGCATGTCTATTCTGTTCTTTGAAAATTTGTGCAGAATCGCCCTAAGCCTCTTCACAGTGTGTTTGACATGAGCAACCAGCCTCAAATGGTTATCAATCGCAACTTCCAAATATTTAGTCGTGTTTGCAGCATCAATCTGACCTATTTTCTGACTTTTATTAAAAAAGAATGCAAAAGAAGACGTTTTCGCCATGTTTACAGTCAAATGTTTATGATCAAACCATCCAACTCTGCCTGAATTTTAAGCTTTGACTAACTGCTATCTTAAAAATAAACACAGTGTCATCAGTATAGCCTATAATACGGCCAGCAACCTGCAAATCGAAAATTTAATGTATGTAGATCATAAACAACAGCGGTCCCAAGACAGTGCCCTGCGGTATACGACAACATTATCCGCATAAGTCCAAGCCTTGAAATATTCAATTTTACCATTAATGAAACATGTCACACTGTTGCTGAATGGAGTACAATTTATACTCCAGTTAACTTCTTTTAGTTTTATGTTAAAAATGTTCTGAAAATAATATCTCAAAGTTTATCTAGTAATAGTAGGGCACAATTGAAAAGTACTTAAAAGTGCCAAGCAGTTCTCAAAAAAATGCAAAAAACATGCAAAAAAACAAGATGTTGTGGTATATTTGTACCCCCCTTCGGCATCCGAAGGTTAAGTACATGTATAAAATGTTTGGAACATTGGTTATATATTAAATAATTGTTTTATCTAAACAATTTTTTACAAGTCTAGTATTACATTATTATAAGATCAACTCATTTGCTTTGGGTGATTAAATAAGACTAGTAGGTGCTAAATCAGAAATAAAAGTAATATTTTCTCTTGGGAAAGAGTTGCTGTTATGATAGGCTTTCTAGTCTATAGAGATCGAAACAATCATGAAAATCAAATACGAAACTTTCTGTGTATTGATGTTTTATTTGTTATTTGTTGTAGTCTTTATACTTCAGAAATATAGCTAACGTCACTCTTTGAATCATACCTGTTGTGAAAATTGTAGTTAATTTATATTACCAGAATTTTTTAGTGTGATTGAACAGGGCATGCATTTATGAAGGGTTTCCGAGTTAAAGTAGTAAATCTAACTCCACCTAGAAAGCAGAAATATTTATTGAACCCCTGTTTATCTAAATATTAGAGACAAAATCTGTAAATATGAAACGTTTTATAAAATTTAATGTCTTACATAATAATGGTTGTGTACTGTAGTAACTATAGCTTTCTTAAGATCAAAAATCCATGACAAGTAACTTTTATAACTAATTTTTACAATTAATTCGTCTTTTTGACGAATTAAATTTCAACGGTAAGCTGCCAGCGTTTTTATACAAATATCAAAAGTAAATTCTTATTTGCAATAAATCTCACCTAACTTGTACTGTACTGTTAAATAAATATTGTATATTTATTTATTCTTAGTCGTATACATATAACATGTACCTAATATGTTTCTGAAGTTTATATAGATTTGTAAATAGTCTTAATATATTTCTTATTATTTACAGTTATTATTATGCTCGTTTGTACATAGTTAGATTAGTGTATGCTAAATGTACTCGACTATTGTGAGGATTGAATAAATCCCCACGTAAAAAAAAATTCGACTTTAACTTCCATTCTTTTATCTTTGATATAGTAATTACTTATTGTGCCATAGATAAATATCTAATGTGAATACATGCTGTTTGTAATAACTGATGGAAATTTCATATAAATGAAAACATGTACGTTCAAATTCGTACCCTATGTTTATGTATTATAGAGATAATAAACAGTATTAAATTATTAATAAATTCTTTGTGTATAAATATCACACTCTTGTTTTATTTCCTTATCCATCGCTCTTACAAAATCTTGTGGATTGTAGGTTATTTAATGAGTCGTATAGTGCTAGTAATCGGCCCGCAGCACCCATTGATATGGGCACTATCCTCTCTGAATTTGAAGAAAGACAAAGCAGAAAGGCTAATGTTATTATTTTTGGAATCCTCGCAAATATGGCCGCCGATACAATGAGGAATTTGCAAATTTTTTTATTCTCTTCTTGTATAAAATTTAAATTTTTAACTAATAGTTTTCCTGTAAAAAAATATAGAAAATCAAAATAGTCTCCGCGCCAAAACGCAGCTGTAAACAAAGACGGCCTACTGTGACGTCACGATCCGGTATCTGCCAAACAAGTCTCGCTTACTCACACAGAGATCCTCATATCACTGTTAGTGTTTATGCGACTTACGTGTGCCGGGTAGTTATTGTTATCAACTTATATTATTGTTAATATCTATATACTCGTATTAATTATTTTAAAAACTGTACAATCTTATAGTATAGCTACAGAAGTGGGTTTGTCCAAGGACAATCTTATAATTTACCAAAAATTTATGTACTAGCAATGTCACTATGTGAATTTTTCTTCCTCTGAAGATGTTGACTTGGTCAACGAAACGATCGTAAGGTCTCTGAAATATGTGTTGTGGTGATTTGGGTGTTCTCCAAGTGTAGGTACTTATTACGTACTAGCAATGTTTGCGTTTTTAGTAATTTCATGGGTGCTGAGCTAAAAGGAGTGAAAGCTGGGAGGTATGTGTCTGATATGAACCTTATTTTATCCTGTAAATATCTTTGTTGGATTTTATGTAGTAATTTCTTATAAAATATAATGTAAATAAAAGCATAACCTCAAAATGTTCTCCATTCAAATAATCTACAAGAAAAATATACACCATTTCTTCCTGATTTTATCATCCTTAGGTACATTAAAGAATAATTTGTTGGGGGTAGTTATTGTTGTGGAAGTACATTTGGGCACTATACAGCACTTATAATATTTATGTCCAGGAACTGTTATGTCTTTCGCATTCTCGTATTGTAATTCTGAGTCTGCTGAAGCCATCACACAGT
This sequence comes from Tillus elongatus, assembly GCA_964006375.1. Lineage (NCBI taxonomy): Eukaryota > Metazoa > Arthropoda > Insecta > Coleoptera > Cleridae > Tillus > Tillus elongatus. Next base: position 154,241,406 of record OZ023264.1, on the reverse strand, counting down.
CACTCACTAAACTAGATTACACATAACTTACAACCTTTTCCCAGTAAACACATGTTCGTTAATTAAACGTTTAAAAGGAAACTGCTACCTTACGTTTAATTTTGGTAAAAATGTCGCCCGAATAAACATATAATTAAACCAATATAAAAACGTTTTTATACATGTATGTTTTAACGTTTAAATATACGCTTTTCTTACATGTTTATTAACAAGGATTTTATAACGTTAATTTAACCATAATCTGTAATGGAGAATATACGTTTATAATTACCGTTTATCAACGGGAATTTGTAACGTTAAACTATTTGCTGTTAATAACGTATAATATACATTTTTTATACATGTTAATTAACAAGGGTTTTCCAACGTTGATTTAACCATCATCTGTCATGAAGAATATACGTTTATAATTAATGTTTATCAACAGGAATCTGTAACGTTAAACTGCTTGTATTAACGACGTATAATAAACGTTTGAATTACAACTAATACATACATACCAAATGATAGTTTTTCAACCCAGCTGACAGCAGAAGATGAGTACGATAAATTTTTTGACGATGGCAACTTATAGGCCAAACGATCATTAGGTGTAGAAGTGTCAAACTGGACCTCATTGCGGTGTAGATACTTACTTTAAGTGCTCATTGCTCATCAAAACCTCTAAACTTGCTAGTCTGCTAAATTTTATAAACCTACCATTGAGAAATTATTATTTATGTTTATAATTTTAAATGGGCTTTATAAAAATGGATTAGATCACAAGTCAAATGTCAAATAAAAATAACTTTATTTAAAAACCAAAAATATATTTAAAAAAACTTACATTTCATTATCAAAAAACTAAAATAATTAATACCATATTCTAAAAATATAACAAGCTTCTTCAATCATAGCGTCTTAATTATGAAATAAAAAATATATTGCTTAAATTATTTGTCAACTTCTCAACAAAAAAAAAGTATTGCTCCAGTAGTTTTTTGCTCTGGACCTTTTTGAAGTAGCTAATTTCAACCAATCCTTAACAGCACAAAAGATTGCTCTGTCGCCTTTTTCACGTTGGGGAAAATTTAGCTTTGCAGCATCTTAAATTATAAACTACTAAATAGAAATAAATACGTCATAAAATTGTGATTACCATATACTAGTGCCATTAGTCTCGTGGGTTCTAATGAAATGATGTATATATATATATATATATATATATATATATATATATATATATATATATATATATATATATATATATATATATATATATATATATATATATATATATAGGTGTACATGTATCGTGCAAATTAAATTAAACTGGGGAAAATAAAGAAATACATCAGAATTTATAAATGCTAAACCCGTAGCTAACCATTATTACTCTCATTCGAAAGTTTGATTCACGAACAATCAAAATAGAGGAAAAAAAGGTGTATTCATAAACGTTAGATAAGCATCTAATGCCTCAATAAAATTAAACTTGAAAATATGAGAAAGCAACCAACATGGCCGATTTTAAACACGCCGGCTAAACTCATAAGTCCCAATTATTTATTCTACCTAATAACGCTCTATAGCAATCAAAGTACAAGAAATGTGATTAACTTCGACAAAGTTTGAAGACAATTATTACATATTATAATACAGTTACCTTAACCTAACTTCAAGATATAAAACTTGACACTTTGTGCTGCACTAACTGTACCTATTTCCAAAACTTTTAAGGGAAATCGCTACAGGATGATAATTATTCTTTCTAAATATGTATAAAACAATTATAAATTATAGAACAGACCACCATTCACCATAACATACAAGTGTCACGTACTGAATATATTTAATAAAATTTAATTCTAAGCACCACGTTACACACTGTACGCCATCACTTCACCTTCAGTTCATTGATTGTTGTTGCCCTTACTTGGTGAAACTTGTCCATACTGCATACAGACTTGGAGAATACTTCTCTGGCTTCACCTGTTCTGTTTCTATTTCTATTTCTTGTTCATTCTCGTTCAGCAGCATGCGCACAAACACTTACTAATTTACAAGGACATAAATATGTTTTATGTATTACACAGTGGAATGCAAAAGACAAAATAGCTCCTTTTAAAACATACACGCATTGTCGAATACCTCTCAGATTGATTATGTGACAAAAAAATTTAAAAAGCCAGGAAAAAATGTTACCTATATAACTATAGGTACATAATATAATGTATCACATAATATCTCACGCTAAAATAATATCTAGTAAGATAGTATATTTTATGTATAAATCCCTACTTCATGTATATTTTTATAGGCGAACCTTGTTGAAACTACGTCTACATATTATGTTTAAAAACACTTAATTAATAACGTCTTTTACAACGATAAATTGTTAAGTAATTTGCTTTTTTAAAAAAATTAAAAAAATAGTGGTTTTAAATATATCGTTTATATCACATAAAATATCTCTCGCTTAAAAAATGTCTGGTAATATACGTATATTTTATGTATGAATCCCTACTTCGTGCATGTGTTTCATAGGCGAACTGTGATAAAACAACCTTTAAATATTATGTTTAAAAACACTTAATTAATAAGGTCTTTTACAATGGCAAATTGTTTCGTTGGTTTTTTTTTACAAAAATTAGGAAGACAGTTGTTGTAAATATAACGTTTATATCACATAAATATCTCTCACTTATTATATGCCTGATAAAATATGTGTATTTTATGTATGAATCCTAACTTCATGTAGGTTTTTGGTAGGCGAACTGTGTTGAAACGTTTAAATATTATACCCTTCATCAATAAGGTCTTTACAACGAGAAAATGTTTACCTAATTTTTTCACAAAAATTAGGTAAAAACCTGTTTTACATATAACGTTCATACCACACAAAATATCTTTCGCTTATAAAATGTTTAATAAAATACATATATTCAACGTATTAATCTCAACTAAACGTAGTTTTTTGATAGGCGAAATGTATTTAATTAACGTTTAAATATTATGTCTAAAAACTCTTCATAATTAACGTCTTTACAACGAAGAAATGGTAACGTTGCCTTTTTAGCCTAGAATTAAACGTTAATTTTTATAACCGATAACGTTTTTTCAACGGTCTTTACGTAAAATAGACGTTTATTAAACGCACGTGTGTTTATTGGGTTATCTTTGAACCTATATTATACACTAAACACCAAAACTACTTAAAATTATGATAAAACTGCTCAGAAATCGATGCAAACACAAACGAAAACAAGGAAATGTACCGGATCGTGACGTCACAAACCTCTTCACGAATCAGATCGCGTTTTCGCCCACCCTCTCTGTTTGAATTATATTTAATATTTCAATAATTAATGACTAATTAGTGGTTTACTTTAAGGGTTTACTTGTAGACATATATTTTTAGAGTATTTTGCTGTACTTTAAATACGTTTTTCATCAAAAGTAAATTATATGCAACTTCCTCATTCCTGGCCAAGCAGTGTCTGACTTGAAGACTAAAAAACCCATTCTGGATATATTTCAACATCTGAACGTTGACACCCCAGCTGACCCATTACTTCTGATGAGACTTGGAAATAAATCTACCTCGCCTAGACCGGTCAAGGTTAATATGGGATCTGAAAAGTTGGCAGACCTCATCACTGGCAAGGCAGCGAGTTTGAAGCACAATCCTCGATTTAGTGGTATTTACGTTTTGTCAGATAGAAATCTCCGGCAGATAGAAAATTATCGTGTTTTGACGTCTGAGCTTGATGAGCGTATCAGATCCGGTGAGACTGGACTGAGGATCAGATATATAAATGGAACCCCTAAGATAGTAACTTTAAACTAGAAACGCTCAACAGGAACAATTTGTTCATCTACTACAAAAACGTGTGAGGCTTAAATACGAAAATTTCCCAACTTTACTCCACAACTACTGAGTTGGAGTTTGATATTGTGTGCCTGAGTGAAGCATGGCTTATGATGGTGTAAGTAACTCAGAGTTGTTTTCCAGTAGTGAATATGATGTGAGGTCTGACCGTTTATCCTCCGGTGTACAAAGATCTTGTGGTGGCAGTGTACTGATTGCAATAAGAAATGTGTTTAGCTTTAGGTTATTAGATTTATCGTTATTCTGTTCATGTATTTATTGTATTGATATAGTTGGTATCGAGTTATTGAATAATGGTAAATTAGATTAAATTAGATGTATTGTGAGTGGGCTATTCCAGTCCCTCCACCACGACCTTAGGTCTATTGTGGATCACGTCTAATTATTTAACTTTCACCCATCAATTCCAGCTCCCTGCAGGAATCGATCTTTTCTTGAGCGTGGAAGTTGGTTTGGCAGATGTACTGCCATCTAACTGAAGTCACTTGCCCGTTTTGCAGCCCAAAGAGAGATAACCTCTCTCCGAGTTCGTCTGGACCCGACAACCGTCAGTGTTTGCCTCGAGGCAGTATCATAAAGGCCCGTTCTCGAGCAGCATCTAATCTCCAGTTGTAATCCACCCCTAGAGATCTCAGCTTCCCCCCACGCTCGTCTAAACCCGACACCCAACAGTGTTAGACTCAAGGCAACATCCCATCGAGTCCTGCTCCCGAGCATCACCCAAGCGAGGCCGTACGTCCGTCTCGTAGCACACAGTGGGTGGCCCCAAACTCCGGGTGTATACGACTCATCAGAGATCACAGTCCCTTCCGGGGTCGTCTGGACACACGCCACCCGCCAGCGCTCAACTCAGGGCGGTATCACCTAGAACCGCGCTCCCAAGTAACAACCAAGCGAGGCTAATTGTCCATTTCTCCACAGTGGAGGTATCAAAATCCGGGTGCATATCACTCCCCAGAGATATCCACCTCCCTCCAGGCTTAGCTGTACCAGACCCCCGCCAGTGTTTCATTGACTCAAGGCGGTATCAAGAAGTCCCGCCCTCGAGCAGCATCCAAACGGGGTCGTTAGCCTATTTCGAAGCTCACAGAGTCTGCCTCAATCTCCAGGTGTAATCCACCCCTAGAGATCTCAGCCCCCATCCGGATTCGTCCAGACCCGATACCCTCCAGCGTTTGCTTAAATTTCACCCAACGAATCGAGCTTCCTGCAGGAGACAATATTTGTGAGGTGAAACTTTGTGTGACAGATGTACTGCCACCTGAACGAAGTCGCTTGCCCGTTTCAAAGCTCAAAGAGAGATAACCTCTCTCTCAGTTCGTCTGGACCAGACGTCCGTCAGTGTTTGACTCGAGGCAGTATCATGAAGTCTCGCATCCAAGTGAGGTCATTTGCCCGTTTCGAAGCTCACAGAAGAGGCCTCAATCTCTAGTTGTAATCCACCACTAAAAATCTCAGCTCTCCTCCGGGTTCGTCTAGACTCGACACCCACCAGTGCTAGACTCAAGGCGACATTCCATCTAGTTCCGCTCCCGACATCGCCCAAGTGAGGCCGTCCGTCCGTTTCGAAGCACACAGTGGGGGCCTCAAACTCCGAGTGCATACCACTCATCAGAGATCTCAACCCCCTCCGGGTCGTCTGAACACATGACACCCGCCAGCACTCAGCCCAAGGCGGTATCATCTGGAACCCCGCTCCCGAGTAACAACCATGCGAGGTCAGTTGTCCATTTCTGAGCCCAGAGTGGAGGCCTCAAAATCCGGGTGCACATCACTCCCCAGAGATATTCGCTTCCCTCCAGGCCCACCTGGACAAGACCCCCGCCAGTGTTTGACTCCGATTAGTCACCTTTTATGACATGCAGGAGTTACCTTTTAGTTAGTTTACCTCAGGGGCGGCTCCTCAATAAGTGCGCCCGTGCGCGCGCACTGCCGCCTGCCGTGAAAAAAATAATATTTTTGCTATGCTATATTTTAATACATTTTTATTTACTTTTTTACCTCCTGCATTCAACAAACAAAATTAGTATATCGAGGATCGCAGAGAGTCGGCAGCCATTAATACAGAATCAGAATAAGTATAGTTTTAATCGTTGCAGACGTTATATACATCCATATCCATATAAAGCAGCGGGCGGCGGTGTGTATTTTTCGGCGCTCTCAGGCAATGCGATACTTCATTGTGAAATGATCGCCGAATCTTGATAATCTTCGTCGAAACGACCGAATAAGCAATCTGTTGTGCGCTATAAAATTACACACTTCCAATTTGTGGTGGACTTTTGGCACAGCGTGTGTACCTACTACCTAGTAATTTTCGTCTTCGCGTCGGATTGATTTTTAATGAGCATTTCGTTGTTGTTTACATGTTCTAACAAGACAATTATTATTATTATTATGGTTACTACTTCGGGTTGCTTAATAAGTGGACAAAATAATTGTAATACTGTGATTAATTCAGTGGATATTTTAAATTTAAAGGTTAACTTTTTAAGGGACTTTTTAATTACTATAACGTATAACTAACTAGAGGAAAACTTGGTAAGTAGTTAATAATTATTAAGTTTAGTCAGTAGGTTTCTTTATAATATAATTTCGAGGAAGAAATGGGCTAGCCCTTCATTTTTAGTGAATTTTTATTTTTTTTAAATTTACAAACGAAATTATTCGGTTTCAAGAATTGTCCAAAAATTTAAACAAAAACACGATTTATGAACAATTTCAGGTCGTCCAGAGGGTAAAAGCAACTTTACCGAATATTTTGACTCTATCGCAAATTTACTTAACGATAACCATTTCTAATGCAGCAGGCGAACAATCTTTTTCGGTCCTAAAGAGAATAAAAACATACTTAAGGTCTAATTTGAGCCAAGAAAATGTTGGTTTTGTCACTTTATATATAGAAAATGACGCACTGGAGAAACAATTGTGATACTATCATACAGCAGTTTGCCAATATTAAGCCATAAAAAAGGATGTTCTAATTTTCATGTTATTTTCTAGAATGTTATTTTTATTTTTCATGATTATGGATGTTAATTGCACTTGTTGATATTAAATCCATACGTAAACATTTAATATACTTTATTATTTCACTAACTGAATAAACTATATAAAACAATCCAACAGTACATAACAGATAACTGACCGAGCGTGGAGAGACGTATCTTTACTGTATCGGTTGGTAGCGAGGAGAGAGAGAGATCCCTGGTGTCTCTTATATAGTAGTTCTTGACAGCTTGCTGTCGAATAACGTAACGCAACGTTTAGCTGTCAAGAGAAACACAGAGTAGTGTTGACGGAAACACTGCGGTCGGAACCACCGCCACATACTCCCCTCTCAGTGGCAACGCTATTAGTTCAAGTATCTTCGTGGAAATCGAACTCTACGTCCATGGCGTGTCGTTTGAACGGGAACGGGAACTTCACTGTCACTTTCAGTTTCACTAGGTGTTGGACTTTCACTGTCACTTTCAGTTTCACTAGGTGTTGGACTTTCACTGTCACTGTCAGTTTCACTAGGATGTCTCTGAGGATGGAAAGTTGTCTGTTCGTTATCACAAAGAATGAATGCGGGTTTAAGACGGTCAACAGAAATTGTCTCTTCTCCGTGTGATTTCTTGATTTTGAAGACTTTGTCAGTTCGGGATAACACTTCAAAGGGGCCGTCATAAACTGGTTCGAGAGTTTTTCGCGGAATATCAATGCGAACAAAAACAAAAGGAGCTTCCATAAGCTTAGGATGGACAAATACCTTTTTTGCAGTATGATGTTTAAAAGGTACTGGTCGAAGTTTCCTTATGTCTTCTTTCAGCTGAGATATAAGTGGTGGAACATCATGAGCTTGTGTGCTGTTGAAAAAGTCGGTGGGAAGTTTGATTGATTCTCCGTAGACTATTTCAGCGGGTGTTGAGCGATATTCTGGAATTATGTACGATCTGAGTCCTAGTAACACAATTGGCAATTTAGCGACCCAGTTTTCGTCCATATGGGCTTTCAAGGCCTGTTTCAGAACTCTATGCCATCTCTCGATTACACCATTTGCTGCTGGGTGGTAAGCTGTGGTCTTGATGTGGTCTGCACCTAGTGTTTTAGTGAGGTGTGTGAAAAGGTGGCAATCGAATTGTTTACCTCTGTCTGTGGTGATGTATTGCGGAACACCGAAACGAGAGATCCAGCATGATAAAATAGTGTTCGCTACTGTTTCTGCTGTAATATCTGACAATGGAATTGCTTCGGGCCATCGAGAAAATCTGTCTATTATTGTTAACAGATAGCGTTGACCTTGTGATGCTGGTAATGGTCCCACAATGTCAACATTTATATGCGAGAATCTTCTCATGGCTGGGGTGTATTGTCCAATGGCACTGGAAGTGTGTCTCCATATCTTGACTTTCTGGCAGGGAATGCAAGTTTTAGACCAAAGAGATACATCGCGTTTCAATTTGGGCCAACAAAATCTATCCTGGACCAGATCGACTGAAGCTGATATGCCTGGGTGAGATAAATTGTGGATAGAATCGAAAATCTTTCGGCGAAATTTGAGCGGAATGAATGGGCGAAGTTTCTTTGAAGAAGAATCGCAAATAAGATTCATTCCGTTGTCAAGAGGCATGTTTTGAAATTTGTATGAGGAAGATTTAGACTGCAGAAGGTGTTTGAGTTCCTCACAAGATGACTGAGCTTGCGCAATTTCTTGGAGTGACACAGTGGAAGAAAGTGAAATTGTTTCAATGCGAGAACAATAGTCTGCGGGAATGTTTGTAGGACCTGGTATGTAGCGAATGTCTGTGGTAAATTGACCTAGGAAGTCTAAATGTCGTAGTTGCCTTGGAGATGCTTTATCGACGCGTTGTTCAAAAGCGTATGTCAAAGGTTTGTGGTCCGTATAAATGGTGAAATGGCGACCTTCTAGGGTATATCTAAAGTATTTAACTGCCTGATAAGCAGCTAGAAGTTCGCGATCGTAGGTGCTGTAAGATTTTTGGGCTGAAGTAAGCTTTTTAGAGTAGAAACCTAGGGGTTCTAGTGTTTGATCACGTAGTTGTTGGAGGGAAGCGCCTACGGCATAATCAGAAGCATCGACATGGAGAATCAGTGGTAGCGAAGAAGACGGATGAGCTATTAGTGTAGCGTTTTTGAGTGCCTCTTTCAAACGTTCGAATGCTTCTCGAGTCTGAGGAGTCCACTCGATTTTACGTTTGTCGCGTTTTTTGGGATTCTGGCAGAGGTCGAATAGTAGTTGCTGAATTTCCGCAGCACGTGGAAGAGAACGACGGTAGAAATTTATGAGACCTAGAAATCTTCTGAGTTTTTCAATGGTATCGGGAAGAGGTAGGTCGGTAATAGCTTTGATGCGTTCAGGAAGTGGAAATAATCCAGATTTATTTACACGAAAACCTAAAAATGAAATTTCGGCCACTCCGAATTCACATTTAGATGAATTGATACGGATGCCGTTGTCTTGAAGTGTCTGAAAAAGTTTTGCTAGATGCTCTTGATGTTCTTTTTCAGAGGCTGATGCAACGAGAATATCGTCAAGATAGGAGTAGGCAAAGTCGAGATGTCTTAAAATTGAATGTAAATATCTTTGAAATGTTTGTGCTGAATTACGAAGGCCAAATGGGGTTTTAACAAATTCGAATAACCCAAATGGAGTTATGACTGCTGTTTTGGGAATATCTTGAGGTGCTACTGGGATGTGATGGAAAGCACGAATGATATCTAATTTTGAAAAAATACGTTTGCCTTCTAACTGGGCATTAAAATCCTGCAAATTTGGAATGGGATATTTGTCTGGGATTGTTTTAGCGTTTAGTGCTCGGTAATCCCCACATGGTCTCCATGAGCCATCCTTTTTTTGCACCATGTGGAGGGGGCTTGACCATGGACTTTTGGAGGGTCTACAAATTCCCAAGTCCATCATGTGCTGGAATTCTAGCTTTGCTTGAGCTAGCTTTTCTGGGGGCAATCTTCTAGCTTTTGCAGTGACAGGTGATCCTTCCGTACTTATAGTATGGAAGAACTCAACCTCTGGAAGGTTGCTAGAAGAAGTTTCCTTAAAAAGGTCAGGAAATTGTTGTAGCAATTTGAAGTACTGGTGTGTCGGGTCTACAAGATGAATTTTAGAATTAATTCCTGGTGGTGGGTTAGCACCGGTCTTAGAGAGGTTTGTCTTTGTATCGATTAAACGTCTATGTTTCATATCCACAAGTAAAGCAAACTCTGCTAGAAAATCAGCGCCTATAATTGGTTGCTTGATATCGGCAAGTGTGAAGGGCCAGCAGAACCTACGGCGTAAACCTAGATCCAAATCTAATAGTTGTTCGCCATAGGTATGAATAGGGGTCCCGTTTGCAGCATACAAGGTACGTTTCGATTGAAATTTCCGTTGGTCGTGAGTGGGTGGAATAACTGAAATATCTGCTCCAGAGTCGATTAGAAATTTCATATTGGAGCGTCTATCAAAAATAAAAAGGCGGCGTGTTAGGTGGCTCTCGTCTCCTGCCGCGTGGAGGGAGTGCCTTATTAGTTTTCCGACACATGTTTTGCTTTGAAATTGCAAGGTTGGATGCAACGTTTGGCCTTGTTGCCAAATCGTTCATGATACCAACACGTGGAGGTTGAGGAATTTGCGGTTATGGAATTTCGAGAAAGCTTGGGTCTTTCTCGGGAGGTAGATCGGGAACGCGTTCGCAATTCGTTGACTGATTCTCTAATTGCGCTTCTAATTTGGCTAGCTTGTCGGGCTCGCGTGACTGAATTTCAGCCACGTTGTATTTATCTCCGGAAAATTCCACGATTTTGTCTGCTGTAACCGACAAATTTTCTAGAGAATCGTTGCTCAAAGCCAAAATTGAACGAACGTTGACTGGTAAACGCTGTAGAAATAAAATTTTAAGGAAATTTTCTCCAATCTGACTACCGGCTAAAAACTTCATTTCGCGTAAAAGTTGCGATGGTTTTCTGTCGCCTAATTCTAATTCTGTTAAAAGTTTATTTAGTTTGCGACTATCGGACTCTTCAAATTCTAATAAAAGACGTTTCATTAGATCTGAATAGGGGGTTGATGATAATGGTTGGGTTAAAAAATCTGAAATTGACTCTGCGACATCAGGATCGAGTATAGCGAGTACATGACTGAATTTTGTATTTTCAGAACTGATCTGCGATATATCAAACTGGGCGTCAACCTGCATTTGCCAGATTTTCACGTTACGTCTCCATAAAGGAGGTAATTTTATTGCAACCTTTGCCATGATATTGCTGCTTGAAGAATCTTCGGCCATTGTGAAAAAAATCAGATAATTTTTAAATTAGAAAAGACTGACCTGTTTAGATATTCGTTTTCTGTAGGCATGAGCACGTGCGTGGAAGTTAGGCGACGTCGGCTGGAACATCAGGCTGGGCATCTTCGGCTTGCGGCACGGGGTCACCAATATGGATGTTAATTGCACTTGTTGATATTAAATCCATACGTAAACATTTAATATACTTTATTATTTCACTAACTGAATAAACTATATAAAACAATCCAACAGTACATAACAGATAACTGACCGAGCGTGGAGAGACGTATCTTTACTGTATCGGTTGGTAGCGAGGAGAGAGAGAGAGATCCCTGGTGTCTCTTATATAGTAGTTCTTGACAGCTTGCTGTCGAATAACGTAACGCAACGTTTAGCTGTCAAGAGAAACACAGAGTAGTGTTGACGGAAACACTGCGGTCGGAACCACCGCCACAATGATTTTCTTTTTTTAAGAATAATCTTTTATTTTTTGTTTTTATATATTTTTACATTAAACATTAAAATTTTGTTTCATTTGTTAAAAGAACTACCAAGAATGTTCTGCGCCCAGAGCCCCGAAATTAGCTTAAATCGGCGCTGATGCCACAGCCCCCGTTATTTCAATACCGTTCAGCCTATTTAAAAGCTTATCAAGTAGTTTTATTATTTGCAGTTTAGAATAATTCTTGCTGTCTTTTATAGGTAGCTCGAATTATTCTGACTATAAAAGAATAATGTTAAAGCCAAATTATATAAATATGAAAATATATTATATACTGACAGTAGAAGCTTTGATATCTCTTCCTGATAATTTATTTGTCGTCTTCTAATTCCATTTTTTAACGAATTATATTACTTAGCTTGTAAAGTCTCATGAACTTCTGCAGTTTCGGCCATATTTTACGAAAATCCGTTTTAGGTATTAATCATGATACAATGACTTAGAAGAGATATAATATTGTGCATATGCCCCGCCCCTTCCTCTGACGTCACGCGATGAGTAACGTTATAGAAGTCCAACTACACACTTAAAACAAAGTCATTTACAATCAAAAAGTTTCTATACGTCAGTCTAATGCGGTTGAAGTTACGCCTATATTGTCTTTTTCAGATAATATAGATCGCAGCACTAAATTTAATGTTTTTAATTTTTATTACTTCCAACTGTATGCACTTAAATATTAGTAAGATACGTAATTTGTTAAGAGGTTGTGATGAAACGTCAAACCCCACTGCACGACAGCGTATTATTGTTGCATTGGACTCAATGCGCGTGACAGGTCTAAAAATAGGTAGTCTGAATATCATATCTCTCGTTATTTGTATCATGGGTATTAATAACGGATCCCTTTTAAAAACTGTGTAATTTCCACCTTAACCCAATACCACAGCATAATAATTGTTTCTTATGCTGTGACAATAAGTAAAGCCGAATGAACACTTTTGATCTGCGTTGGAAAAAATGGCGACAGTTAGCCAACACGTTATATGTCAACAGGATCTATAAAAATATATTTTGACCTGTTAACGCATGTGATCAACGTTATGATATGGTAAACGCGGCCTATATCCGATAAATATACCGAAAAGAAAAAGAATTCCTAATCTGTCATATTATGTTAAATGTCACATGTCACTGTCATGTCAAAAGTTAAAAACGGAATACAAATATCAATGTTTTGAATTTTGAATCTTAGAAACGTAAATTGTGTAATTTGTAATTTTAATTAACAATAAAAATGTCTTTCTCATTTGGAACCACTCCAAAAACTGCAAGTGGATTTACACTTCCTACATCAGCGGCTCCTGCCAGTATGTTACATTAATAATTGTTGACTCTTCTGATGAAATTTAACCTTACTTTTTTTTTAGCTTCAGCACCTGGATTTTCCTTCGGAACGGGGGCCGGTGATACGGCACAAAAGACTGCTGCCACAGCACCCGCGCTGTTTGGAGCTACACCATCGGTGCAAAGTACAGGATTAACATTTGGAGCAGCATTAGCTAAAACAACGCCGACCTTGTCATTTGGAACCACTACTGCAGCTACTACAGCTGCCCCAAGTGGTGGACTGACATTTGGAGGGCCACGTATGTTTTCTAATCATTTAATAAAAAGAAACGGTAAATTTTTAGATTACCTCCCGAACGCTTTTCAAAAAACTGTTTTCAGAAACATGACTAGGACCCCCCAGGATGCTCAAACCACAAGAAGTGTTTTCATTGTTTTAAATTAAATACATGTAATTAAACCCATTGTCAGCAGTGACAACGAACTAATTTAACAATACTTACTTGAAGCTTTTCACAGTCTCAGATTGTTGATATCCGGGAAAACATTTTGGTATCAGCATAAATTAAATATGGAACATCCAAGCAATGTGTGATATCATCAATAAATATATAACAGACTAAGTATTGAATCCTGTTGTATCCTAGATGGTGAGGTATTAAGATCTGATTTGTAACCCATAACTGTGACAATTGCTTTCTTTCAATCAAATGGGACTGATAAGGTTCATAGAGAATTCAAAATTTTCAAGTTTTTGTACAAGAGCTTTATGATTGAGTCGGTCAAAGGCTTCGGACATATCAGAGTATACTAGGTCAGTAGGTACAGGAGGTATGTTGTGGAACGGCCACAGGGCTAATACACATGCGAGTGACGTCACAGTGAGAGAACAAGGCGGCGGATGGATAGAGTATCCCAAAGGGTCTGATCTGAGATGATGCCCACAATAACCTGACCTGACCTAACCTAACCTGTCAAAATAAGGGTTGGCCATTTAAATTTTACATAAAATGACTTGTGTAGTAATGGCGGTTGGTGCCCTTGCAAACCAAACTTTTATTATATGGTTTAGAGGGCGTGTGTGGGATATCACCATACTCCTCTTGGTGAGTAGGAAGATGGAAAAAAAATCGGGATGCAGCAAGTGTGTTATGGCAGAGATTTTCATTAAATGCTTCAAATTTGCATAATTCAATTTTCTATAAACCTAGTAAGTTGATTTTTGATATGGAGTAAGCTATTTATGAAAGCAACATATCAACCAGATTTCATCAAAATAGCTGTTATTTTTTGAGATACAAATTTTTTTGGAAAAACTGGTCCAATAGGGCTGACTAACGAACTCATCCAAAATATCAATAAAAATAATCATTGCTAAGTTTCATCAAAATAGGTTAATAACTTTTTGAGTTATGGTGTAGATATATATATATATATATATATATATATATATATATATATATATATATATATATATATATATATATATATATATATATATGTATATATATACTATGTATACTATGTGAAAACTGGAACCTGTGATGAGCACTAATAAGTACACTTGGAGAACACCCAAATCACCACAACACATATTTCAGAGACCTTACGATCGTTTCGTTGACAAAGTCAACATCTTCAGAGGAAGAAAAATTGTTCTTCCTCTGAAGATGTTGACTTTGTCAACGAAACGATCGTGAGGTCTCTGAAATATGTGTTGTGGTGATTTGGGTGTTCTCCAAGTGTACTTATTATATATTATATATATATATATATATATATATATATATATATATATATATATATATATATATATATATATGTATGTATGTATGTATATATATATATATATATATATATATATATATATATATATATATATATATATATATATATATATATATATATATGTATGTATATATGTATATATTAACATGAGTTTTTCTTGACAATAGAGAGATGTTGATTGTAACACTTTCGAAAAATTCTACAAATGAGCCTGTATTAGGGCCTTTAATCAAATCTTCAAGGTCCGTTTAAATTTAAAGTGTTAATTCTAGTAATATTAAGAACTAAACTCACAGACTTTCTAACGTCATCGGCTAGTTATCATTGTGGTATCGTCTGTGTGACTGAATCTTGGTTAAGCCCTGCTATATCGGATGGTGAGGGGATTGACAGTTCCTTCAATATTTATAGAAAAGACAGAGATGCATCAACTAGTATTTATGGAATAGGTGATGGCGTCTTCATTGCGGCCAAAAAAAAATTACTGCTGAACTGATGCAAATCGAAGATAATAGTATCGAACAGATATTTTATCAAGGTCAGATGCAAAAACAACGATATCATCATCGTATGTGTATACTTACCACCTCATTCCACCATAGAGACCTACCACAAACATGTCTCTACTGTCTCATTCCTCAAGAGAAAATACCGGAATTGTAAGCTGCTAGTCGTGGGTGACCATAATCTTCATAGTAGCTATCCTAATGATGACTGTGAACATCTACTATATGAGGAATTGCTCCTTATTGGGTGCACACAGTATAATTGAATCGCAAACGAAAACAACCGTCTGCTTGACCTCTGTTTTTGCTATACAGACACAGCAGTTGATAGAGCGTCACCCATAATCGATGAAGCCAGACACCATCCAGCACTATCCATGCATGTGAATATACTGGCCTCACTAAAGCAGAACAATACACCAACTTATGCCTTTAAAAATGCCGACTACATTTCCCTCAACAGCTTTTCCCTCAACACGAATTGGCCCTATCTCTATGAACTTGATTCCCTTGATGATAAAGTTAACTATCTTTATGAGCAAATTAGTGAAGGTGTGGAATACTATGTTCCGGTGGTTTCCAGGAAGGCAACTAACTTCCCTTGCTGGTTCTCCGGAGAATTGATCAACAAAATTCTGCTGAAAAGAAAGCACACGCCATCTACAAAATAAAATGCACAAAACACTCCTATGACCATTTCTGCAAACTAAGACACAAATGTAACAGTTTGGGAGCGATCTGCTACAGAAATTACACATCTAGAAAGGAAAATCTGATCAATTCCGATACAAAGCAATTTTGGAACTTCATCAGAAGTAAACGTCGAACCACAATGGAGTGGAATGGGCGAACAGCCAACAGTGGAGATGAAATAAGCAACTTATTTTCCTCCTTCTTTGATAGTATATATGTTTCAAACACCAGTCCAAACATTCCATCTGCTCAACCTGATACTGAAGAAAAAAAACAATGTAGACCTCTCCAACCTGAACTCGACTTTTGGAGATGTTTTCAGGGAAATTCTACAACTAGATGCGAAGAAGGGTGCCGGCCTAGATGGCATACCCAATCAATTCCTTAAAAACTGTGCATTGGGTCTGTGCGATCCTATCACCCACATATTAAGTGTCTCACTGCAAACTGGCTGCTTTCCCTTGGCATGGAAACTCTTACGTAAGCCCAATTCATAAGTCTGGAAGTAGAACCAATGCAACTAACTATCGTCCAATATGTATTCAGTCTGCAATGTCCAAGCTTTTCGAGAAGATCGTGGGGATTCCAGGGGATACGATGCCTCCTCGGGAGTTCCGCAGGGTTCTCACTTGGGCCCCATACTTTTCAACATCTTCATCAATGACATTGGCGACAACTTTGAGTTAGAATTTCTCCTCTACGCTGATGACCTAAAAATCTACAGACGCATCGGAAACACAAGTGACGCCGATTCACTCCAGCGGGATATCGACAGGTTGAGCAGCTGGTGTATCAAAAATAAGCTTAGCCTCAACATAGAGAAGTGTACATGTATGTCCTTTTCATGGTCACGCGACCGAATGCCTATTACTTATTTCCTGGATGGCCAACTTCTCCAGGGAAACCATGTCCACCAAAGACCTGGGTGTCATTATCGACAACAAGCTTACATTCCATCAGCACCTAGATAAGATTACCCTTTAGGCGTACCGTACCATTTTTTTTCTCCCTTCGGGCTCGTCTGCGGTCTCGCCGCTCTGATAGCACTGCAACCTTTGGTTTATTGTGCATAAGGTACCGTACCATGGGTTTCATTACATTTATATATATATATATATATATATATATATATATATATATATATATATATATATATATATATATATATATATACTTTGGTTTTGGTTCTAGGGACCCAAATTCGCGCTCATCCGAAAAATTTTACTGAAAGTTTTTCATCGTGACCTCTCTATTAGCGAATTTTTCTGAATGAAAATTCGCTATAAATAAAGACATTTTTGCGTGTCGGATCGTAGACACAACCGGCTGCCATCGGATAGGGCTAGCAACTTCTTACTGGCAACACTTATTTATATAATGATGGTTGGGACATGCAGAGTCCAAAAAACTTTTTTCGTTAATGGTGTCTATGTGTTTGGCGTCATATTATTATCGCTCTCTGGATTTTAATTGAACAATTATTTTTGCATTTAATCCATAGAAAACCAAGGAGGGTAGGGTCCACCTGCTGTAGGTGCAGTTTTTATTGCATAAATATCAAATATCTTGTAGATTTTATCTTTAAAGTGATGCACGATGGAATTTACATCATGAAAATTAACGAAGTCTTCACAATAAATTGTTAGTTATAAAAGTTATAAGGGTTGTCTTCTGCTTTACCACATAACAATGCGAAATGTGATAGCTTGGTCTCAAATAATGAAGAGTAGATGAATTTCATGAGCTTCTCCCACAGTGCATCTAGAGAACAATACAAGTCAAGTTATTATGCTGGTTTCTGAAGGAGTTGGACTTTTCAAGCAAGAGCTGGTCGAAAGAACTGTGGAGAATGGTTGTTTGCCCACCGGAACCACTATCACTCTGTTCCCCAGACTCAGGTATGTTAGTCACCTACAAACAAAGATTCCGGACCATACTTAACATGCAGCTGCAGCATTTCTTGTACTTCGAAAAGAACTTTGATAATTGAGGTATATAGATGATAAATATATTTAAAAAAAAGATTAGCGAATATTCTCACCCCAATAATGTCAATTTGATAAATAGAGATCACAACTTTCATAAACATCGAGTGGAACAGAAGGATAACAAGAGTGGATGGCCAATGATACACCTCCACCACAACCTTCCCCAGTAAACCACAAGTTTCTATTAATGCTTAAAAACGATATTGCTATTGCTGAAAAGTTCACTCTTGAAAACTGTCTCAGAGAAATCAAAACAACCCAGAGGTGCATCCAACAGGTTTGTTGGAAGGAGATTTAGTTATTGTCAGTGAATAAATGCTATTTCATAAACTTATCTGTTACCTTCTTTTATCAACACTTACATATAATGTATTTATCTATTTTTAGAACCACAAGCCAGTGCAGCTGCACCAGCACCTTCATTTGGCTTAACAGCAACATCTTCAGCTGCAAAGACACCAGCTCTTTCATTTACTCCCATTGCGAAGACCAGTTTATCAGCAGCTCAACCGACTACATCTGCTCTTAACTTAGGTAGCCCTGCTGCAAAGTTATCATTCCAGGCACCAACAGCAACAACAGGAACTGCTGCAGCAAGTACTGCAGCTCCATCGTTGTCATTTACTGCTACAACAACTCCCACTGCTACGATGTAAGTACCTACAAACTGTTTTATGTATTGATAAAGAAAATATAAACAAATCTCACTTAGTAGAGTCCCTTCTATTGAGAGCGTTATCTTGTTTGTAAAATTAAGTAACCACTCTACTGGATTCATCATAGTATAGGTTAGGTTAGGTTTGAATGTGAGTGGGCCATACAGGTCCCTCCATCGCGACCATAAGGTCTATTGTGATTCACGTCTAATGGTGTATATTAGAGGTGTGCGAACCCATGTTTTGTTCGAACCGAACTATGAACGAACCCAAGCAAATATGTTGCCTCGAACTTTGAACCTTTGAAATAGTATGTCTAAGGTTCACAGTCGAACTTCGAACTTCTTAGAAATTCAAAATCGAACATCGAACTACCCAAAATTCTTCAGTGTTCATATATCATTTCCTTAAATACAAAATGTTGGAATACTGTAACATACAATATTTGATATGTAAAAGATTCCCACTCTTTTTACAAAAAGGAAGGATTTGACAAATTTGCAGGTTGATTGGGTGAAAATGCCTTCCGGTTCTGATCGTTGTGGAGATGGGTCAACGTTAAATCAAAAACACAAAATATTTGAAACTTTTTAAGATTTCTAGATCTATAGATAAGCTCAATTATAAATATGTTATTGTTTGGTATTAGCTAGGCAGTTTTAGCAAACAGATTGGGAGGGTTCAACGTGAGCATGATAGGTATAAAATAACCACTTACAAGTTTGAACTGTCTCCTGATTGTGAATATTTAACTGTTTTAGCTCATTGTGTAATAAAGCATGTTGAAACCAGTGTTTTCCAAAGGCAATCTGTAATTAGCCTCAAATTCTGAACATTTATGTTACCGATCGCCTTTGAACACCGCCATCATAATGTTGTTACTGCAATAGGTGCTGGGAGACTAGAATATACAATAAAAATAATTCTGTGACTGCTAAATGGCTTCGTCGTGTCTCAATGTGTCCCATCTACTGTCAAAAATATGCATGAGTGAAATCTCCTGAAACTACGCTATCGAATCAATGAGTTTACAGCGTCGCTACCGAGTTAAACGGGCCGCAACTTCGCTACTTTTGGCAACATTTAATGCCTGTAAAGTTAAATTTCGAAGTATTTTTGAGCAACGAACTTCGAACTATTTTGAAGAATTACATATTTCGAACTTCGAACTATTTCCACATCGCTAGTGCGAACATATTTTCGAACCGAAGGTTCGGTTCGAGTTCGGGTTCGGTTCGGAATTTCGAAGCTTCGCACACCTCTAGTGTATATTTCGCCCAACAAAGCCAGCCTCCTGCAGAGGTCAATAATCTTTGTGGGCGAAAGTTTATCCAGATTATCCGGAGCAAGCTTTGTCCTGCCAAAGAGCAGGTATCTAGTCCGGTCCGCCGCCGGACAGGAACACAGTACGTGCTCTGCTGTCTCGTCACTCTCCATACACAGCCGGCACTCGGTCTCCTGACCGACTCCAATTCGGTGCATGTGGTGACGCAAGCGGCAGTGTTCTGTATACAGGTCAACTAGAGTACTCAGTTGTTGTCTGTTTAGCTCTAGAAGTTTTTTTTAGCCCTTGACTCAAACAGGCCATTTATGAAGGCCTTAGAGTGAGCTAATCCTGGCAGATTTTGCCATTGCTGGATTGTCATTCTTTCTGTCCAGGTCTTTAAGCATACACTTCTGCCTGGTGTATGGTTGCGTACTTGCTGAGGCTAGTTGATAGTCTAGCATCGGTGTTGCCCCCATATGCGCCGGCTCCTACTCCCATATTGGTTTTGGAGCCGTCAGCATACCAGCAGAGATCGGTTCTCAATAGGGTCGTTTGATTTCGTTCCCAGGCCTCTCTTTCCGGGAGGACGGTCTTGAAAGACAGATCTCTACTGATCTTTATAGGCATCAAGTCTGAGACCATTCCCAGAATCCCATGACCTTCAATGTCATCGAGGAGTCCGCAGCTTTCCAGACTGACTTCCTTTGGCATGCTGTCGGCCGTTTGTCTGTACGTTGTCCACCTCGCCACCCTCTGCAGCCACTTGTGAAGAAGTGGAATATTAAGGAGGACCTCCAGAGCGGCTGATGGTGCGGTGCTTATCGCTCCCGTTATCATCAGACAAGCTTGTCTGATAACATGACACAGACACATCAAATAGATATTCAGCATTTGGAAAAGTCGAGTGCCATCTGGGAGCTTTTATTTATATGCTTATAACCCAAAAACACCAAAGCAACTCCCTTATAAGAACACCATTACTTTGAGATAACCGCAGATATTCCAGCTGGCTTTACTGTTATGAATCACCCCAAATAAGCATTTTATTTCCTTACTACAAACAGCATGAATAGGATAGGTTTTGAAAATGATTTAAGTTTTTATGTCGTTTTGTTGCAAATATACTTTTTAAGTAATGTATAATTTTAGAACACCTCTAGCCCCTACTAGCACAGTAGTATCTACCACATCTGCCACACCTGCCACTTCAACATTAACCTTCAGTCAATTAGAGGATCTGATAAACAAATGGACGATTGATCTAGAAGAACAAAGTAAAGTTTTTATCAACCAATCAAAGCAGCTGAACGCTTGGGACATGTTACTTATCTCGAATGGTGAAAAGGTATTGAACTTAAATAATGGTATTGAAAGGGTGAAGCAGCAGCAACAGCAGTTAGATCAAGAGCTTGATTTTGTGCTTGCTCAGCAGAAGGAACTGGAAGAACTTATCGTGCCATTGGAGAAAGAACTTAATGATATTCCCATCACAGATCAGGAAAGGAATCACACGTGAGTAAAACTATTATTGATGTATAATTTTATTCCCAAAATGTTCAAAAAGTAGATAAATGTTGCCCTTAAGGTGTTCACTTCTTACTGAATTGATCTTAGAACCTATATAAAAGCAGTGTGGGTATTAAATTTAAAAAATAACACAATGAGCTTCACAGGCAACGACAAATTTGTTTTAGAAAACCGTTTTTGTTATTTTGTTTGCAGAAACTGGTCCGATTGAGTTGGCTAAAACGGATCATCCAAGCGACTAATAAGGAAAAGTACCTGCCATGTTTATAATTTGGCAGGTACATTTGTTTTGTAAATAAAAATGAAATTTGGGGTAAATTTGCAGATAAGCTCACGGGGACTTTTTATAAGAAAAATAAAATTTAAAACATGCTTAGATCTCCTTCTGGATGCACAAACCACATAAAATATTTCTTGCAAACAGAAAGTTACGGGACCAGGAGTGAATAGGGGTGTTGGGCGGGGTAGAAGATAAAAAGGAAATGTGAGCAGGAAGTGTGAAAAAAACAGTTTAGTTGGACCTCTATAAGCTGCCTTTATCCCATTTTGCAGCTATACCTCCTTAAAATTCTGTTTATCCTGCCCAAAACCCATATAATCAACGCAGGTCCCGTAATTTTTATGCGGGTTGTTCCCAAGAAACTTTTCTTGTTTACATTGCTGTTGTTTATGCATTGAGGGTGGTTGTATGTGTGCAGAAGGGGAAGGGGAATCTCTGCGACAAAGCAGCGAACCAAGATTTTCAATGTATCTTTAAATTGTTACCCCGTTTCATTTGTTTAAAATATTTTTCCAAAAATGAAATTTAGATTGTCTTGTTTGTCAGTCTTACATAGAGAGCTACAATATTGCATCATTTTCTAAAACTGTGGATACAGCAACAGCAAATAAGTGTTGAAAAGGGTCTGGGTGCAGCAAACACATTATGGTAGAGAGTTTTGTAAAAATATTTGAAATCCGATATCTCAACTTCCTATTAAGCTAGAATCTTCAATCTTGAACCATAGTAACACCTATGTAAACGCAGCTTGGGTACTGAATTTAAAAAAATAACATAATGAGCTTCGCGGATAACTACGAGTTGGTTTGAAAAAATATTTGTTGTTTTGTTTGCAAAAACTAGTTCGATTGGGTTGACTAAAACAAAACCATCCAAGCAATTAAAAGGAAAATACCTGCCATACTTATGATTTGGCAGGTACATTCCCTTTGTAAATAATTAATTTATTTCTAGAAAACTTTTGTGACTAATGAAATTTGTAACACATTTTTTAAAGAGACTTGCAGTACTTATATCTCTAGCAAATTATAGCTAGCTCCATAGAAAATAGAAACTTCTTCAAATAATCGCTAACTAGGATCTCTAAAACCGGTCTCCCAGGTCCATTTAAATTTAAATAATTAGTTTTAATAATATACCTTAGGTTAGGGTTAGGTTAGATTGTGAGTGGTCCATATCGGTCCCTCCACCGCGACCATAAGGTCTATTGTGGCTCACGCCTAATGTCTATATTTCGCCCAACAAATCCAGCCTCCTACAGAGGTCGATAACCTTTGCGGGCGAAAGTTGATCCAGATCCTCTGGAGCAAGCTTTACCTTGCCAAAGAGCAGGTGTCTAGTCCTATCCGCTGCCGGACAGGAACACAGCACGTGCTCTGCTGTTTCGTCATCCTCCATACACAGCCGGCACTCGGTCTCCTGACCGATCCCAATACGGTGCATGTGATGCCGCAAGCGACAGTGTCCTGTATACAGGCCGACTAGAGTACTCAGTTGTTGTCTGTTCAACTCTAGAAGTTTCTTAGCCCTTGACTCAGACAGGCCATTTATGAAGGCCTATCCTGCCCTATCCAGGGTGCACCACGGGGAGGCGAACTAACTTTACACCCCTAATATACCTTACTAATAGTGTACAATTCGTATGAAAATTCACTACTCTAATGTACTTGCTGCGTCCCAAACGTTTTTTTTTTAATATGTATTAATTATCTTCCTAAGATGCTTGTTTATCTGTATTGTTGACCATAATACTTATCTACTAAATAGTTGTTTTTATGTTGCATATATATATATATATATATATATATATATATATATATATATATATATATATATATATATATATATATATATATATATATATATATACATACATACATACATACATATATATATATATATATATATATATATATATATATATATATATATATATATATATATATATATATATATATATATTGTGATGTGATTTTCCAGACTTGCTGATATCATACAACCGTAGTCTTTCGTTCTGTTTGCTTAGGAGTTTTTGAATTTTGTGAGATTATCATGTTGTAAGATGTTACATTTATCTTTGTGTGTATCGTTATTATTATTATTATTATTACTATGATTTGTGACAACAAACATATAGTTATCACATTAAAAAACTGTTGTTATTATTTCTATAAAATCCTGTCATGGTAGGATGTTGGACAACACATTTTTCTGGATCAGTTTTTTCAGTATCTAAGCTAGTTTTACCCACAAACCTACTAGATTATGAAAAATTTTTGATGTTTTTGGTGGCTATGAATTAAAAGCATTGAATACCCGGAGTTTGTTTAGTATTATTTATTTCATTGGCGGTTTTATGTTACAGTTACCAGTTGGCAGAAAAATTGGATTCACAACTTAAGCAAATGTCAGAAGATTTAAAAGAAATTATTGAAAACTTAAATGAATCAAACAAGAACGACGAACTGGCTGATCCTGTAAGTATTTCTCATCTTTTAGTTTCCTGATTTATTAGCAAACTCTAAAGTCTAGAATGTTTTAAATTATCAAAACGCTGTATTTAAAAGACTTTTGACAATGAAATAAAGCAGTTTTAATTGTTTTTAATAGTATCTGAAAACAATTATACCCCTAAAGAAAACTGTTGAATAAAGATCTTAAATTACAACTATGTGAGTCTCAGATTTTCTCGAAACTGTTGTTGTGTGTAGCTACCTCTCCAGAGAATCGAAAAGACTTGTTTTAGATTTGCACTGGGTATCAGAACGTTTGATCATACGAAGGCGGGTCAATAAGTCTGTGACTTTTTGAATGAAACACAGGTTTGTTGACAAAAAAGCATTTTATTTTTCAACATAGTCTCCTTTGAGCTTTATACACTTTGTTCAACGTTTCTCCAATTTTTTAATCCCTTTCAAAAAATAAGATTTGTCGAGGTCCTCAAAATAGGTATTTGTTTGTGAGATGATTTCATCATTGGAGTCAAATCTCTTTCCGCCGAGCCGTTTCTTTAAGTTTGGAAACAAGAAATAGTCACTCGGGGCTAAAGCCGGAGAATAGGGCGGATGAGGGAGCAATTCGTAGTCCAATTTATGCAATTTTGCCATGGAGACTACACATGTTTCCACCCTTGCATTGTCTTGGTGTAAAAGAACTTTTTTCTTGGCCAAATGTGGTCGTTTTTTCTTCAAATTGTCATTGAATCGGTCCAATAAGTTGGTATAATATTCACCATTGATTGTTCTTCTCTTTTGAAGGTCCTAAGTAGCTAAGTGCAGAAAATGCATATGTATTCAGAGCTTTAGTCAGGTTCTTGCTGTTAAGATGTGCTCACGCCACCTGCTTTGCTCGTTTCGTAAACTCATTTGACAGAGTGTTCTTCATTATTGACTGGTTTATTTTCCTCGTTTGCTGTATTCCCAGGCTTTTATAACACTCTTTTACATCCATCAAGGCAATTTTCTGGCCATTCTGTATTTAATATACACATTGTTGTATTTTTCCTCTGACTATACATAAGGTGTGACATTTGTCAAGCCCAAACATGCATGTCAATATCTCTGGAAAACCCTACCACGATTTTAAGGAGTTGTTCCAGGTAGTTCTTTGTGGAGGCCATATTATTATTATTATAATTACTATTATATGCGGTGATTCTGGGGTTCTTCCCAGTATTTTGTTTGGTGATGAAACTGAAAGCAAGTCACTTTAGTTTTATTGGGGAATTAATTTTCGGACTGTATTAGATGTGCTCAGTAACAGCTTTCTGGATGTGTGTGTGTGCGTGCGTGTGTATGCTAGTTAATAACTGAGGAGGTGTTTGATGATTGAATGAGGTGTTATTTCTCCTAACTTTTTTCCATATCTCCCTCATTTCAATGGTCTCTGCGTACTTGTGACCGAATTTGTTGACAGTTCAAATTAAAATGTCAATAAGGAAAGTACGTTTTGTGGGTTCGTGTATCACTGTGATGTCAGGTCTGCTTACTGTTATCATATGGTGAGTGTGGATAGTACGGTCCTGGTACAATATAACCTCTTCATTGCCCATGACACTTTCTGGTGTGTATTCACAATAAGGTGATGGGGGCTCGTCTCTGAACTTGTACCTTTTAACCAATTCCATGTGAACTATTCTCACGGCCTTATTGTGCCTTTCTGTGTAATTGTTGTGCTCGATGGTTTTCTGAACTAGGTGCCATTTGTCGCTTTTAATACTAGAGTCTTTAATTATATACTTCACAATAACTTGCTCCTGTAAGGCTCGATGTATTTTCACCATAATTATAACCGCAGACCTAATTAGAGCTCATCAGTACGGTATAATGATCATAAGACAGGAGTGTTTCTGGCATCTGAGTGGAAGATTATATAACGAGGTGTGCCTCAGGGCTCAATTCTTGGGCCAGTCTTGCTCTTACTTTATATTAACGAACTGTCTGCAGTATTGCCCCATAAGACAACCCTGTTTGCTGGGGATACATCTTTGGTTATACGAGCTCCTTCAGATAGTGCTCTAATTTATGAGGCTTCACAATCACTGAGAATTCTGGACCAGTGGTACAATGGAATGAATTTACTATTGAATATGACTTAAACAAATTTAATCTCATTTAACTATTTTAGGGGTAACCATTTATCGCTGAAATTCAACTCAGAGTCGCTGAGCACACAGGATGATGTTAGGTTTTTGGGCTTGAAGCTTGATTCTCAGTTGAACTGGAGGGCCCATGTTGGCTATCTGGCAGGTAAACTGTCAGCTTTTAGTTATGCTCTGTGTGTTCTGTCCGATTCTAGTAGTATCAGTGCTGGCCTCGAGGCGTACTACGCATATGTGAACTCAAGGCTTCGATATGGACTAATGTTCTGGGGGAATGCCATAGAAGCCGATAGAATCTTTAGGCTCCAAAAGGCATGTATCCGCAGCATATTCAATCTGAAATATAGGGGTTCGTGTAGGAAAACATTCCTCGAGAACAGAATACTTACCTTGCCAAGTTTGTATATATTAGAGTGTGCGTCTTTTGTTAGAGAAAATCGGAGTTTGTTATCAGATTGTGAACAACAGCATCAATACAACACTAGAGCACGTTTAAAGGATCAGTTAATTGCGCCACAAACTACAAAAAGTAATGTTTACAATAGTGCTGTGGTGCAGTCCCTAAAGGTGTACAACAAACTGACGGTGCAGATAAAGGAGCTTCCACCTGCAAAGATGAGAAAAACACTGAATAATATTCTGGCGGCAAAGGCCTATTATAATATTGAGGATTTTTTATCTGACAAGTTGTAGCTGTTGGTAACCAATATCGTGATTGTATAGTTTTTTTGAATTGTAATTCCTGTGTTTTTTATGTTTTTTTAAATGTTGACGTGTTCTACACATTTTTTATGTATTGATGGTGCAAATAAATATATTATATTATTATTATGTTATACTAATTACAGCGAGAACACACTTATAAAGTAATACCAGCCTCCTACAACAGTGGGAGATTTACAACAGGTTCGACATCTCGGTGCAGAACCAGGTAGTATGTTGTCACGACAGCTCCAAATAACACAAAATGTTATAAAATAGAGACTGTGTACAACCAACTAACAATTTAGTAAATTTTTAGCCCTGGCCCCATTTCTTCCTTAAAATAGGGACAATGTATGTACGGCCAGATGTATTCTTGCTACAATTAGAACCGTAGACCGGTTTCGCTCTAATTAGAGGTCACCAGTACGGTATGGACCAGGGCTGACACTTTACTAAATTGTTAGCTGGTTGTACACAGTCTCTATTTTATAACATTTTGTCTTATTTGGCGCTGTCGTGACAACATACTACCTGGTTCCGCTCCGAGATGGTGACCCTGTCTTACATCTCACATTGTTCTAGGAGGCTGGCTGCCATAGCCATATTACTTTATAGGTGTGTTCTCGCTGTAATTAGTATACTATACTGATGAGCTCTAATTAGAGCGAAACCGGTTGGCGGTTCTAATTATGGTGAGAATACATCTAGCCTTACATACATTGTCCCTATATTAGGGAAGAAATGGGCCAGGGCTGACAATTTACTAAATTCTTAGTTGGTTGTACACAGTCTCTATTTTATAACATTTTGTGTTATTTGGAACTGTCGTGACAACATACTACCTGGTTCCGCACCGAGATGGCGACCCTGTTGTACATCTCACAATGTTCTTTGTCCTGAATGGTAATAAGGAAACCCCAAGTCTCTGGGAATAGTTGTCTCTTAGGTATGCCATGTATACGGCAGTTGTTTACTGTTTCCACCAAAGTGTTAGGATGTCAACCATGTAGTAGTAGTCTCTTGCTAGCCCATCTTTCCTGATTGGTGATGACTTGATCAGTTGGTGCTATGTCGACGACTGAGACTATTGGCTTGTGTAGTGGTGACCCTTTGTCCTGAGAAACTGCTTGAGCCCTGCTATCTGCTTGTCGTGAAGTTCCGCAACATTGACTAATCCCCTTCCTCGTTCCAGTCCTTTTCAAAGTTATTCTTTCTCTGCATGACTTTGGATGTAGCTTCCTATGTTTTGTTAGTTCGGTTCTGCTTATTATTATCATAGGCCTTACTGACACTAATCTTTGGTTCGGTCTCTAGTTTAGTAATCTTCGTTAGTTTTACTGTACAGTATGTCTCATCTAATAATTGATAATATTGTGCACCTTATTTGTGTCCATGTTTCAAATTTAAATTTTTTGTTGCAGATTACACAGATTAGTCACATAATGAATGCCCATATGAATTCATTACAATGGATTGATAGACAAACTGCCCAGATTAGTTCACATTTAGAACAAATCTCAAAACTACAAGATTTAAACAGAAGGAATAATTTATTTTAAGTTATTGTATTTGCTATAAGTTTATGGTTTTACTTTACTGTTAATAAACTGTTTGTACGCTCTTGTATTCTGTATTATTGGTAATAAAATTCATTTTTCTTTATTCTTTATTTTTACAGTAAGCCTGAACTGTGGAAGACAAGAGTCTTATATTTTTGCATCATTTTCACTACAGAGTTCTTAGTTATAACATGTCTTGTATATTTCGTATAAAATTGGTACTTTTACAGGAGCCTACAAAGAAACACAAAGTTGGATGAACAATTCAGTTACAAAATATCAATGGATAGATATAAGATTTCATTTCTTTTCTTGAAAACTTTTTTCCTAGGCAGTTCTTTTTGAGTCAAAGGAAAAGTACATTTTTCAAACCATGCAGGAAAATCGTAGACAATATAAAAGGAGGACGACTCCTAGTGGCCTGAAACTGAAGCCAAAAAGGACCAACGTAAAGCCCACCATAGTCTTCTCATTGACAGAGGGTTTGAGAGTAGTATTCCAAACTTTTAAAAAAGAAATTATCAATATAATAAATAAGAAATCTGGTTA
Source organism: Tillus elongatus (assembly GCA_964006375.1). Lineage (NCBI taxonomy): Eukaryota > Metazoa > Arthropoda > Insecta > Coleoptera > Cleridae > Tillus > Tillus elongatus. The sequence continues at coordinate 154,212,336 of OZ023264.1, read as the reverse complement.
AGTTAATAAACCATTACTAATTGGTTTTTAAAACAAAAAAACTGAACAAAACATGAAAGTAAAATGAAAATTTTATATTTAGGTAGGTACGTGCCAATTACATAATGGCTAATATGTCTTAATAACTAATTAATACATAAGCTACGAGAACTTTATATATATATATATATATATATATATATATATATATATATATATATATATATATATATATATATATATATATATATATATATATATATATATATATATATATATATATATATATATATATATATATATATATATATATGAGACATGCTTGGTTCTCAGGTTAAACCGCGTCCAGAATTTATGGAAACTCGACGTTTCGGCTCCTGTTTTGGAGCCATTTTCAAGAGGTAAAGGAAATATGTAAGGACACTCTAAGGCTTCAATCTGCCTACTCCTTAGAGTGATGGACAAAGGTGGGTAAAGGAAATATGTAAGGACACTCTAAGGCCTCAATCTGCCTACTCCTTAGAGTGGTGGACAAAGGTGGGTAACGGAAATATGTAAGGACACTCTAAGGCCTCAATCTGCCTACTCCTTAGAGTGGTGGACAAAGGTGGGTAAAGGAAATATGTAAGGACACTCTAAGGCCTCAATCTGCCTACTCCTTAAAGTGGTGGACAAAGGTGGGTAAAGGAAATATGTAAGGACACTAAGGCCTCAATCTGACTACTCCTTAGAGTGGTGGACAAAGGTGGGTAAAGGAAATATGTAAGGACACTCTAAGGCTTCAATCTGCCTACTCCTTGAAGCGGTGGATAAAGGTATGTTGAGTTGTAGCTCAATTACGGGGCCTCAATCTGCCTACTCCCCAAATCTCGCCGGAGATCGTCTGTGAGGTCTCAGTGTGTGCAACCCTAGGCCTCTCTTGTCCATCACTCTAAGGAGTAGGCAGATTGAGACCTTAGAGTGTCCTTACATATTTCCTTTACCTCTTGAAAATGGCTCCAAAACAGGAGCCGAAACGTCGAGTTTCCATAAATTCTGGACGCGGTTTAACCCGAGAACCAAGCATGTCTCACATTAAAGACCGCAGAAATCTTTCTGAACATATATATATATATATATATATATATATATATATATATATATATATATATATATATATATATATATATATATATATATATATATATTTATATATATATATATATATATATATATATATATATATTTATATATATATATATATATATATATATATATATATATATATATATATATATATATATAAACAAAAATTTTAACGGACCTTAGTTTTCAGTTCTAGCGACCCAAATTCGCGCTCATCTGAAGAATGTTTTTCAAAATTTGACAGGAGTCAACAGACAGATGCTTATTGACATGGGCAGTGTTTCCCTTCCTGTGAAGAGGCGGGAAATTCTAAAAGTCACGGACTTATTGACCCACCCTCGTTGATCCCAGAGGCCCGAATGTGTTTATCAATAAATTCCACCCATATAAAATCAATCTTGCACACGAACTAACAGAAGATGATTCTGACCGCCGTCTGGACTTCTGTGAAGTGATAAGTGAATGATCCGAACTGTCTTGTTAATACTTGATTTTCAGACGAGTGTTTGTTTTTCCTAAACAGTACCGTGAATCGTCATAATTGACACTGTTGGCCAGATTCTAATTCTAGATTATTTTATATTCATACACAATACCCGTGAAAACTCAATGCTTGAGCCGGAATTTTTGATGACCATATTGTGGGCCTTTTTCTTACCTGATAATCTGATTGAAGATACTTGGAGTTGTTGAAAAACACGACTGATCCCTGTTCACCAACATTATCGAGAATGATAATTATCTAGAAGACCAGTTGGTATTTCAGCAGGATAAAGCTACTTCACACTAAGCTTTGCCAGTTCGACAATATCTAGACCACAGATTCCCAAATCGGTGGGTTGTGAGAAGAGGTCCCATAGAATGGCCAACATGATCACCAGACTTATCACCTGTGAATTTCTTTTTGTGGGGTCACATACAAAGTAAAATTTATTCTAGACAACCCGAGATTTACGCAAGCATATCGTAAACGAATTACGCTAAATCACTCCAGAAATATTACAGAATGTGCCCCGACATTATGAACACAACTTTTACTACTGTGTAGAGGCTGGTGGTCGAAAGTTTGAGTGTGTATCGTTCGACTGACAGCGCCTACATGTATGCAACCCCTGCATACACCAATTCAGTTAGGCGGACGTTTAATAATTCATTGGTGGAGTGTATTTCTTCACTGAAGTCGTCAAAGTTTATGCAATAGGCAATTTGCTTAACACCTTTGCATGTTGATACTATGGTTTCAGTATGTAACCACTGGAAAATTAAAGCATGGCGAGTTTAAATTACACACTATTTTTGGTGGCTTAAAAAATCTTTATTTTAGAAATATGTATGATATTATTTTTTATGAAATAATAAAAAACAATTATTTTTATCTGAAAGGCACAACTCAACGTTACAGGTAGTGCACATCCATCTGGTTCTGTGTGGTTCTTTACTTGTACTACAATATGCACATCTTCTGGATGTGCCGTGTTGCGGCATGAGTGAAGACTTGAAAGCGAATTTCATACGGCCCCACAGGCTTGAAATTATTTGCCGCAGGAGAAGAGTTCTCTCATGATTTTGCCTTCATACCTGTTCCTATCAATGCTGAGTCAACTGCTACCCTAAATAATTTTAGATTTGGTTCAGCAGACTGCGCCTTTTGTTTGAATAAAATAAAAGAATTAATACATAAATCCAAAAAATACCACATTATTCTGTGCCACCATTTTTTCTGGATTTTCGGTCTATTTGGTATATGGATTTTAGCATGTCAGCTCTATCTACATATCCCATATGTTTATTATAGTCGCTAACCATTATTGGACATGCTACAGTTTGTGTTTGTAAACTCCCATCTTTTTGCTTACGGGTGATAGTTGTCTCAAATGAAGGATTATGATGGTTTCCAAGAAGAAAAAAAAACGAGCTTTCGGTCTCGCCACTTTATAAATGCAAGTCCATTTTTGCTGGCTCTCCAGTCAGACTGCCCTCTTGTTTCCAGTTCTTTATCACTTTTTATATTAGTGGGAAGATCCTTTTTATTGAATCTTACTGTGCCACAAGCGTAGATCAAATCTGCCAAGAGAGATTTTTGTGATCTCACGGAATTAAAAAAATTGTCGAAATAGATGTCGTCCTTTACCAACCAAAGCTTGAGTGAGATATAAAACTACCATATAGCCCAAATCCTTCTCTGGTAAATTATCAGTTTTTCCAACGTATATTTGGAATTGGCAAACATATCCAGAATCGTCAGCTCGTAGCCAAACTTTATACCCTCGCTTGATGGGCATATATTTCTTCAAAAAGCTACGGCCCTTGAAGCGAATCATAGATTCATCAATTGATTGATTTTTCGAGGGACTATATGATGTTTTAAAAGTTTTAGAGTGTGTCCAGTAACGGACGAACTTTATATAACTTATCGTAACCTAGAGCCGCGTTTGGGCATTGAATTGTCAGCTAAATGTACGTTTCTCAAAAGCCAGGCAAACCTATCTCTTATCACTGCTAAACTTATATAGGGGCTGTTAGTGCCGGCCTTGCCAACCAGTAGTCACAATAACTCGGTAATTTTTTTATCCCCATCAAGATTTTTATACCAATGAACGTTTTAATTTCCTTGGTTGGTGTATATGAAGAGTCACCTCCACGTTTCTGAACGGCATATAAGTTGGTCTGGAATACGATCTTATCAATCAATGCTCTGCGAAAGAGATGCAAAATAAATCTGCTGGCTTTCCAAATCATCTGGGTATCGGGGACTCACTTCCTCTCCAAACTCCTTGTAATTGGCATTACAATAATCTGTTGACTGGGTCCAAATGGTTTTTTTGGCTAATTCTCTGGCCCTAAGCACACACAAGGGAATGTTGTCTTCTTCCTCCCAGAAGTTATCATCAATAATGACATTTTCTTTATGAATATTTGTTATATTGTTTTCTTCAATAAGCTGTTCATCTTCGAAAATTATAGGCAAGTTATTAATGCCAAATAAATTGTCCTCACTAATATCACCTTCGTCACTCTCCATGTCATATTCACAATCAGTGGGAATTTCATCTAACAGTGTAAATAAATATTGGGTAGCATTTCCTCCAACACTTTCAATGTGTACATGTTTTTCTCTGAAATAAAAAAAAATAATTATATCTAGTTTCCTAGTGGTTTCAGTCTGTAACCATCATTATTTTTTGTAAATATAAACATTGTGAAATATAATACGTATGTGGAAGATACCCTAGAACCATCCTATATTATATTTATAAAAACTCACCTGCCATTACAAACGACACTAAAATTGTTATATTTTACTAATAAACTCAAAGCACATGTGCACAGAACAACAATACATGAACCACTAAGCTGCGTATAAGTCCAGATCAAACAGGGGCGGCTCCTCAATAAGTGCACCCGCACTGCCGTGGAAAAAATTATCTTTTTGCTATGCTATATTTTAATAAATTTTTATTTACTTTTTTACCTCCTGCATTCAACAAACAAAATTAGTATATCGAGCATCGCAGAGTCGGCAGCCATTAATACAGAATCAGAATAAGTATAATTTTAATCGTTGCACATGCTATATACATCCATATCCATATAAAGCAGGCGGGTGGCGGTGTGTATTTTTCGGCGCTCTCAGGCAATGCGATACTTCATTGCGAAATGATCGCCGAATCTTGATGATATTCGTCGAAAACGACCGAATAAGCAATCTGTTGTGCGCTATAAAATTACACACTTCCAGTTTGTGGTGGACTTTTGGCACAGTGTGTGTACCTACCTAGTAATGTTCGTCTTTGCGTCGGATTGATTTTTTAGTTAGATAATTTCGTTGTTATTTACATGTTCTAACAAGACAATAATTATTATTATGATGGTTACTACTTCGGGTTGCTTAATAAGTGGACAAAATAATTGTGATACTGTGATTAATTCAGTGGATATTTTAAATTTAAAGGTCAACTTTTTAAGGGACTTTTTAATTACTATAACGTATAACTAAGTAGAGGAAAACTTGGTAAGTAGTTAATAATTATTAAGTTTAGTGAGTAGGTTTCTTTGTAATACATTTTCGGGGAAAAAAATAGACGAGCCTTTCATTTTTAGTGAATTTTTATTTTAAAAATTCATTAATAAAGAGGTATCGATGGAGACTTTGCAAAAATTTTTTCAAGTGAGCGCGAACTAGGACCCATAGAACGCATATCCGGGTCAGTTTCAATTTTTATGTTTATATATATATATATATATATATATATATATATATATATATATATATATATATATATATATATATATATATATATATATATATATATATGTATGTATCCAACCGATAACTCAAAAATAAGCAACTAATTTCGATGAAACTTGGCAAGTGCCTTTCTTTTATTAATGGCTTGGATGAAAATTTTGAGTTTTGTTTCAAAAAAAATAATCTTTTTCTCCGAAAATTACAAAGGTATTTTAATGAAATTTGGTGGATATGTGGCCTTGTAAAAGGCCTTACTACATACTAAAATTCAACTTTCTACATTTTTAGAAAAGTGAGTTATTCAAATTTTGAGTTTTTTTGAAAAACATTTTTTTTCTCCGAAAAGTACAAAGTTATTTTGATGAAATTTGGTGGATATGTTGCCCTGGGTAAGAGCCTACTATACACCAAAATTCAACTTTTTTAGTTCGTAGAAACTTGAGTTATTCAAATTTGAAACATTTAATAAAAATTTACTACCATAACGCACTTGCTGCGTCCCGAACTTTTTTTGTCTTGCGCACACCCAATGCATTAAGACACGAGACGCTACTGAGATTAAATAAACTGAAATATGATAAGTGGGGAGCGCATATGGAGAACATGTGCAATAGATGCTTTCAAGCAGCGCCCACTGGGAATGTAGCTAAAAAATCTTAAATTTGTGGTTTCACTATGAAACCAATAGGAAATAAAAGGTTAAATAATTGATGGTTCAATATGTATCTAAAATTTGATTTAAATATCTCAAAAATGATAAAATCTTCAATTTCTAAAAATAACTACTTTTAGTTTTTCAGTAGTGTAATCCTTATTCGAACAGTAATTCAATCTCATTTAAGCAGAAAATCAAAAGAGAATAAATTAAAATGCCATTTTAAATAACAGAAAAGATTTATTATTACATTACTAAGTGATTCTAGGGGATAATGAATTTACCATTGTAATTTGAATGTACCGTGAAAAAATCACATTAAAATAAACATTTTTAGAACTTAAATTAGCGAATCTGACTAACTTTAGAAACATATTGTTGAAATTGAAAATGGTTTATGGCTTTGCTAACACAGCTAGATCAGCAATGCATTTATCAATATTCTGCTTCTCTTGATCTGGCGTGATAGACGCCCTCACTTTACCAATCACATAATCGACAAGGTTCTTCTGTGAAACTCTTGTTTCAATGTTCTGCTTCTCCACTTGATATTCTAAACGTTTCTTTACTTCATTGTAGGCAGTGAGAAGACGACCACGGTAGGCAGCTTCGAGCTGCAGAGCTACATTTTCACGTTTGGCTTCCACAAGAAGAGTTTGACCTTCTGAAGACATTTGTAATTTTTGTTCATGGGCGACTGCATTTTCCAAGTTCTTCTTTTCTTGTTCACGGCCTGTGTTCCATGATGCTTCATATTCCTAAAAATCGAATTGATAAAATTTGCTCATATACAAAAATAAATTTCAGTGTAACACTATGTTTTATAAACACAATGAACTTATTATTGAATAATATACGCGGAATTATCATTTCAGTATAAAAAAAGTGAATAGTTAATAAGATACAATACAAAAATATTACCACTTGGTAGGGTTCCCACTAAAAACAGCATTAAATTTCCCTGACTTTACCCTGATTTCCCCGATTCCAAAACCTATTTCCCTGACTTTGGTATTCTACAATCTACCATCCAAATGTGTAACACTACTACAGAATACAGTAGGTCTTCGCCTCATGGCGGAAAACACACTTCCCCAAAATTACATTTATTTATTCATACACCATCCAACAGCTTAAAAGCCAAATTAAGGATGGGCCAATACACAAAACATAATAACAAACAATAATCAAACAAACTACACAAAAGAGAGTCACAAATTAGATCGCTTTGAAAAACATTTTTATCTCTGATATATTACATGAGAATATATCTAGGCGGTCTTGCAGTACAGAGTAATCTTTGCACATCTGGTAAATAGGAGACGATCGCAGCAATCGCGTATGAGCAGTCGGGAGATAGAATGTGCCTGGAAAACGTGCTGCAACACGAGGCACATTGAAATTAAATTGCTGAAGCAGAGTAGGGTAATCGAACACAAAATTAACCAGTTTGTATAAAAATAGAACAAAAATGCACTGCCTGCGAATCGACAGACTCTGCAGACTAAAGCGAAGAAGTAAACTTTCCTGAGGAAAACCAATAGACGGATATCGACCATCCTCACGAAAGCTGAGAAATTTTAGAAATTTTCTTTGCACTGATTCCAGGCTTGCCACATGTATCTCATAAGTAGGAGCCCACACAACTGAGCCATATTCAGGTCGGGACCTAACCAAACAACGAAAGAGCAGGAGGAGGGTGTAAGTCTGTGAGAAATTTTCACTGTTTCTTATCAGAAACCCAAGAGTTTTGTAAGCAGAACTGACAGTCTGCTCATAGTGTGGTTTAAAAGATAGAGTACCATCAAAAACAATTCCAAGGTCCCTAACTGTCGCGGGGCGATCAAGTGGAAGCCCTCTTATATTGTACCCGAAAGTAATTGTGTGCTTATTTCAAGTAAAGGACATCACATAACACTTGGAAACATTCATAGAAAGACCATTCTGACAACACCATTCATCAAGGATCTGAAGACAGTTCTGGAGCTGCAAACAGTCATCAACACTCGAAATATTTGCAAAAATCTTAATATCATCTGCATACATTAAAAAAGGAACATGTAAAACATGTTTAACTGGGTCAATAAATATATTAAACAGTAATGGACCGAGTATGGAACCCTGTGGCACTCCCGAAGTTATGTGATAGGTGTTAGATTTGAAACCCCCGACCTCAACAAATTGCCTCCTTCCATCCAGGTAAGATCTGAATAATCCAAGCAAGCCCTCAGAGAATTTATAAAATATACACAATTTTCCTTACAAATAAACGAAAACGTTACTTATACAAATATGCACCCATCTATGTGCTTTAATTTTTTATCATAAAACGGAAACAAATAATTCTTCTATGACACATAGAAAAATTCCCCGACTCTTAGTCAATTTTCACAATTTTTTCCTGATTTCTCTGACAACATTTTTCCTTCTACAAATTCCCTGACTTTTCCCGGTGTTCCCTGTTTTCTATACGAGTGGGAACCCTGACTTGTGCTGTACTCGAAAGTATCAGACTAAAAATCATAAATAATCTAGACTTAAAAATTGGACAAATCTAGTGTGAATAACACTTATTACTACAACTTTTGATGATCATAGCAAAGTCAATGTTATATACACGACTCTGTCAAATGCTTTTGACCATCTCAATCATGCTGTTATTATAAATAAGCTCCAATATGTTGATTACTTAGAAAATCTCATTAAATGATTTAAATCTTAGTGCATGTAAACTGTATGTTGAGATCAGGGATTTTAAATCAGATTGTTACAAAATATCTTTTGGAGTACCACATCATCTATTCTTGGTCCAGTTTTATTTAATATTGGTATTAATGAAATATCAAACATTCTTAAAGTGCCTCACTTAATCGATGCTGCTGATATAAAAATATATTTACGTGTCAATCATCCTGATAACTGTTTAAAACTACATAGTCCAAAGATTCATATGATGCAACAGATATTAAGGCTATGAGAGATTCCATTACTGTTCCACCAACAATTCCGAGAAAGTTTGTCAAGTTTGTTTTGTTTTATAATGGATGGCCAATACACTTGTATAGCTATAGAGCTTGGAGCCCAATATGTAGTTCTTTGTTGTTTCTATAAGAAGTAGTTAATTGTCAAGTTGACTGTCCCAACTTTGTTTTATATATATATATATATATATATATATATATATATATATATATATATATATATATATATATATATATATATATATATATATATATATATATATATATATATATATATATATATATATATATATATATTAATACGGAACGGTTTCAACAACAATTAATTACCAGATATCAGTATACCCTTGTAGTTGACATTAACAGTCATTGAGTTTCACAATGTCTTTATAATTCAATTCAATTTGGATAAACACTAGAGTAGAAAAAAACATATAATGAATTTAAATTATAACATGTTTTTTTTTTGTAACAATTTCAGCAGATAAAAATTAATTTGACTGGACTTGACAACTAAAAGAATATTTTTTTAAAGATGAACCTCTTCTATGCAGTCTTTTTTACTTACATCAATTTCTTTGTCTAAATAAGCAGCAAGCTTGGGGCCTAACATCTTCACTGCAGCAATCCACATGATGAGAAATGATAAACCATTGTAGAATTCATGCTCCAATACATAGATTTCTTTGCTGACTAGGTATGTTGACAATGTCACTGCAAAGGTGTATGGACCAGTTACACCTGTCTTCTTGTAGAAGAAAGCAAACCATTCTTCTGGCACAAAACCCAAACGAACTTTACCAGGTTCTTGTCTGACCTATGTTAAAAGAAAACTTGAAATTAAAATGATTACTTTTTACTGGAGTAAAGATACTCTAAATTATATAAAATGAAACATGATTATCTGGGACTGTCATATTTCATGTTAGATTTGCATCCAAAACTTTTCATAGCAATTGTTAGATGGTGCTACATGTAATGAAAGTATGCAATGCATATCCACAGAATTGCAGTAGTTCTTTGGTCAGTTAACACATAAATAAGGAACAAAATGTAACTAGAATTTTCCTGTCTAATGCTTTGTTGGCTCAAGGGATAGTGTTTTTTCTAATTTTTTATTTCAACAACACACCACGAGGGCTTACAGCCTAAATACTATTGTACCGAGGGTGTCGACAAGAAGGAAAGAGGCAACTTGTTAATTCTGGACATGAAGGTTTGGAGGTTCGGGGGAGAAGGAGAAACACCTGCCGGCAAGGAATTCCATAACTTGGAAGTCCTCGGGACAAAAGAGCCGGCATAACAAGATGTTCTATATCTGGTGACCTGGACAGTAAAAGAGTGCATTCGCTCTGTTCCCCTGGTAGATCTGTTGGGGGCAGCAGGTGGAGGAACTATGCAAGAAAGCTCCTCTGAGCAGTGCCTGTGCAGATATCTATAAAAGAGAGAGAGGTCACCAACAGCACGTCGGTGGGCAAGGGATGGCAGCCTTTGGGTGAGGGTAGGGTCATTGATGAGGCGTATAGCTCTCTTCTGAATGGAGTCCAGGATAGCGAGTGTAGAAGCGGCAGCAGCACCCCAGATGTGGGAGCAGTATTCGAGGTTTGGTCTTATTTGTGAAGTATATAAGGAATAGAGATTAGCTGATGAAAAGTATTTGCAAGCCCGGAAGAGGAAACCTAATTTCTTAGCAGCCGCTTCTGCAATTGATGTGACATGTTGGTGCCAATTGAGATTTCGATCCACAGAAATGCCAACAAGTGAAAAGGACTCATTACTTTGAATAACTTGGTTGTTCATTGTGATGGGTCTAGGGCTGGTGTATCTCTTATGAGAAAGAAAGCAAGACTGTGATTTAGTGGGGTTGAATTGTACAAGATTTCTACTTCCCCAGTCTAATATTTTTTGGAGATCCACGGAGACAGAACCCTCCATGAGTCTGCGATCCTCATCTAATTGGGCTAAAGAGACAGACTTAGAATATTGTATATTTGAGTGGAGAGTGCTGTCGTCCACGTAACTGTGAACTGGGTTGGATGTGCTAGAGAGGAGATCATGATGTGGAGAAGAAACAAAGTAGGGGCTAAAGCTGAACCTTGAGGAACTCCTGCATTAATTGGATACAGTTTAGAGGAATGGCCATCCACGACAATAGAAATTCTCCGGTTGGAGAGGAAATTTGCTGTCCAGGTACAGAGTTTTGGTGGTAGGCCATAGGCCAGAAGTTTATTAAGCAGCGCTGCGTGCCAGTCCTGGGCGAATGCTTTGGATATGTCTAGAGCGACAATCTGGGATTCACCGTGTAGTTCCATAGACTTGTTCCAAGAATGGGTGACAAAGGAAAGGAGGTCGGCAGTTGATCTGCGCTGACGGAATCTATACTGCCTGTCGTGGATTGGACTGTGTTTTTCAAGAAATTTTAGTAATTCGGTGTTTATATACTTTTCCATCATTTTAGAAACGACTGAAAGGAGAGAAATAGGCCTGTAGTTGCTAGGAAGCGCTTTGGATCCTTTCTTGGGGACGGGTTGTATTCAAGCAGTTTTCAAGTTACTAGGGAATATGCCTCTATTGTAAGATGTCTGAAACAGACTAGTCAGGACAGGAGCAAGTTCTGGTGCGCATTTTTTGAGAACAATTGCTGGATCTCGTCAAGGCCAGAGGCTTTCCTGGTATTAAGAGAAGAGAGCAGTCTTTTTTTAATAAATGTTTATACCTATCACATATTCACATGCAACAAAAGTGAATCGTCTTTGCTAACTAGTAATGAAAACAATATAGGTCAAAGCACAGCATAACTAAGGACGTAGACATTCAGGAAGTCACATGATTTACATACCTTAGTTTAATTCAGTATTTTCCGATGTATAATTTTATAGAATATAATGCAATGTACAGAAGGGAAATTGACTCTGTTATTTTAACTAATTTTTATTTCACCCTACCAATATATCACTCTGCCAATTATTCATAGGCATGTTTATGTATTACGTAGGAATATTATTATACTAATTGGAACATCAAAGCAGTTAAAAAATTTTTATCCAGTATACACAGTTAATACAAAATTGTCGAGTATAAAATATTAAATTGTGGTTTATTAATATTAGTAAAAAGAATAAATAAACTGAAGTTGACATTATTATGGTGTATAGACCAATTCAGAACACGTGATTTTGACAGGTCCGTCCTTTTTCCTGAGTGGCACACAAGTTGATTATTTGACATTTGTTTTGCATGCGTTATCGTGGTAACTTGAGTTTCAAGCAAATGATGATAAGCATTTGTTGTCATTGGCAAGGTAAGAAATTAATTGATTGTTGTTGCTCTTACTTGGTGAAACTGGTCCACACTACATACAGACTTGGAGACTACTTCTCTGGCTTCACTGTTAGGTTTCGTTTCTGTAGGTAAAGGGCGTAAGCTAACTGGATCAAGAGGCCCTTATAAATTCTAGATGTTCTCGGATGTTCTTCAACGTTTCTGTGACTAGTTTCGCAACTGGGAGCAAGAGGCCCTTATGAATTCTAGATGTTCTCAGATGCTTCTGTGACTAGTTTCGCTGCTTGACAGCATTCTCAGACAGAGAATGCTGTCAAGCAGCAAAACTAGCCACAGAAACGTTGAAGAACATCTGAGAACATCTAAAATTCATAAGGGCCTCTTACTCCAGTTAACTTAAGTGCTGGCTACACCCTTCACCTACAGAAACCAAACCCAACAGTGAAGCTAGAGAAGTAGTCTCCAAGTCTGTATGTAGCAAGGTAAAAAATCATAGTTATTTGCAATATTTTATTAATTTCAATATTTATGTATACATTTTTGTTGTGATACATTGGTTTTGACTGGGGTACAAATACTTGTGTTTATAATTTGACCAGCACCGAGCACCATTCACAACATTTGGAGGAGTAGTTGGACTTATTGCAAATCTATAAGAGATATTTTAAGGGAAACTTTAGCCGTGTCTCATAAAAGTAAGTAGCTCTTGAAAAGTAGAACGAGCTTTGTTGGGATCTGAAGAAAGATGTAAAGAAACATAATCACATAAAATAGCATGTTTTTGTGTCACCATTTTGAAAACAATCCTCATATATATCTATTAATTCAAGTTTTGTTTGCAAGGTGTAAATTTTAAAGCCGTAACCCAAGCATTTCGACGTTCAATAGACAGATAATTCAAATAATCACCTCCTTTATTTAAAACAGCAGGAAATCGAAAGAATGAGACTTTATCTCGTTTGTCATGCATGTAGCATTTACATTACTACAAAGATAAGGCATTTACAATAAATTAGACGAAGATTAAAGTAATTTGATAGTAAATAATCTCAATATTTTGATATGCAAATACGTAGTCAAATGGAATTGTATGCCACCCAGAAAATATGACCGACCTGTCAATGACGTCATTCTAGAATGATCAATTTAAAAGACCTAACCTGACAACCTATTTGAAATAGGGTTAGTTGATGCAGACATTGTTAGATGGCATTATAGGACAGACATTTTTGTATAACAGTTGAAGAATTAGTTCAATGACTTGCAAATTGCTACTGTTATTAGATTCAAACTTAGCTTTTTCAGCTTTCCTGTTTTTCAGTAAAACTTTGATCCTGTGAAAACACCTTCAATAAATAAATTAAACCTTTGAAAACAACTGTTTTCTCAGATTTTTCAAATTGCAGTTAAATGTGAAACTTAGAAACTACAACAAAAATTACAATTTAAATATTATTTGTGACCATTTTAAACAGGCTTGAGCATATGTACTAGTATTTCAATTGGGAAGAGTAAAATTAACATATTAGTTTTCTTAGGGTGTAACTTTTTTGCAAATTTACTTATAAACACATCTAACAGAAGCTTTTTTGTATTTTTCAACCACATCTACCAAAATGTTATTTTATCATAGTGACGCTAGACTCTATCAGATGTCTGTTTAGAGGGTACATTTACACAGTGCATGGTATATAGATTCGGATAACCTTCAAATTATAAAAACCCTGTAATTTTGAAGCATAGAAATTGATTTAACAGGTTGAAATACATAAGAAACCACATTTTCGAGTGTAATTTTTACTAGCTAAGCGGATCTTTTGAAAAGAGCGATGTTCAGAATCGACTTAAGATCGAAGCAAGGAAGATCGATCCTTGATTAAATCGATAATAAGATTGATTCTGTGAAAATCGATTTTATTTCAATTATCGAATTAAAACCTCTAAGATATAAAAAATGTTGGGTGAATTTGCAGTTTAACTCACGGACGATTTGAAAAATTTCGACTGCTGATAGATAAAGTTTGGTGTCTTAAATACACGCTGACGCAAATGTTACCTTTTGTTCTCCCTTATTTCCCGAGTTATTCGCATTTAAAGTTGTTTACACATTACACAGCGTCTCATTCCCTCCTAAACATTACATTTGGCATAAGGTGTCCATTGTGTTTGGGAATCCCTAGAATATTCTGGAATCAGAATAGGGGAAATTGTCATTATAACTGACAGTTTACACATCGCTTTCAGTACGGCGCTAGTACCAGTACGCTTTGGACGTTTTCTCATGCATTCCTGTATTACGAACATTTTTTCTGAAATTGTGTGCTGTTTACCTTGTTCTGTTGATGACCAGTGATATTATAGTGGCTTATAAGCTGCATGTGTGGCCCCTTTTCTTGGTCGGCGACGCGTTATTTGTTTCCTATGTTGTTTTTTTTTTGGCAAAAAAATTGCCATGTCGAGGCCGTCAAATTACAAGGTCAGGTCAGGTTGCCTACACAAGGGCCGGACCTACATCATTTTCCTGACATGTTAAGGTAAGTTTGTGTAAATTTGTTGTTCTTTTGTGTACATTTCGGGCGATCCTTAAGTAGACGGGCCCCGTCATTTCATGCAGCATTGCCGGACTGTGCTTATGGCTCTAGGGTCCTCCCTGGCCCGACGTTTCTGACCAACAGGACTCCCTGACCTGACCTACAGGGCAGGTCAGGAAGGTCAGGTCAGGCAGCCCTGACAGATACGTCAGGCCAGGGAGGACCCAATGCAGCATGAAATGACGCTCTCGTGATGCTTGGACCGGATCCGTCTGCTTAAGCATCACCGACCTGACCTGACCTGCCCTGTAGGTCAGGAAGGTCAGGTCAGGCAGGCCCCTACAGCAATAAGCACTATCCGGCAATGCCGCTCTCGCGATGCATGAAATGACGGAGCCCGCCTACTTAAGGGTCGCCCTTTTCTCGGAGGAGGGGGGGTTTGGGGTGTGTTTCCGGGTGCTTCGCTGTATCGGTTTCCTTCTTCCCACGCGTGCATACAACCACCCCCGTTGCATAAACCACGAGAAAAATTTCTTGTTCATACCCCCTAAGGTTACAGGACCTGGCGTGAATAGGGGTGATGTGCAGGGTAGGCAGGGTTTAGGGGGGATATGGCGTCAGGATGTGAAAAAGACAGCTTTCAAGCCGCTTTCTTCGCATTTTCTGCTCATATTTCCTCCTTACTTCCTACCCCGCCCAGCACCCCTCTTCACTCCTGGTCCCGTAACTTCCTTGGGGGGTGAGAACAAGAAATTTTTCTTGTGGGTTGTGCGTCCAGGGGAGTTTCTAGGCACGTTTCTGAAGAGAAAAATTTAAAAATCGTCTGTGAGTTAAACTGCAAATTTACCAAATGTTGTCTCATTTATAATTTACATTGCTTTAAAGTTCTGAGTTGAGTTGAGTTTGAGTGAGTGAGTGTAAACACTCAAACACTCGGGATGGCACGAACTTGTAGTTCATTCACCACCTTTAAAGTTCTGTTTCACATATGTCACCACATACTACGACTAAGTAGAAAACAAATTATTTATTTTAGCTTAGCAAACTGTTGAAGTAGTTTGTCCTTTGCTACTAATCGACGAATGTTAAAATCAACATTTGAAACTTTAGAAACAATTTGTTGTTTAAATATATTAAAAGATCGCTGATTCAAAAATGTTCGATTTAAAATTTAAATCACAACATTAAAAGCACCCTTAGTTTGTAGTAACAGTGTTCCTGTCAAAACAAAGCTTTTTTCTGTTGTTCTTATATACTTCGATCTACGGGTTACTTGATTCACTAAAATTATGTTCCTAATGCCTGCGGGAGCATACTAGGCTTAGGAACCAAGTAAAACAGCAGGTGGAGATAAACACATAAAACCAATTAATTGGAATTGCTGACTAATAGTTTTTTTGGAAGTAAAAGATGATGCCTTTGAAGCCAATATCAAAGATTTGGAATTAAACTTTTCAATATTAACAATTATTAGGTTTCTCTACTTACTGGTCGTCGCCAAAGTTCTCCTTTCTTCTCATCAGTTTGTGCTGCTGCATTGTTTGTTGCTGAAGTTGCTGTTGCCCTAATGCCCACAGCAACCAGGGCACGGGAATTTTGAGCTTAAAAAATAATTTAAATTGAAATTGGCAATCTTACTAAAGTGGTTACATAAACCTGGCTAACTGGTGTTCCATTGTTAAAATAATTAGTACTTATTTTTATCAAGATATGCGTTAATGTAGCGATAAACATTTTATTTACCTGATAATATAGCCCTGGACAACATTATTGATATACTTTGGGAATTAAAAAAAAATTAAACCACCTTTATAACTTTGCCCTGGTTGTCGACTCCGCATTAGGGTCTTTCGTCGGGCAGTCGTGTTTAATCTGCTGAAGTGTATGTCACTGTGACAGTTAAAGGGAGTGCGATATATGGCAAGTTATGGGTTTAGAATGAGTGACATGTAACTGTTACATAACCAAAGTTGAAATAAAACATTAAATTCTCTAAAATCAGATAAAGAATTTAGTTTATGGATTCAAAGCTTTCGTCCAAGAGAACCAAAATATATGCGAACTGACAGAGCTGTCACGTTCGATGACAACGATGAACTTAGCAGTTAACAGAAGTAAACTGCTTGCAACCCTAACAGGCGCTTTATTTTTGCGCTGCGTAGCATGCGCTTGCTATGTAGCTTTGTTTACATTTTACGGCTTACTTTTAACTAACCTAAAAAAATGTAATCAAAATTGTTATAGATATTGAAATAAGTTATGTGTGATATCCATACTCAGTTTTTAATATTTGTTAATTTATGCTACGAGAACAAGGCTCTATTAGACACTGTTACAATGGAAACAGTTTTATTGTTCATATTTAGTGTCATCAACTTTCCTTTTGCGATAAGTGCCTTACACCTTACACCATTAATTATTTCGCTCTGGTTAACAGCGGAGAAATAACTGATGCGTGTCGTGTTACATTTTTTATCACGAGCTTAAAATGATTGATTGCAAAGTTCTTGACAATTATCCAAAACTGGTTAAAAATGAGATCGGTATATTCTTATCTACGTTAAGAGGTTCATTATATTCTCTATTATAGACGATATCATAGATTAGTTGGCTAATGTTTTTTACTAAACATCACTTTAAAGAGAATTTCTCATATTGTCTGTTTTAAACAGGTACAGTTTCCTACAATAAGTTAGACATACCCTGCTTGCTTGTTAACCTCCAAAGCCTGCCGAACGAAAATTACAAGAGGCTTGCATGTGGTCGACCGCATTTCACGGTAACGTTGGACAAACGCATAGAAAAAAATTGTCAATGACGATAGAGAACGTTTTGTTTCTCAATGATTAAACATATTAATGGAACATTTATTGTGAAGTGATAACACACAAATCTCTTTGTTATCTAATAATGTTATACTCTTATGAAATTTTGGACGAAATACTCCATTCTTAGAAATTTTTCAGTAGTATTCTGATCATGTAACGAGTTAAACTGTGTTTATGTGGAAATCTCTTTGCAACCGCACGACATCTTCTGTTAATAATTTGATTATTACTCCTCGTAAATAAAAGTTATATTTAAAAGTCGTCGCATATTTTACTTTCATGATACAAATAACGAGAGATGTGATATTAAGACTACCTATTTTTAGACCTGCCACGCGCATGGTGTCATGTGGTGAGTCCAATGCAACAATAATATGCTGTCGTGTAGTGGGGGTTTGACGTTTCATTACAACCTCTTAACAAATGACGTATTTTACTAATATTTAAGTGCATACCGTTGGAAGTAATAAAAATGAAAAAGATTAAATTTAGTGCTGCGATCTATATTATCTGAAAAAGACAATATAGGCGTAACTTCAACCGCATTAAACTGACGTATAGAAACTTTTTGATTGCGAATGACTTTGTTTAAAGTGTGTAGTTTGACCTCTATAACGTTACTCACCGCGTGACGTCATAGGAGGGGGCGGGGCATATGCGCAATATCATATGTCTTCTAAGTCATGATATCATGTTTTACTTTTGTCGAAAGATAACGTTTAAAATTTTCATCTCCTAGGCAACCTGATAAACTGACTAATAATTATTTCTTATCGTAAATAATGTTTAAATATCTTGAAATCGGTGGGACTTAGGTATAGGGAATGCTGATACCAATCGAAAGAACAATAAAAATATAGGGTGTTCTATTTAAAATAAAATAGTTATTAGGTTTTAAAGTTGTCGCAATTGACCGGTTTATTTTGGACACGCTGTCTAACGTGTACTAGCTTTAGTAAATTCCAAATATTTTGGGGCATTTTAGAATTTGCACTTTAAAATTTCAACTCTTCAGGTTGAAAAATAAGAGAGATACTATAGGTGTGCAAATGTGACAATGTTTTTTAAGAAATTTTTGAAAATAAGTCAAATATCTCGAAAATGTTTGAGAAAAATGAGATAGTATGTTGGTAAAACGTATCATAATATTTGACGAGCAATCTAGATCCGTAATAAAAAATACCATCTTCCATTTGAAATAAGAAAGTTGACGTCTACTTCCGGTATAACCGGAAGTCTCATACTAACGTCATTGAACTGGACATTTTTAGAAACCCACGTACGTGAACTTTCAGAATTCAGTTGTGAGCCGTACTCCAGAAAAAAAAAAATATATATATATATATATATATATATATATATATATATATATATATATATATATATATATATATATATATATATATATATATATATATATATATATATATATATATATATATATATATATATATATATATATATATATATATTAATAATAGGCTAGTATGGATGTAATTTAGCAGGTTACTTCCTCTTGTAACTGGCTTGAATAAGTTAATAGTTAGGCAGAAAAATCAGTCCAGAAAATTTTTTTGTCTTGAAAACTAACAAAGCTATGGTAACCGAATTTGTTACGCATATTTCTATTATAAACAGTATACCATATACCAAAATTTAGATTTCTAAGATAGAAGAAAAAAAAAGGTCACAGGAGAGCACAAGACTAAAATATTTGTGTCTTAACCAAAATCGATGAAATATTACATGCAAACAGTAATTTTTTTGGTGCATATATAATTTTCATAATAAAGCGTAGATAATTTCTATGAAAATTCGTTACCATAACACACTTGCACAGTCCAGACTTTTTTACTTCTTGCTCTTAAAGCATATAAACAACATTTAAAAGTGACCTTTTAATTATTAAATAATATCTCATTTGCCATTCTTTACACACAGAAAATAAATAAATACTCCGTAAATGATGGCGTCCTAATGCCTTTTTAATGAATTTTCCAAGAAAAATTCTCATACCGATAACTGCATAAATAATGTGCCGATGTTGATAAAATTTGGGTAGTATCTTCCTTTTGCAATTGCCTTGAGTAATTTAGTTACCAATGAAAATCGGAGCAGGTTTTCAAAAAAATTTGGTTTTTCGTTCGGAAAATAACAAACCCATGGCAACCAAATTTGGTACGCATGTTTCTAGTATAAAACGTAATTTATATCTTAAAGTTATAAGACCAAAAAATATATGCATTTAAAGAAAAAAAAAAAAAAAAGAGCTCCACTGGTCAGAAAAACGCAGACTAAAATATTTTGTGTGGTTAACAAAATCCTTTGAATATTACAGACAAAATTTATATTTTGCTGACGCAGGAAGATCAGGAAGTACCAGAAAAAATACTTTGCAATTTTTATAGTTTTTCTTTTAAAAAGTAAAAATCGCGATTTGAAACGTCATAATTGGCGATGTTTAAACATAGAGTCTGAAACTATTGCTCGTTTTGTGGAAGGAATGTGGTAAGAAGTGTTCTTTTAAGTTTCTGCTACAACCGTCATTGTCCTTCATTTTACTAAAATATTTGCAGAAAATTCATTTAAAATAAGTTATGGAGTGCGAGATTTAATAGACTATTATCTTTAGCGAATTTTCGTAGAAAAAATACGCTAATTAGGAGATCACGACTTTTGAAGTTTTTAATCTTTTATTCAATTTTAACGTTATATTCGATCATATTATGTAATTACAAAGAATTTTTAGCGAGTTTATATAGAAAAATTCATTAATGAGATGAGAACTTTTAAGACTCTTCAACTTTCAGAACAGGTTATTTGTTGTTGCCCTAACTCGGTGAAACCATTCTACACCATATCTGAGGCTTCACAAGTGCTTGTCTTTTCTCTGTAACCGATTTTGCTTTTTACGACATCGTCAAACAAAAGAAGACCTTCCTTGTGCAGCCACATAAAAGTTTCATTGCCTGTTTTTAGATCAGCTATTATATAATTTTTAATTTCTTTTATTAGCGAAATGTTCTTGTAATAGCAAATCTTCTTACAAAAAAGTTTTAGCAAGCTATCTTAGGAGAAAAAATCGTTTCTAATTTTCTTGAAAATAAATTTGTTAGGAATTTTGTGTAAATGTTTGGCAAGGTTTTGATTTTTTAATGAAATTCGTCAAAAATGTTTTACTTAATTTTCTTACAAAAATATGTTTAAAGGAATTTTCCTGAAAAATATTTAATCGAATTTTTTTACGTAAAATCGTTTCAGTGAAAAATATTTTATCGAATTTTGTACGTAAAATTGCTTTAACCAATTTTTGTAGAAGTACTAATTTTTAGCGAATTTTCCTGGAAAATACTTTCTTAGCGAATTTGCATCGAAAAACATTGCTTATGACGCGCTCCCGAGTTCGAGGCTTTTGAAAATTTTCTTTAGAGGATCATAAACTAAGACCCCTAAAAACGCATATCCCAGGTCAGGGTAATTATTCAATTCAGCTCTCCCTTCCAGCCAGATTCTCGCGTACACGAATTCCTGTGTTCGAGTTGACGCCATGTTGCTACTTTCTTCTCTTTACGTCTCGGAACTTACTTATGAAACTAAATTTTGAAATGCTGACGCAGCAAGTGTGTTAGGGTAACGTATAAGATATTGTTACGTCCCTCGGGGTTTTGGATTTGTTGACTAACAAAACACAGGTTTTCAAACTACTAATTTATTATAGTCAATTATTTTCCAACATCACTATGAACTAAAATATTTCCCTCTATTACTAAATGTCCATAGAATCTCTATATTTCACTGTTCGCCTTCTATGATTACTTATTCTGCACCAACACTAACTTATTACTGACTGACTTACTCTATGTGCATCTCGCCTATTTATACTGTCCATAGAGATTCTAGACCTTCTACACTTGTCACTTCTGGTTCCTTCTAGAAATATAATTCCAGAGTGTTTGCTGTTAGCAACACACTTTGCGAGATGCCTGTTATCATAGAAGTGGCAAAGTGCATAAACCTAATCTTCATAGAGACGGGTGTGACAATATCAATACATCCTATGAACTAAATACTGACGCAGCAAGTGTGCTATGGCGACGAACGAATAAGATATGATTATATGGTATGAAAAAAATACTGACGCGGCAGGTACATTATGGTAACGAATGAAGTATTATATATATATATATATATATATATATATATATATATATATATATATATATATTATATATATATATATATATATAGTGTCACATTTTTCTATGAGAATTAAGTTTATAGACTATGGATGTTAATTGCACTTGTTGATATTAAATCCATACGTAAACATTTAATATAACTTTATTACTTCACTAACTGAATAAACTATATGATACATTTAACTATAATACACTTTACAACAATTACAACAGTACACGAGTACATAGCGGATAACTCATCGAGCGTGAAGGACGTGTGTTGTTTGTAGCGGTTGGTAGAGAGCAGAGAGAGAGAGAGAGAGAGATCGCCTGGTGTATCTTATATGCGGTATTTCTTGACAGCTGGCTGTCACATAACGTAACGCAACGTTTAGCTATCAAATGCAAAAACATAGAGTAGTGTTGACGGAAACACTGCGGTCGGAACCACCGCCACATACTCCCCTCTCAGTGGCAACGCTATTAGTACAAGTATCTTCGTGGAAATCGAACTCTGCGTCCATGGCGTGTAGTTTGAACGGGAACGGGAACTTCACTGTCATTTTCAGTTTCACTAGGTGTTGGACTTTCACTGTCTGTTTCAGTTTCACTAGGATGTCTCTGAGGCTGGAAA
Source organism: Tillus elongatus (assembly GCA_964006375.1). Lineage (NCBI taxonomy): Eukaryota > Metazoa > Arthropoda > Insecta > Coleoptera > Cleridae > Tillus > Tillus elongatus. The sequence goes on along the minus strand of OZ023264.1, from coordinate 154,189,894 downwards.
GTTGTCTGTTCGTTATCACAAAGAATGAATGCGGGTTTAAGACGGTCAACAGAAATTGTCTCTTCTCCGTGTGATTTCTTGATTGTGAAGACTTTGTCAGTTCGGGATAACACTTCAAAGGGGCCGTCATAAACTGGTTCGAGGGTTTTTCGGGGAATATCAATGCGAACAAAAACAAAAGGAGCATCCATAAGCTTAGGATGGACAAATACCTTTTTTGCAGTAAGATGTTTAAAAGGTACTGGTCGAAGTGTCCTTATGTCTTCTTTCAGCTGAGATATAAGTGGTGGAACATCATGAGCTTGTGTGCTGTTGAAAAAGTCGGTGGGAAGTTTGATTGATTCTCCGTAGACTATTTCAGCGGGTGTTGAGCGATATTCTGGAATTATGTACCATCTGAGTCCTAGTAACACAATTGACAATTTAGCGACCCAGTTTTCGTCCATATGAGCTTTCAAGGCCTGTTTCAGAACTCTATGCCATCTCTCGATTACACCATTTGCTGCTGGGTGGTAAGCTGTGGTCTTGATGTGGTCTGCACCTAGTGTTTTAGTGAGGTGTGTGAAAAGGTGGCAATCGAATTGTTTACCTCTGTCTGTGGTGATGTATTGCGGAACACCGAGACGAGAGATCCAGCATGATAAAATAGTGTTCGCTACTGTTTCTGCTGTAATATCTGACAATGGAATTGCTTCGGGCCATCGAGAAAATTTGTCTATTATTGTTAACAGATAGCGTTGACCTTGTGATGGTGGTAATGGTCCCACAATGTCAACATTTATATGCGAAAATCTTCTCATGGCTGGGGTGTATTGTCCAATGGCACTGGAAGTGTGTCTCCATATCTTGACTTTCTGGCAGGGAATGCAAGTTTTAGACCAAAGAGATACATCGCGTTTCAATTTGGGCCAACAAAATCTATCCTGGACCAGATCGACTGAAGCTGATATGCCTGGATGAGATAAATTGTGGATAGAATCGAAAATCTTTCGGCGAAATTTGAGCGGAATGAATGGGCGAAGTTTATTTGAAAAAGAATCGCAAATAAGATTCAATCCGTTGTCAAGAGGCATGTTTTGAAATTTGTATGAGGAAGATTTAGACTGCAGAAGGTGTTTGAGTTCCTCACAAGATGACTGAGCTTGCGCAATTTCTTGGAGTGACACAGTGGAAGAAAGTGAAATTGTTTCAATGCGAGAACAATAGTCTGCGGCAATGTTTGTAGGACCTGGTATGTAGCGAATGTCTGTGGTAAATTGACCTAGGAAGTCTAAATGTCGTAGTTGCCTTGATGATGCTTTATTGACGCGTTGTTCAAAAGCGTATGTTAAAGGTTTGTGGTCCGTATAAATGGTGAAATGGCGACCTTCTAGGGTATATCTAAAGTATTTAACTGCATGATAAGCAGCTAGAAGTTCGCGATCGTAGGTGCTGTAAGATTTTTGGGCTGAAGTAAGCTTTTTAGAGTAGGCAAAGTCAAGATGTCTTAAAATTGAATGTAAATATCTTTGAAATGTTTGTGCTGAATTACGAAGGCCAAATGGGGTTTTTACAAATTCGAATAATCCAAATGGAGTTATGACTACTGTTTTGGGAATATCTTGAGGTGCTACTGGGATGTGATGGAAGGCGCGAATGATATCTAATTTTCAAAAAATACGTTTGCTTTCTAACTGGGCATTAAAATCCTGCAAATTTGGAATGGAATATTTGTCTGGGATTGTTTTAGCGTTTAGTGCTCGGTAATCCCCACATGGTCCTGCCGCGTGGAGGGAGTGCCTTATTAGTTTTCCGACACATGTTTTGCTTTAAAATTGCAAGGTTGGATGCAACGTTTGGCCTTGTTGCCAAATTGTTCATGATACCAACACGTGGAGGTTGAGGAATTTGTGTTTATGGAATTTCGAGAAAGCTTGGGTCTTTCTCGGGAGGTAGATCGGGAACGCGTTCGCAATTCGTTGACTGATGCTGTTAGTTTCTCTAATTGCACTTCTAACTTGGCTAGCTTGTCGGGCTCGCGTGACTGAATTTCAGCCACGTTGTATTTATCTCCGGAATATTCCACGATTTTGTTTGCTATAACCGACAAATTTTCTAGAGAATCGTTGCTCGAAGCCAAAATTGAACGAATGTTGACTGGTAAACGTTGTAGAAATAAAGTTTTAAGGAAATCCTCTTTAATCTGACTACCGGCTAAAAACTTCATTTCGCGTAAAAGTTGCGATGGTTTTCTGTCGCCTAATTCTACTGTTAAAAGTTTATTTATTTTGCAACTTTCGGACTCTTCAAATTCTAATAAAAGACGTTTCATTAGATCTGAATAGGGGGTTGATGATAATGGTTGGGTTAAAAAAATCTGAAATTGACTCAGCGACATCAGGATCGAGTATAGCGAGTACATGACTGAATTTTGTCTTTTCAGAACTGGTCTGCGATATATCAAACTGGGCGTGAACCTGCATTTGCCAGATTTTCACGTTACGTCTCCATATAGGAGGTAATTTTATTGCAACCCTTGCTGCTTGAAGAATCTTCGGCCATTGAGAAAAAAATTAGATAATTTTTAAATTAGAAAGGACTGACCTGTTTAGATATTCGTTTTCTGTAGGCATGGGCACGTGCGTGGAAGTTAGGCGACGTCGGCTGGAACATCAGGTTCGGCATCTTCGGCTTGCGGCACGGGGTCACCAATATGGATGTTAATTGCACTTGTTGATATTAAATCCATACGTAAACATTTAATATAACTTTATTACTTCACTAACTGAATAAACTATATGATACATTTAACTATAATACACTTTATAACAATTACAACAGTACACGAGTACATAGCGGATAACTGATCGAGCGTGAAGGACGTGTGCTGTTTGTAGCGGTTGGTAGAGAGCAGAGAGAGAGAGAGAGAGATCGCCTGGTGTATCTTATATGCGGTATTTCTTGACAGCTGGCTGTCACATAAACGTTTAGCTGTCAAATGCAAAAACATAGAGTAGTGATGACGGAAACACTGCGGTCGGAACCACCGCCACATAGACTTTGTTACTTATATGGTCAGTTGTAGTATGTTGGTAACAGCGAACACTCTGGAATGATATTTCTAGAAGGGACCAGAAGTGACAGGTGCAGAACAGTGTAGAAGGTCTAAAATCACTATGGACAGTATAAATAGGCGAGCGGCTCACAGAGTAAGTTAGTTCAGTATTGAATTAGTGTGGTGCAGAGTAAGTGATCATAGAGTATTAAGCGAGTCAGCAGTAAGTGTTAGTGTATAAGAAGCGATCATAGAAGGCGAATAGTGGAATATAGTTCTATGGACATTTAGTAATAGAGAGAAATATTTTAGTTGATGTGCTTATGGTGTTGGAAAATAGTTGGTTATAATAAATAGTAGTTTGAAAAGCTGTGTCTTGTTAGTCAACAAATCAGAACCCAGTAGAACGTAACAACTGGTGTCAGAAGTGGGATTTTTAAGCTGCTAGCGCAAACATTTTCCAGAATATTCGTTGAACAACGTGAAAATTTCTATAATTTCTGGAAGATCAGTGTCAGCAGTAAGTCCTAACTGGGTGTGTTCTGGAAACAGAATAAACCGCGTACCGGCTTTAAGTACGTCTATGCCCAAGACACGTAGCGCAACAGCCACACTCAGCTATTGGAATTGATGAAAGAAATGAAAGAAGAAGCCAGAAAAAGAGACGAAGAAGCCAAAGAAGTAATGAGAAAAGGAGATGAAGAGGCCAGAAAAAGAGATGAAGAAGCCAGAAAAAGAGACAAAGAAGCCAAAGAAGAAATGAGAAAAAGAGATGAAGAGGTCAGAAAAAGAGACGAAGAAGTCAAAGAAGAAATGAGAAAAAGAGATGAAGAGGCCAGAAAAAGAAACGAGGGAGCCAAAGAAGAAATGAGAAAAAGACATGAAGAGGCCAGAAAAAGAGACGAAGAAACAAAGAAAATTATGCAAGAATAAGCCAGCAGAATTGAGACTATTACTTTATGTGTGGACGAACGGATGAAGCAGGTAAAAGGCGACATCTTCCAACAAGTAGAAAGTCGAGTAAGGGGTATCAGCGACGATGTACATGACAAGCTGACGAGTGTGCAGAAAGTACAAGCGGAGGTACAGGAGGAAATGCAATCTCTAGAAAAGAAATATGATACCTTAGTCAACATCAAACTCGAAGCCAGCCACGTAAGAATTAAGGTTCCCACATTTGATGGCTCAGTCCAATAGGGTATTTACCTACGCCAGTTCGAAGCCGCTGCTACAGCAAATAGTTGGGGCGCGAGAGAGAGAGAGAGAGAGAAAGCGACTTCGTTAATTGTAGTTCTCAGAGGAGATGCTCTAGATGTGATTCAAGGTATTCCCAAGAAAGAACCGCTGAGTTTTGACATCAATTAGAAATGAGGTTTGGCGACCAGCATTTACAACAGTTATATCGATTGCAGTTCAAAAATCGTTGTCATAAACCGGGCGAAAGTCTCCAACATCACCACGCCGACGTTGTCAAACTGACGCGATTAGCCTACCCCATAGCGCCGATGGAGTTTTTAAACCAGCTGTTGGTGCAAACCTTCATCGACGGCATCAGAGATACCGACACGCAGCAGGCGCTGAGGATGGCGAGACACAAAAACTTGAACGATGCTTTGGCACATTCCTTGGAGTTTGAAGCGGTAAAGCAAGCGTCGGAAAGTCATGTGAAAGTTTGCAGTCTCCAAGTCCAAGAAGACAATAAAACAGATTCATCCAAGATTATGCAGCCACTAGAGAAAATAGCAGGACAAATAAGGCCGACGTCTGATGGACACCCAATAAAAGCTCACCGTGTAAATGCCTTGCGCTACTGGAACTGCGGCAAGGTGGGACATATAAGGGGCGAATGTTGGGCTCTAAGATCACGCGCAAGGGAGAAAGTGAAGTTAAGGCCGGTAACTATTTATCAGGTTAGCGGTTCTGGCAGTGCTCTCGTCGTAGACGGATACGTAAGCGGTAATAAGACCCAGATGGTCGTCGACACAGGTGCACCTGGGACGATTATTCGCCGCGACATGGTTCCAAGATGGCGAGTAAGAGAGCCAAACAGAGTGTACACAGTAAATGCAGCCGGTGGTGATCGGATCTAGGTATTTGGCGAAACTGCGTCGAGTTGCAAATTGAGACATGGAATTGGGACATGGAAGGCAAAGCAGAGAGTCATAGTCGCGACCATATGAAACTCGATTATAATTGGCTTGGACATACTTCAAGGTCAGTGCGCTAACCTTGATCGTGTCACTAACATCCTGACTATCGGCGGTGAAGAAATAATAATGTCGCCTGGCAGTAACCTGGTAGTGCGAAAAATCACCATAGAGGAAAATAGCAACGTCTGCCGTGAAAGTGTCATTCCAATGAAGAGAGCTGTGAGAGGAAGAGACGACCAAGTTACTCAGCCAGCAGCAAGTGGAGAAGAAATTATGAGAGAAGTACAAGATAAAGATACAAGATGGTGTAAAGACCATGTAAATGTGAAGCCAGCCCAGAAAAAGGTCAGTGAACACGTTTGTTGGAACAGAGCCGATGCCGACAGGATGAATAGGGCCCGTCGAGATATTTTTGCAAGAAGAAACACCAGAACGTGCGAGCTAATTCAGCTGGTTTTAAAGAAGGAGATCGTCTGTGGTTCTACAATCCAGTACGACGCTAGGGACGGTCACCGAAACTACAGAAATTATGGGAAGGTCCTTATTAGGTGGTCAAGAGGACGTTCTCTATCGCATTCAGAGGAGCCCGAAGAGCAAGGTGGTCCATATGCAGAGACTTACGCCATACCAATAAATGTCACAATTCGACCGGGGCGATCGAATATAAGAGAGGGGCAGTGTCACATTTGTCGATGAGAATTAAGTTGATACACTTTGTTACTTCTATGGTCAGTTGTAGTATGTTGGTAACAGCGAACACACTGGAATGATAATTCTAGAAGGGACCAGAAGTGACAGGTGTAGAACAGTGTAGAAAGTCTAGAATTACTATGGACAGTATAAATATGCGAGCGGTACACAGAGTAAGTTAGTTCAGTATTGAATGAGTGTAGTGCAGAGTAAGTGATCATAGAGTATTAAGCGAGTCAGCAGTAAGTGTTGGTGTATAAGAAGCGATCATAGAAGGCGGATAGTGGAATATAGTTCTATGGACATTTAGTAATACAGAGAAATATTTAAGTTGATGTGCTTATGGTGTTGGAAAATAGTTGGTTATAACAAATAGTAGTTTGAAAAGCTGTGTTTTGTTAGTCAACAAATCAGAACCCCGTAGAACCTAATATATATATATATATATATATATATATATATATATATATATATATATATATATATATATATATATATATATATATATATATATATATATACATTAATTTACTCCCCGCCAATCATAGATATTACGGCACTATTAAATTTTATTCGGATTTCACTAGAAATTTAACTTTAATTCTAAAAGAAACTGACACAACAAAAATAAAACAAAACAGCAATAATAAAAATTATTGACTCATTAAATGTTTAAAATGTTCTACATTATTATTAATACACAATTAAACTCGCGTTTCAAGAAATTTATTACATTAATTAGCTGGAATGCACAATCTTGTTTCGCCATAGGTCTTTCTTTTAGGTCTTTCAGATTAAACTACTTGTTTTTGTAACGATAAAGAAGAACCAAATGGCGTCAAATCAGGAGAGTGACAGGTCATTCAAGAGCACCACCGGGCCCAGTACACTTTTCTTGGAAAATTCATCCAAATATTTCCGCACGTATCTCCCAAAATGACTAGGAGTTCCATCTTGCTGGAACCAAACTTTATCAACTGGGCTTCACTTTAAACACAGATTTTTGTGAAACATTGTGTAGTATATCAACTTCATGTCGACCATAATGGACACCTCTATAAAAATTTAACGGACACTATATATGGGTTCTAGAGACCAAATTTGCGCTTATTTGAAGAAAGTGCTTGAAAGTTTTACGACTGATTTTCTTCCCTGAAAACAGTTAAAATCCTAATCTAAGTTATGCAATAATATAGGATATTTATCTTCTGTTAAAGTAGGCAGTGTTTCATTCCGACATTAAACCTGGCAGGGTTGGGTATCACGGCTAGTTAGGCCATAAAGAGTTACTAAATAATTACAACTTTTCTAAACAGAGATAAATTGAACTAAATCATTTTAAGTGGTATATTTTTCAATGCAAATTTCATATTATGTAGACAGCAGCAGATTATTAACTAAATTAGTTTTGCATTGGTTTAAAAGCAGTTATCACCTTTATGTGAAACCGAAATTAACTTGCGGTGCTACAGTCCTTGTGGAAATTAGTAAATGTTATGGAAACTATCGTGTTCGGGATATAAGAACCTCTCAGATAGTTGGAGTGTTTGGTTAATTAGAGAGCTTGAGTATGTGCTATCCACACAGAGAAGCTGCCAGGATTACGTGTTTTCCTTTAAATTTCCCTCGTTAAATCTACAGAATGTAGATGATTCTGCAACCTTTTCTGCTGGTTATATATATATATATATATAAACAGTAGCGCATCCAGGCTTCTTTTCTGAGATGGGTACAAGGGCAGACGGGCAAAAAGTGTTTTTATTTTTGCGACTAATATTAATAATAATAATAGAGTTTATTTCAAAAGACGAATACACAAAATACAAAATACAATACATCTGTTGCTAATTAACTGTTAACTTAAATTAGTATGCACATAAATGTATAATTTTGAAACAACAAAAATAATGAAGTAAACAATGAAACAAACTCATGTATAGTCCACGAAAGTGTTCTCCTGTTTGTGGACACATGAAAAAAAAGTTTCAGGCACCAACGTTGGATTATATCCCATTTTTCCAGGTGACAACTCGACGCAGCACCCCAAACAACAACCCCGTACGTAAGAAGGGGTTCAACCAACGCCGAATAGACCATTCTAAGACACGCCGTTGTAAGAAAGGTTTCCAGGTACTTAAACTTATACAAAATGGTCCTCAACTTTTTAACTACCACACCAACATGCTCATCCCAACGCAGATGCTGATCTATGATGATCCCCAAATACCTAGCCTTTTGTGCCGCTTCAATTTGGATACATTGGTTGTCACAAACTATTTGCAGTGTATTAAATGACGGCAAGTGTGGCCTATAGGACGCAAATGCAACATACTTCGTCTTCATCGTGTTAATAGTTAGTCCATTGGCATGAAACCACCCCTTAATATTCACAAAGTAGTCTCCAATTTTGGTCTTTAGCCGTTGCCAAGAACATTCTTCATATAGAATTGCAGTATCATCTGCAAAAACAATGACTTTATCAGCTGTCTGTACGTTAAATAGATCATTGATATACAAACTAAATAACAACGGGCCCAGGACCGTACCCTGAGGAACGCCAAACTCCACCACCTCAAAATCGCTGCACCTGTCGTCAATTTTTGTGCACTGCCTTCTAGACCGTAAATAATCCCCAATCAAAAGCAGCGGAACACGCCCTAAACGGATACCCTCCAATTTTCTGAGAATAATTCTGTGATCAACAGCGTCGAAAGCCTTCTCAACGTCTAGAAAGATGCAAATATTTTGTCTTTGCTTATCAAGAGCAGAAAAAATTCCTGCAGTTAGAGTATCTAACGGATTCTGTGTTGACAGACCCTCTCTGAAGCCAAATTGCGATTCTGCTAAGATGTTATGCTTCTTTAGATAGCTTGTTATTTTCTAACAAATAATTTTTTCGAAAACCTTGGCCACCTTCGATATTAAGGATATCGGTCTATAATTTGGCATTTCGTCCCTGTTTCATCCTTTAAATAGTGGTCTTATTACAGTCTTCTTTAGAATATCTGGGAAAATACCAAGTTCTATGCATCTGTTGATTAAGATAGTCAGTGGGACTGCAATAACATACACGGGTTCCCTCAAATTCTCCACAGTGATTGAGTCCAACCCAGGAGCTTTTTTTACCTTCATACTCATTGTTCATTCAATAACATCAGACTCACATGTAGGTGTTAGAAAAATGTTGTATGGCTTCATATCTACCTGTTGGCTATTTCCCCCGGGTTGGAGTTATTTAATGAGTTATTACCCCCAAGTTGAATGTTTCTTGCAAGATCCTTTCTCTTCTTCTGTTAGCCGATTTACCGTCTTCCAAAGCTTTTTAGGTGAATTGGGGTGGAGGAATATTTGTTTTTTGACAAAGTTTGTCTTTGCGCACTTGATTATCTCATTTAACCTATTTCTATATCGCGTAAACTCTTACCTTCATCACTAGGGTTTTGTATCATTGTTCGGTATAAGTGATCTTTTGTATTTATTGACCTAATTATACCCTCTGTTATCCAGGATTTCCTAGGTCAATTCTTGTTTTTCCATCTTAACTCTAACAGTACACCTTTCCAGCACTGATTTAAAATACCTCACAAAATTTTCCGCAGCAATGTTCAACCTTTCAGAGCCACAACTATTATCTCAATCTGTATGTTCTAGTTCCCTGCGTGCCCTATCATAATCTATGTAACACTTTACTCTAATTTACTGACTTTAATTTCTTATTCAGAGTTCACTGGGAGATCTAATAATACAAAAAGTGGTCAGTGATAGAAGTGTGGTAGACCGCGCTTAAAACATCGCACTGCGATTTAGAACTCACAAAGTGGTGGTCAATGCAAGAGGCAGAGTTGTTCTGTATTCTCGTGTGTTTGTCCACGGTATTAACGAACCCGTGCTCAGCAAGTATATTGAGGTATTCCTGACTGCTGGACTCGTTTTCAGACACGATATCAATATTTAAATCTCCAACCATGATGTGTTGGTCTTTACTAACCCTTCGACTTTCAGCTAGATAAGTCTCTAAACATCGATTAAATGAAGCTAAACACATGGCTGGCGATCTATAGATAGCAGTAATAGTAACATGTTCACTACCCATCCGAAGCGCTAGTTCAACAGCTCGACACTCCGCTAAAGAAATTATACTATGTGAATATTTAATTGTACTTTTATGTATACCAAGACACCATCACACCTATTGTAGACCCCTCCGCTATATAAAATGTCATATCCCTCCATCTTAAATATATTTGCACAACAAACACTAACTATAAGAAATAAACTGGTGAGATTAATATGAAGGTTTATTAGTATGGAAACGATAGAAAAATTACACGTTTAATAAAGATAGGTTTCTTTTATGTTTCCTGCTGATGTATCAAGTACTTCGTTAGCGTTCATTTTTGGAGCAATGTCTTGATGGGTATGCGTTAAAACCAGTTTATTCAAACTATCTTGTTATCCAGCTGCAAAGATATGTCTTTAATCGGCGTAAGGTGGATAATGATCGCTCGGAAGTGTTAGTAATCATAGGAAACGTGCACAGCAATTGACACAGAGTTCTAATATTCGGCAGTTGCTTTTTTGTAGGCATTTGCTGGATACTTTGGGATATTTTCTCTCATCTCTTGCCAAATTTTTAGCTCTCCCAGCAAAGCTAACAAACAAGAAATGTCATGTATATCTTTTAGCACCCTGCAACACATCCTGTATATCTTGGTCGCTGAAGTAATGGAACAGCAACTTTTGCAACTGTCCGATTCTTTGCATCGGAGCACTGAGCAACCTGGATGACTTTTCATTTAACAAATAATCTAGAAGAGGAATATATACTGAATATCGGTAATACTCTTCAACAGACTGAGTCTGATATGACTGCTGAATGATGGACGGGTGACCGTCCAACGCCTATCATCTATTTCATTTGTAAGTACATGAAAGGAATGCAACGAACAAAATTTGCAATACCAGCCAAAGACGGACAATGAGTGTCACTCAAGTTTTTTCCTTTTAGTTTAAGTGGCTATGGCTGACTATGTGAAAACTGGAACCTGTGATGAGCACTAATAAGTGCACTTGGAGAAACCCAAATCACCACAACACATATTTTAGAGACCTTACGATCGTTCCGTTGACAATTTTAACATCTTCAGAGGAAGAAAAATTCTAAATTAAACTACAAGGTACTGTGTATTTATATCACGTCTAGGTAAACGAACTAGTCCGAAGTAAAATTGTCGTCGAAGAACGATCGTTTGTTTATTGTGTAGTGAAACTACGAGGTCTAAGACCTGCTTTAATCTTCTGGTCGACAAATTTATGAGGCCTTATCTAATATAAAGATAATAGGCTTAAAGGAACGGTACCGAGTTATTTAAGGAATCTGCACGTTCCCTTTCGATCTAGAAATTTACTAAGTGGATATTGGATCAAGCCGACAAGCACATCTGGCGAGATAAACAACCTCACCTCCGCTCATATTTTTTTAAACTTTTTAATTGTCAACTTGTCAACGAAACGATCGTAAGTTCTCTGAAATATGTGTTGTGGTAATTTGGGTTTCTCCAAGTGTACTTATTGGCTATGGCTGTTTGTCATCCGCCTATTCTTCCCCATTCGTTACGTTGATTCGGTGGTATTTTAACTAGGATAACTTGATCAGATCAGTAAGCTTTACATAAATTGTTATTGTACCACATGCATATATATATATTTATATATATATATATATATATATATATATATATATATATATATATATATATTATATATATATATATATATATATATATATATATATATATATATATATATATATATATATATATATATATATATATATATATATATATATATAATTTGTATGTGCGGGTACATATGTATATATGTACTCTAATCTTGTAATAATATTATGTAGTAGAGAATAAAATATTCTATATATATATATATACTATTCGTTTCGTACTCTAGCATGGGCTTCTTTGTGTGTCTATTAAAATTGCCTAGTTAGGCCCCTGAGGCATGAAGCGTGTGTCATTGTCTATCCCAATATATTATAGGAAAATTTTTAAATTAAGTAAAAAACCAAATTTCATGGTATATATTATATATATATATATATATATATATATATATATATATATATATATATATATATATATATATATATATATATATACAGTGCGAAACACACTTATGGAATAAAATTCATTATTAATCAAAAAATAGTTTTTGTGGAAAACGCTGAAACACGTGAAGTTTAATTTGTCGAACATTATCTTATAATCATAGTTAAAAAAATTAAACTCCCACCATTTTACCCCCACCAAATTAACAATTTAAAAAAAATAGCAACCCTACATTTTTTCATCAAAATTCGATGGATAACATTTTTTTGAATGCGAAGATACCACATGTGTATGGTACAATATCACAGTCTTCAATACAGGTTGGAAATTTAATACTGGAATATTAAAACTAAACAGTTTACCCTGAAATTTAAATTTAGAAAATACACTTCATAAAAACGTACCTTTCTTATAACAAATGTTCGAAATGTCTTCGTTTCACTTGTACACAACGAAATAATCTGCTCTGAAATTCTTTACTGACTTATCTTAAATTTCTTATCTTGTCTTTTATCTAAAACGTACTTGGTATCATTAATCGTTTCTTATTAACTACCAATTTTTGCAGTATGAAAGGTGAAATTAAAAGTTCTGTTTTATTTTGTGGTGTATTGTGTTAATTGCACGGTCTTCTAATATGTGAGTCGTAATTTTGTTCCGATAATTTCAATTAATTTTTGGTCTAATAATGCGATACTTAACTGAAACGCGATACTTAACTGAAACTGCGAACAGAAATATTAATTATGATTGGTTATGCTGATAAGTCTAGAACGCAGGCACAAGTTGTTAACTTCTTTAATGAAAAACATCCAGGTTTGCTCCCACTAACCCAGGGAACTGTGTCTATGATACATTAACAGTTTCGTGATTATGTACACGTTAAACCACTGCCTAGAAGACCCAAGTTTGTTGAGGAAGATGTAAAACTCAATATTTTATTGGCTTTTCAAAAAGAATCAACAACTTCTGCCCGTCAAGTTGCACGTGAAAATGATGTTAGTCAATAAACAGCTTTAAGGTGTCTCAAAAACGAAAAAATGCATCCCTATAAACTACAAGACGTTCAAGAGTTGATTGACGGTGATTCTGACAGAAGACTGCAATTTTGTGAACAACTGATGGACATGTTATATAGAAATGTAATTGCTTCTGCTGGCGTTCTGTTTTCCGATGAAGCAACATTCCTTTTGAATTGCGACGTAAACAGGAAAAATTGCAGATACTGGGCTGCCGAAAACCCCCACACACACTCAGCGTCCTCAGAAGTTGAACGTTTGGGCTGGTATCATTGGAGATCACGTAGTTGCACCTGTTTTTATAGAAAATCTAAACGGTCCAAGATATTTAGAAATGCTATGAGAACAGGTTGTCCCAATGTTAGCAGAATTGTATCCAAATGTAATGGAACCTAATATTCCCCATAAAAGGATATGGTTTCAACAAGACGGTGCACCGCCCCACTTAGCTCTTCAAGTATGGGAGTATTTACACGAAGTCTATCCACAAAGATAGATTGGGCGAAGAGGTTTCGTAGAATGGCCCGCTAGATCACCAGATCTTACACCTCTTGATTTCTTTTTATGGGGATACCTTAAAAACAGAGTGTACAAAACGCAACCTGCTGATTTAGATGATTTGAAAATGAAAATAACAACAGAAATTAGGAACGTAACGCCTGACGTGTTGAACAGAGTTAGGGAATAATTCCAGAGCAGATTATTAATATTCCGGTATTAAATTTCCACCCTGTATTGAAAACTGTAATACTAGACCATACATATGGGGTATCTCCGTATTCAGAAAAATGTGATCCATCGAATTGTGATGAAAAATTGTAGGGTTGCTATGAAAAAAACCGGATAAAGTGGTTGGGGTAAAATCGTGGGAGTTAAATTTTTTTTTAACTATGATTATAAGATAATGTTCGACATACTAAACTTCACGTGTTTCAGCGTTTTCTACAAAAACTTTTTTTGGATTAATAATGAATTTTATTCCATAAGTGTGTTTCACACTGTATATATATATATATATATATATATATATATATATATATATATATATATATATATATATATATATATATATATATATATATGGTGGCGCATTGAAAACAGACCGATTTGCGTCCAAAAAACCTTTTTTTTTAAGAAACGCTGAAATACGTCAATTTTAATATTGAGGGAGACATGTTTTGACATAAAACTCAACTTTGTCACATAAACCCCTTAAGGGTGGTGATAACAACCCTTAAATTTTAAATAGGGAACATGGGTCGAATGTTACATCATTTGAAGGCTCTTTCTTTTCTCAATTCAGCACACAAATTTTTTTGGGAGTTTTATCAACTCGTTTAAAAATTATTCACAGTTGAAGATGCAAAAACGCATTCACTCATTCCGATAAGAAATGTGCTGATAGTCAATGTTTTGTTGGTTTGTAAACAAAAAATTGACTATCAGAACATTTCTTATCGGAATGAGAGAAATGGTTCATTATTTCAGTTTATCGGTCGGTTTGATACTTGATAGTACTACCGAAAATTAATTTCACAATGGTGTATTCTGTAGAAGAAAGAGTTGAAATAATTACTCTTTTTTTCAAAAACGATGAGTGTGCCAACCGTACCGCAAATTTGTTTAATGAACGATATCCGAACAGACATGGTAACCGAAAATACATTTTGGAGTTAGTTGCAAAGTTTCGATAAAGTGCTTCAGTAGCCAACAAAAAAACGGGATATTGAACGTGAATTTCCGGTTAGAAATGAGACTACTGAGATTTAAGTTTTAGGACAAATTGCTGCAGACTCAACTTTGAGCACGAGATAATTGGCCACTGTTTCAAACATCAAAAGAAGAACTATTCAGCGAATATTGAAGCATCATAGATTTCACGCGTATAAAATTCATCTTGTACAACAACCGAATGAAGATGATTTTTTGAGCTTCCGAGGCCATCTAATTAATTTTAACTAACTAACTAAGATGATTTTGATCGGCGGCTGGAGTTTTGTTAAGTTATGACTGCACGAATAGCTGACAACGGGAACTTTCTGTTCAATATCTGTTTTTCAGATGAGTGTACGTTTTTATTAAACTCTACAGTCAATCGACATAATTGTCGTTAGTGGGCAGATAATAATCCAAGAAATTTTCACGAAGTCCACACTCAAACTCCACAGAAATTGAATGTCTGGACTGGCATTTTTGGAGACCGTTTAATCGGACCAATTTTTCTTGATGGCAATTTGAGTGGCGAAACGTATTTGGAGTTACTAGAAGATATCGTTTACCCTCTACTAATTGACATTGTTGAAAATGATGATCGCTATCTAGAAAATCAATTAGTGTTTCAACAAGATGGAGCTCCTTCGCATTTTTTGAACAGAGAGTTTCTAGAGCAATGGATTGGGCGTAGAGGTGCTATTGAGTGACCCCCCCCCCTAGATCATCGGATTTAACTCCTTTAGACTTCTTTCTATGGGGCCATTTTAAGAGTAGAATTTACTCAACACAACCGGAGTCGCTGGAAGAATTACGACGACGCATTGTTAAAGAATGTCGTCTAATAACTCCACAAATGCTCCAGAATGTCAGAGCTCGTTTTGAACAAAATTTGTACTTTTGTATGGAAGCTGGTGAACTTGAACATTTACTTAACTGAATAAACATTTTTGAACGTTTGGTTTTGTTTTTTAGTTCTTTTTAACGAAAAATTGACTAATTAGTGCATTTCTTATCACAATGAATGAAATAAGTGCTTGCAACTCCAACTGTGAATAATTTTTAAACGAGTTGATAAAACTTCCAAAAAAATTTGTGTGCTGAATTCAGAAAATAAAGAGCTTTCAAATGATGTAACACTTGACCCATGTTCCCTATTTATCACCACCCTTAAGGGGTTGATGTGACAAAGTTCAGTTTTATGTCAAACATGTCCCCCTTAATATTAAATTTGACGTGTTTCAGCGTTTCTTAAAAAAAATCTCTGGACGCAAATCGGTCTGGTTCGTTTTCAATACGCCAGCCTGTATATATTGATGTGTTACTCATCTACATGTAATTACACGCGCCATTAAATTAAAACACCTTACGCTCCCTTTTTCACTTAGTCATTGATGTTTGACTGTGGTGTTTGGCGTGTATATTCGCGTGTCATTTCTTATTAATGTGTTTGCATATTGTACGATAACTAATTAAAAGATGATTATCAGACAACACGTCCATTAAAATATAAAACATTATTAGATAAAGTAAATGTTTACGATGGTTACTATCATCACTGGCAGAGAAGGGCGATTGTTACTTCCCTGTTTTAATCGATTTGGATCAACATCGTTGTGAAAATGTAATAACACACACACATATATGAATTATGAGTCTCGAGGAATTAATTATTACTTTAAGGAATGTTCCAATGGATAGGCTAATTGGTATTGCTTTACACCCTGGGGAAAAGCTTGTGATAAAATAGGGGTTGAGGAACTGTAGTAGAAATGCAAAATATTGTTGGTAGATAGTTTTGTACATCATTACTTAATTTACATAGGTTGTTAGCCTAAACTACGTAAGCTGTCTGGCCAATAGACAATTTGTATGGATTTTCCATTACATGAATTTGACCTTTACGTAATAGTTTTTCATACATAGAACATTATCACATTACATAAAAATACCCAAAACATATACTGGGTGGTCCTCCGGGAGGTCCCACGATCGATTGCGGGAAAACTATTATTAGGAAAAACCTGAAAATTGGATATTACAATAAAGTCGTTGGGGCCACAGGTTAAACATATTTTCAAGATGGCGGCACTTCCGGTTATACCGGAAGTAGATGTCGATTCGCTGATTTTAAATAGAAAAGCCTGTATTTTATTGCGTTCTCGGATTCTACAATAAATTCTGAACACTTTTTGTAAATAATGTTCTATACCTATCATCAACCGTCCAGAAGATATTTAGACTTTAAGATAAAATTTGACATTTACGGCCAGTCATAAAGATACCGATATTTTTATAATAAGAACATATTTCGTTACGATTTTTAGAATTATCTTGAAATATATTTCACTTCATCTATTTCCACATTGATACTAACGATACAGAGTGTCCAAAAAAATTCTTGAAGTTTGCAATGAGAAATTGCAAAAATCTCGTGATTTTCAAATTGGAACCCCATTTTTTATAACACTATCGTGTTAAGCTCAAAAAATCACAGATACTTTGTATGTATTTACCTAAACCTAGTAGTAGTAGTAGCAGTGGTGGGGAGGCCAACGCCAAGCAAGTAGGCCACAATGGGCCCTTTTTGCCAACCCCAGCAACCCAGCAACCATGCTCTACTCTTCCTCGGTTCCGTCGCCAAACCGCCTCGACCTCGAGATGAAGGCCATGACGGTCTTCAATTGGACGGTACTTACCTGATTCCTCTGCAGAGTCCTTGATCCGAACAATTCTGCTCAAAGACTCCCAAAAGCCTCGCATTCACACAGGTAGTGGTAGGACGTTTCTTCATCCTCGCCACATTCCTGGCAAATGGGATCCCTCTCTACGCCTATCAATGTGAGGTGTCTTCTAAGGGCGCAGTGGCCTGTCAGCACCCCGACGATGCGGCGAAGCGTAGGTCGACTCCTTCCGAGTAGCCAGACAGCTTTATCTCTGTCCGGCCCCTCCACGAAGTCCCTCGCCTGCCTGCAGCCATGAACCGACCCCCAGTGCCTCTCCATTGCTTCCTCGGTCCACCTGTCTAAGACGACAGAGACTGTCTTCCTACTTATGCCTATCAGTAGATAGTGCGCCACCTGGGCTCATCCCCTCCACTTTTTCCTGCGCATGCGCGATGACGTCACGCGCATGCGTCATGACGTTGACAGTTGACAGCTGACCTGTCACGTTTGACAGCTGTCAATGTCATCTGACCTGTCACGTTTGACAACTGTCAAATGTCATCTGACCTGTGACAGCTGACAGCTGTCAAAGTCAGCTGTCACCGCCGACAGCTGACCTGTCATGTGTCATATGTCACATCTGACCTGATGACGTCAAATGTTCCATAGATAGCCACAATCCGGGTTAGGTCTCTATGTGTGTCAACTGTCTTATGTCACATCTGACCTGTATGATGACGTCAAACGTTCCAAGATGGCAACCTGTCATGTTTGTGTCCATAGACAGCCACAGCCAAGGGTTAGGTCTCTATGTGTCAACTGTCTTATGTCACATCTGACCTGATGACGTTCTATAGATATCTACAATCCAGGTTAGGTCTCCATGTGTTTATCGAATACCAGCTGTCTGATTGTCTGTTAAGGTTATGTATGTGTTGTATGACATATAAGCATGCTGATTACCCGCCATCCGATTGTTTGTTGAGGTTATGTTCGTACACATGCTGATTACCAGCCATCTGATTGTTTGTTAAGGTTATGTTCGTATACATCTGTCGTATGACATATAAGCATGCTGATTCCCCCGCAATCTGATTGTTTGTTGAGGTTATGTTCGCACACATGCTGATTCCCCGCTATCTGATTGTTGAGGTTACGTTTGTGTTTGTTATTTGAATGCAAACAGACTGGTAAATAATACAAGAGTATACTTACATACCACAAGAGACGTCATCCTTGTTTCACAGCTTAACACATACTGAACAAGTGTGCTTGTGTGTAACCCTAGTCTTGTTTGAGCTTGTACACGTTGTTTGAAAGGATATAACACACATAGGTCATGACAGTTAGATGTCTTTACTTAAACTGACAGATCTGTGTAACAACAGACAGACATGCTGTGTTACTCAGTTTTAGCGGGAAATTTGAATTTCACACACGAAACAAACAGACAAATGTGATTTGAATAACATGTTTGACAGATATGACAGCTAAATACAGACAGCTAACGTGTTAGAACCTGTCTGTACACTTGCTATCTGTTGTCATTTCCGGTAGGTGACCTAGTTTTCAGAGATATACCTGGGCTTTAACAGAATCAAGACTGAAGTGAAATACCTTACAGCACATAGAAACAACCTACATATAGCCGATGTACCACAAGATAAGTTTGTTCAGGATATTATTGCTTTAAGATATACCTTTTAATTGTATTACAAAATAAAAACACATTAATTTTAACAAAGACTTTTATTTGATTCTAAGTACAAGTATGTAAACTCTTTGTTGGAATACATTTATAGAATTATTAACATTAGATGGTTCAGTGTTGCGTTGGTGCTGTTGCTGTCGTTGGTGCCTCTTCATGGCTGTGGGTTTACTAGGTGATAACACTAGCTTCTTTTAGTTCTTCCAAGATTGACTGAATTTCGTTGTTATGAGCATTATTACCTGCAACTTGGGAAGCCACTAAAAGTCTAAGTCTGTCAACCAACTCGTTTATGTCATTCCAATACACATAGGCTATTTGTTTGTTATTTTGTATCATATAGTTGTTGGTGCTGATGTTGTTAGGGCTAATGCCGTTGTTATCGCAGCTCTTATCACTCTGAGTTTTAGGTTCAGTCTTTTGTTTTTTGTTAAGATGTTTGGCGTTGCTGTCGTCATCGTCTTCCTCATATGTGTAACCAAAACCTTGAGGTGTTGAGGATCTACGACCTCGTGGATTTATCACTGGTTTTATTAGAGTCAGATACTTTTCAGAGGAACAACCCTTGGTTCGTGCGTTAGGATCATAGTTCATTTTATGAACACTAGTTGCTTCTAGAATATCTCTATAGTGTTAAAGATCGTCATAAGTATACCCCCGGGGTCTTTTCATAAATAACAATTCTAGCAAACCTTGTGTTTGCGGGTATCTCCTTTGGCCCAGTTGAATCTCAGCATCAGTAAAGTCTAAGTGTTTGTTACCAAGACTCCAGCTACCGGTATCTTTAGCGTAGCGAGCACCATACGTTTGATCAATGGTAGCGAGCCTTGGTGGTTCAGTAAAATACTTGTCTACATAATATCGAACTCGTTCAGGATATTGCTCCAAAAATTCTTGATATGCAGGGTTGGATGTGACAGTTTGTAGGTCTGCCTCAAGCTCTTCAAATGTTGGGATATCCTCATCGGAACTTGTCTCCTCAGCCTCTTCCCTTGGTTCAGCTTCAAAAACTTCATGGTCTTTCAGGAACTCTACTTGGGGTTTCGTTTCTGGTATATCGACTTCGTCTTTGATTTGTTCAGCCTGTGGTGGTTGCGGAGGCTGCTGCTGCTGCAGTGCTGCTGTGTTTTTAGATATTTCACTTAGCGGCTCAACAATTGGTTTATATAAACGTTGCAGAGCATCATCATTCTCGGCTCTGTTAAGTTTAAGCATTAAATGTTTTTTTCGAATATTGTCAGCAAGTTGTAAAATCCTTTTCTTAACTTTTCGCTCTTCCTTACCCAGCACTTCCATTGTGCTACAACTGGTCGGTATTACCAGCTGGTCTAATCATTTGTTTGAGCGATACAGGTTGTGTGGTGGTTTAACATATACTGACTCCGTCATGGTACATGTCTTCTTATTTATCACGATATCCATCTGTCGTGTTAGACAGCTGTATTAGACAGCTGTGTTGGACAGTTGTGTTAGACAGTTGTGTTAGACAGCTGTGTTAGACAGCTGTGTTAGACAGCTGTGTTAGACAGCTGTGTTAGACAGCTGTGTTAGACAGCTGTGTTAGACAGCTGTGTTAGACAGCTGTGTTAGACAGTTGCGTTAGACAGCTGTGTTAGACAGCTGTGTTAGACAGCTGTGTTAGGCAGCTGTGTTAGACAGCTGTGTTAGGCAGCTGTGTTAGACAGCTGTGTTAGACAGCTGTGTTAGACAGCTGTGTTAGACAGCTGTGTTAGACAGCTGTGTTAGACAGCTGTGTTAGACAGCTGAGTGTCCTGTCTATCATTGTTTGTTAGAATAATATATATCTATCGAATCCTTTTCTATATCGACCTTTGTGTACATCGTTTTCCTTCACAATCACCAACACACCATACTTATTATCTTTCCAGCATTGGTGGCAGATAGTTTTAAATTGTTTAAAGTCCATACCGGTGGTCACATGATCGTCGTACACATGTTTTAAATTGGTTTCATCTTGCTTGAATAACACAATAACATTGGTGTTGTCACGTACCAGATGTTTGGGTATTCGTGTATATGTTTGACAGAGATAGAATGAATCAATATTCTTATGTCTGCCCATACTGAAGTATGCTCTTATTTTATCTTGTTTGTCACAAGCTACATCATCAAATATAAACACAGAGTTGTCCTTGGCATCTTCCGGATCTAATATTTCATCGTTTTCTCTATAAGGATAGCAACCAACACCTTTTGTTGCATTCAACACCTCCTTTAACATCTTGTATTTCGGTTGATACAGAGACTTTGAATACACATACACGTTATCAAATTTTAAACCGTTTGCTTCAAACAATAAACTCAGCATGACATTAGTTTTACCACACCCACTAGGACCACATATGATACAGCGAACGGTGTTTGGAAAGAGAGGACCATGCCTCAGTTGTTGTTGAGCTGTGTCCGTAACAACATCGTCTATATTTGTAATGGGTAAGGCAGAAGCGTGTTTGCTGGTACGCATCTTAACTTAAACTAAACTATATTTTTTTGGGTGTGTATATATATGAATGCAAGTGAGACACCCAGTCAGTATGTATGTTGGTGTCACAGAGTGAGGGTTGTTATTAACATAGACGGATACAGGTTTTGCTGAAACGTTGCGGGCGTTACAAACACCATGAAAGTTAACAGAAAACTTGATGAGGGGCTTTATGTAATCAACTCGAAGCCAAAGAAGAAGGTTCCCTTTAAAAACGTAATAAGTCTGATTGGGGAAGTTATAAAAGATAGAAACCTTATTCCAACAGAGAACGCCGTGTTTGATATAGCTCATACAATCGTTAGAAACATTGGTGGGCGTAAGAATGTGCAGAAACCTCGAGTTATTCCAATACCTAAAAGCGGAGGCTTCCTTCCGCTGTTGCCTCTGATATTTGCTGGGCTGTCAGCACTAGGAGCTCTGGGTGGTGGTGCTGCAGGTATTGCCAAAGCCGTGAACGATGCCAAGTCTGCGAAACAGAAACTGGAGGAGGAAGAACGGCACAACAAAACAATGGAAGCCATCGCGATGGGCAGGAGAGGGAGTGAAATTTAAGCCAAAATGCAAGAGACTGGGCAAAGGCATGTATCTCAAGAAACAGCGCTCCGGTTATGGGTTGTATCTGCAAAAACCAAAAAACTAAAGTGTTTACCAGCAAGACCTCTAACAAATGTAGATCTTGTCAAGTTTGCTGGTAAAATGAAAATCCCATATTTTAGAGGTGTATACATGCGAGACGAGCTACCTCGCAAAGGACCACGTAAAAATGAATCGTTCATCATGAATTTGCAAACACACAAGCAACCAGGCAGTCATTGGGTCGCTGTGAGGAAACGCGGTGACATCGTCGAGTACTTTGACTCGTATGGAAACCTGAAGCCTCCTATGGAGCTGCAACGTCACCTTAAAGACTATTCCATACTGTATAATCATGATGTGTATCAAACATACAACACATTTAATTGTGGTCACTTGTGTTTACAATTTTTGCAATAAAAGACTCAAACAGTAGCCTGTGTGTATCAGTCATGGCGCACACCTTTGTGTTGAAAGACCGCAGCTACCATCTGTCGTCAGACTACCATCCACCAATTGTTTTGGATGGTAGTTATGCTGTTGCTTTGATAGGCTTTCACACCTACAACAACATACCCAACATCTATGAAGGTAAAAACAAATTTCATGTAAAAGAAGGAACCGGTTGGCGAACCATCACGATACCCACCGGTGTTTATGAAATAACACACTTGGAAGAGTTACTTCAAAATTAACTTGTTGGTGCTACAGCAACACACGAACAAAAGCAACAGGCTCTGATTCTGAGACCTAATCCGAACACCATCAAATGTAAACTAAAGTGTTATACAAATGTCAGTTTTGAATTTGATGGTTCGATTGGGCGAATGTTGGGCTTTTCAAAACAAGTTCTTCAACCGGACATCTTTTATGAATCTGATTTACCTGTTGAAATAGTGGATGTTAGACAGATTCGCATAGAAACCAATATTGTGTCTGGTTCCTATTATAACGGACAACCCTCACATACGCTGTATGAGTTTGCTCCGATGGTTGATCCTGGCTACGCAATCGACATAGAACCTAAAAATTTAATTTACTTACCGGTGAACAAGCAAGAGATTTCCAATATAAGCATCGACATCGTCGACCAAGATTCAGTTCCTGTCAACTTTCAAGGTGAAGAGGTGTCTGTTCGCTTGAAACTTATAAAAGTTGCTTAGTATGTTGGTCTTTAAGGATATAAAAGCAAGTGAATCTACCAAAACAAATTCAGTTGAGTCAGACACGTCAAAGGGTACGCTTCGTCCCGATAATATTGAGTTCCTGAAAAGCCTGGGTTATCATGTCGTCAAAACTAGAAATATTCAAAGACCCCGTGTTTGATGATGCCATCGATCGAGAAGAGCTGCGCTCTTACTATTCACCAACTAAATCGTTTGGTAACAGCGATGAAATTGAAATAGCCATCAACCAACAAGATGCGTTCGTATGTCTGGCCGAGTCAGCTCTAATAATCGAAGGTGCTCTGGAACCTGTAGCAGTCCAAAATGCCACTGGTGCTTGTTATCTGTCAAATAATGGAGGAGCAGCTCTGTTTGAATCAATGACCTATGAGTTAAATAACAAGGAAGTGGAACGAGTGCGAGACCCATACACCACAACAATCATCAAAAGTCTGCTATCGTTCAGTAAGAATGAAGCCCAATCTCTTAGCAATGCCGGTCTGAATGTGTCGTCGGAGCACATCACCTTAAATGATAACAAGTTTCACATGCTCATACCTGTTTGGTTCCTCTTCAGTTTCTTTCATCATTTCAAAGGAGTTCTCTGTGGCAAACATACTTTCCGCTTTACAAGAGTTCGAAACGATTCCAACGGATATTACAGCACAGGTACGGCACGAGCAAAAATTACCGTAACCAATATGTTTTTAAAGGTAAAACATGTCTTTCCCAATGATAAAATGAAATTGGAACTGATGGATAAAATAGCAAAAGACACATCTATATTTCTCGCATACCGCAAATGGGACATATATGAGTTACCAGCACTCAGAGATATCAACAGAGATGTGTGGGCTGTTAAAACTACAACCAACTTGGAAAGACCTCGATATGTGATTATAGCATTTCAAACAGATCGTAAGGACAACGTGAGGAAGAGGCCAGACTATTTCGATAACATTGGTATGTTGGATCTCCGAGTGTTTCTAAATTCAGAATGCTACCCTTATGAATCTATGAATATGGATTTTGAGAAATCTAAATATGCAGAAGCCTATCACATGTATACAGATTTTCAAAAAAGTTTCTGTTATAAAAACATGTCGGAGCCTATCTTGAATTATGACGAGTTTAAAGACCGAGCTCTATTTGTGATTGACTGTCAGCACAGAACGAGTCAATCAAGTCTTCAACGGTGGACATTAAGGTGGAGTTTATGAGTCACGCGAACTTCCCTAAGAATACGCGTGTTTATTGTTTGGTTATTCATGACAGTGTATTGGAATATAAACCTCTAACGGGCATCGTTAGAGCCATTATGTAATAATAGTATGTTATTTATGTATCAATATGTACAACTTAATTAATCCTAATAAATTTTTATTGTATGTAAATCAGTTGTTTTATTTTTGTTTTGTTGCATTTTGATTAACATCCTTTATATATTCATATATCAACAGTCTGTTTACATTCATTTCAAACCACTCTATATTAAACAATCCTCGTATATCAAAGTTAGTTTGTTGTTAAATTGAGTTTTGTTACTTGTGTTTTTGATCGCTACTTATATATACACGCCCCCACAATATTGTTTGGATTCACTCTAATAGGAAACACTCACATAAACTGACACCTACGTAAAAACTGATATCAGTTTTATTACAGCTCCGGAAACAGGTAAATTTGCATATATGTAAATACGTTTTGTTATTGATTTAATAGTTTACTTAAACGTTTTTTAGATTGATATACATATGTATTGGAACGTGTTTAAATCTATTTTACTATGGATATATTTACCAATGTTTTTAAAATTAAAGTTCCTATTATGTTAAAATTGGAATGTAATAGAGATAACGCCCACACACTCCAGCCTGATAAACACGTTTAAATTATCATATGTAAACAACAGCTGGTTTTGTTTTATATATACATCCTCGAACAAACTTTATCTTGTGAGTCTGTGTAGCATAATTGGTATAGCGATAGTGTGTATATGAGAAACCTATATATGGTCGATTCGAGGTTCGTGGGTTCAAATCTAATTTCAGGCGAATGCTTTTCTTTCAAAATCATATTTCAAATTGTCTATGTATATTTGTCTCATATATGTATGTGTGGCTATACCGAATGACTGTGTCCAACAGCCCCCCCCCCCCCCCCCCTCGAAGAAGGGAATGTTCTCCCACTCTACCAATTTACAATAGAATATTCCCTTCTTCGAAGAGTCAGATCTCTGGACATAATAGACGGTAATTTTCGATAACATTCAAATTTCCCGCCAAAAACGAAATACCCTAACAACTTCAATACAACACACCTTACCAACACAATAAACAACAGAGGAGTGAGCTTATATGACAGCTGTGTGTGTGTGTGTGTACTAACATAACCTTAACAAACAAACATTCAGATAGCACGTTGACGACATAACAAATACAAACATAACCTTAATAAACAATCAGATGATTGGTAATCAACATGTGTACGAACATAACCTTAATAAACAATCAGATGATTGGTAATCAGCATGTATACGAACATAACCTTAATAAACAATCAGATGGCTGGTAATCAGCATGTGTACGAACATAACCTCAACAAACAATCAAATGGCGGGTAATCAGCCTGTATACGAACATAACCTTAACAAACAATCAGACAGCTGGTATTCGACAAACACATGGAGACCTAACCTGGATTGTGGCTATCTATGGAACATTTGACGTCAGCAGCAGCAGACAGGTCGAAGTGACAGCCCTCAGACATATGTCAACAAACACACATGGAGACCTAACCCGGGTTGTGGCTATCTATAGAACATTTGACGTCATCAGGTCAGATGTGACATAAGACAGACACACACATAGAGACCTATCCCTTGGCTGTGGCTGTCTATGGAACAACATGACAGGTTGCCATCTTGGAACATTTGACGTCATCAGATGTGACATATGACAGGTCAGCTGTCTACGGTGACAGCTGACATTGACAGCTGACGTTGACAGCTGTCACCTGCCACAGGTCAGATGACATTTGACAGCTGTCAAACGTGACAGGTCAGCTGTCAACTGTCAACGTCATACGCATGCGCGTGACGTCATCGCGCATGCGCAGGAAAAAAGTGGAGGGGGTGAGCCCAGGTGGCGCACTATCTACTCCTATCGCAGGCTCCGGGCCACAGAACGGCCGCCGGGAACCGAGCTTTGCGAGATTATTCGCCACCTCATTCCCCGCCACGCCACAGTGTCCCGGAACCCACACCAGTTGCACCTCCTTCGTCCTGGCTAGCCCTCTGAGGGCATCAGCGCACTCTTGAACCAGGGGTGACCTGATTCTGCCCGGAGGACCGCCTGGCTATCCGAGCAAATGCACACACATTTCTCGGGACTCATCTTCACATTCTGTCTATTGGCCACAGACAGGATAGCATACGCCTCTGTTTCGAATGCCGTGGTGTATGCGCCAAGAGCATAGCTCTCGCGCACCCCCAGGCCCTCGATGTATATTCCTGCCCCGGAGGATTGCTGGTCCTCCAGCCGCGATCCGTCGGTGAAACAGACCAGGCTTGCGGGCTGGAATGCAACCTCATTTTCCCTCCACTGATCCCTACTGGGGATCCTGAGGGTGTACGGCCTAGTCAACCTAATATCGTCCTCGGCATCCCTCACCTTTATGGCGGAAATCGGAATTTCCTTTTCCACCTCCTTGGCGACTCTTGCATGCCCTATTACTGCTCCCTCTCCGCTCCAGTTACCTGAGTCCCGGATCCTAAGATGCGACGCCATAGCCTCCCTTCTGATACAGATGGGAAGCGGTGGCAGCATCAACAGGACCTCTAGCGCGGCTGAGGGTGTCGTCCTCATAGCGCCTGTGATACCCAGGATAGCCAGCCTTTGGAGTTTGGCCAGCTTCCTGCTGGTTGTTTGGTTCACACCACACCACCAGACCAACGCCCCATAGAGGATTCTCGGCCTGACGATCGCAGTGTAGATCTAATGAAGGATCCGGGGATTAACTCCCCAGGTCCTCCCTATCACACGACGCAGCTGCCAGAGGGTCGCTACTCCCTTCCTCACAACTCGTTCTATTTGCGACCCCCATGTTAGTTTCGGGTCCAGGATCACACCCAGATATTTGACCTCCCGCACTAAAGCTAAAGGTTTTCCAAACATCACGGGCGCCCTGAACCCCTCTACCTTCCTCTTCTTGGTAAATAGGATCATCTCCGTCTTCGCCGGGTTTACGGAGAGTCCCTGCTCACCACACCACCTTTCGATTATGCTACAGGCAGCTTGCATGCACTCACAGACGACGCCGAGGAATTTGCCGGTGACTAAGACCAGCCCATCATCAGCGTACGCCTGGGCGTAGAAGCCATTCTCAGAGAGCCGCTCCAAGAGGCCGTCCATGACCAGACACCATAGATGAGGCGAAAGGCAGCTCCCCTGGGGACAGCCGCCCGTCACCCCAACGTCCAGCCCTCGGCCCCTCAAGGTCAGCGACACTCTCCTGTCCTCCAGCATGCTCGCCACCCAGCTTGTTAGGGACCTCGGCGTTCCCCTCTCCTGTAGGGCGTTACAGACCGTATCCGTCCTTGCCTTATCAAAGGCCCCCTCCACATCGAAGAACACAGCTAATGTGCTCTCCCCGTAGTGTAGAGCCCTTTCCACCTTCCGCGTCACAGCGTGGAGCGCCGTCTCCGTCGATTTCCCCCGCTGGTACGCGTGCTGACCTTTGTGGAAGGGATGATCCTTGAGGATCCCTCCCAACATAAACCTATCTACTAACTTTTCCAATGCCTTAAGTAGAAAGGATGTTAGGCTGATTAGCCTGTACGCCTTGGCCAGCGTGTAGTCCTCCCTTCCCGGTTTGGGAATGAAGACCCCCCTAACCCGGCGCCAGGCCTTTGGGACGTAGCCCCACGCCAGGCTGGCCCGAAAAACCTCCCTTATGTTGGGAAGCAGTATATCCAGGCCCCTCTGGAGCAGGGCTGGAAAAATCCCATCGCAGCCTGCGGATTTGAATGGAGCGAACTCGCTCACCGCCCAGGTTATAGAGCCATCTGTGACCACCTCCTCCGCCAGCTGCCAGTCCGCATTCGGGACTGACCATCGGCCCGGTTCGGCAGCCTCCGTGACGGCTCCACCGCCCTCAAGGTGAACTTCGGCGAGATGACGCAGGGTCTCCTCACCGGTGCTTGTCCAGCTCCCGTCCTGTTTCCTTAAAGATCCTACATTACTACCTAACTCTTGTTTGAGTACTCTCACCAGCCTGGCTGCGTCAGGCAGGGAATTGATTTCCCCGCAGTACGCGCGCCAACCAGCTCGCTTACTCCGGCGTAATTCCTTCTTAAACTCCCTTCTGGCAGTCCTAAACTCGTCCCAGGCCGCTTCACCCGATTCTCGGACGGCTCGGTTTAAGGCCCTCCGAGTCCGCCCGCGTAGTACGGCGAGATCCTTATTCCACCATCTAACTTTGATGGACGGTTCCCCCCTAAGTGGTGACGCGGCCTCGTAGGCTGCCATTATTTTCCCTTCTAGGGCCTCGACCTCGCTATCTAATGCCTCTATAGAGAGTCTACTCCCCTCTGGGCTCCTTGGCGACCCACCGAGGCCTATTAGATAGGCATCCCAGTCGGTCTTCCTTGGATTTCTCCTGGGGGGAGGACTCTCACGGTTCACATCCAATTCAAAGCTGATCATACGATGATCAGACATTGATATGTGTTCCGTCACCCTCCAGTTAGATATATCCTCCGTTATTCCTCTGCTCGCTAACGTAATGTCGATCACCTCCTGTCGGATACGATTGACAAACGTTGGAGCTGTACCTCTATTTAATACCTCTAGGTTCGTTGTAGCCAAGTACTCTAACAGAGCCTCACCGCGTGGGTTGGTATCCGTGCTGCCCCACAATCTGTGGTGAGAATTGGCATCGCAGCCTATGATCAGTTGTAGCCCATGCTCCCTCGCGTAATCGACGATACGCACCAATTCCTCCGACGGAGGCAGCCCCCGCCGATCGTAGGGAACATAAAGGCTGCACATCAGAACCTTAAGCCTAATATTACTCACCTTATACTCCAGGACAGCTGCTGTAACGTCCCTGGACCCGAGCTGCGGCAGCAACATCACGTCCAGATCCCTCGACGCCAGTATGCATGTCCTTGGTTGTTCTTCCTGTGCTTCACCACCGATGAGGATGTTGAAGCCAATTCCTCCAAGCCCTCTAACTTGCTTCCTAAACACATAAGGCTCTTGAATCAACACTACGCCGCCTGGACCGCCTGCGAGGAGCTTTGCTAGCTCCCCAGTGGCATCCCGGCTATGCTGAAGGTTGATCTGGCCCACCCGCAGTTGCCCCGCGAATTTAATCGCGACGCCGCTCGGGCGGAGGCCTCCCCTGGTCGGAGCCCGTCCGTTCGCCCGCCGCAGGCCGGGCGGAGGCGACCGCACTCCATGTCGGAACTCTGGTTACACTCAGAGTCACCAACTCGAAGTACAGCCGCCAGCCTTGCCCGTCCAGCTCGCGAGCTACCTCAGGCCCCACCGAAAAGACCAGACGCCATGCCCCAGGTCCTCCTGCCGTCTCCAAGTGCCGCCACTGCCCAACATTGAGCGAGCGGTTCTGGAGCGCAAGCATCCTGACAACATCCTCTAGGTCCACCTCTTGACTTCTGAGCCAAAAGCCGATCCGGACCGGCCATGGGGCGCCCCCTGCCCTTACGGCGCTGAAGGCGATCTCCCCCACCGTCGTCCCGGACCAGCCGTTGAGAAGCCAACTCAGGGACTCGTCATCCTCGGCGGTCACCAAGAACCACCCCGGATCGACTATCCCAGAGTTGCGGAAGCGGAGCTGCAACGCCCTGTCGGATACCGTCATGGCGTCCAACATCCCCGCTAGCAAACTCCTCCTTATTGGCTCCGCCTCCTCCGTCAGGACTACGCCATCCCCCCTGTTGGAGGTGATGACTACCTGCATTTCCCTCCTACCCGCCGGACCTGACGTTCCCGAGGGGCCAGGGCACGCCCCAGCAGCCGGGGTCGCGACCGCGCCCCGCCCCCGAAGGAGTGGGGACACATTAGCCGCTTCCCCCCCGGCCGCCGGCGCACACCCGCGGCTAACCCTCTTGGCCTGCCTCTACGGCGGTGTTTCTTTTTCCGGTCTTGGGCGCTTCGCGTACGCGCCCCCAGTTGACTTGGGCCAGCCTGGCGGCCTCGACCGTGGAGAGCCTGATGGTCCCCCCCGAGTCGGTGGCCGCCTGTCCAGCTTCCGTTCCTGTGGGCTCGGCTGCGCCCCAGATCTCTTTTTTTCCTGCTTCTCTGCTGACCGCCCGGGGGGCGACACAGGGGTATAGCCTTTCGGCCCCTCCCCCACACCTCGGCCCTCGCCCGGTCCCGTCGGCAGGACAATCGCCTTCACTTCCTTTTCTCTCGCCTCACGGTGCCGTCGTCGCACCTGCCGCCAGGCCGCCCGATCCGGCAGCTTCCCAGCCCTGACGATCCCTGAGGGTTCACCCGGCTCAGAAGCAGCCCGACCGGCCGCAGAGGGAAGGGGATTTGCGGGGTCGCCGCTGCCGAAGCAGCCTGCGCCTCTGGAGGACCAACACCCCCCTGATGACGCTGCTGCCTCAGCTCCTCCCTCTCTCGCCTCCTTTTCTGGGCTCTCCACTTCCTTTTCCTTCCTCTCTTCCGCTTCCTTCGCGACTCCTCGTCCTCGGCCCCTCCCATGGACACGTCCATGGGCCCGGCCAGACTCGCAGCCGACGAAGTTCGCCCCCCGTCGCTCCCCCCGGCAGCAACGTCCCCGACGGACACGTACGGTTCCACCCCGGTCGCCCCGCCAGGAGAGCGGAGAAGCGTTTCTTCCAGTTCCCTGATGGAACTGCTTAGAGAGACAGGGATCTCTCCACCTACTACCTCCTCGCTTATTTTTGGCACGTTACCTATATCTTTTATGTCCTCATCCATGGTTGCTAGAAAAAAATTGTGTGATGGTGTGCTTATGGTTTGGTGAGCGAATAGATACGGGAGGTCACCCCACCGCCCCCCGGCGCTTCATCCATGATGAGACTTGATTCCGTTGAGAGCGGCTCTGCGGCCACGCCGTGGCGACCCGAAACGCGCAGCTAACCCCCTGTTCCGGAGCTACCCGGTGCTGCTGACACGACCGAGCATTTTTCGAATGGATGATAGGGCAGCCCCCTACACCGGCCAAGGCAAGGGTGGGCCCCTGTACTGTCCATACGGCGCCAGGTGTGCCAGCCCTGGTTTGCACAGCGCTGCCAGTCCAGAGCAGGCTCCGCTCGGAGCCCCTCCTCGGAGTCCGCGCCGAAGGCCGAGAAGCCCAACCCGATCTATGTGTCTCGTGTCTGTGTTTGTATGCGTGTGTATGATGTGTGTGTGAAGGTTTGAGACTTTAGTAGACCATCGGC
The DNA here is from genome assembly GCA_964006375.1 of Tillus elongatus. NCBI lineage: Eukaryota > Metazoa > Arthropoda > Insecta > Coleoptera > Cleridae > Tillus > Tillus elongatus. The sequence continues at coordinate 154,158,113 of OZ023264.1, read as the reverse complement.
CCTGGGCGTTATTCCCATTGCCGACAGTCGCGCCAGGGGTGGCACGTGGAGCCAGTCTCTAGGAGTCCAGTAGCTAACTCACCCGCTGATCGATCAAGAGAACGATCAGCGCACGACCAGGCTAAGGGACCACACCCCCCTACCTAAACCTAAATCAAACGGCTTTCATTTTATTTTGAAAAAAAAACTAATTTCAAAGCCTGATATTTTGATAAATTTCCTACCATAAGCGTTAGCCATGGAAAATAAATTGCCGAGTGTGTTTCTATGGAAACTTTGACATTTTGTTGATTAACTAGCTAATAATGACACGGTTAAATTACACACATGAAGATTATTGAAATTTATTTACTACTTATGGATAATGTAATAAAGTAATTTCGCGAACGTATGATACATTTGCTGATAGATATCCAGATAAACACAAACCGTCACGTAAAACCGCCAAACGAATAGTAGACAAATTCAAAAACTGCGGATCTGTCAAGAAAAAGGAGCAGAGGGCTAAACCTGTTGTTGACAACGAACAAATTGAGACAGCAATTTTGGGATATTTTGCCGCATACCCTACAAAGTCAACGAGCCAAGTAGCACTGGAGTCAGGATTGTCCAAAACCTCCGTTCTGCGAATTTTACGAAAACATAAGTCCCATCCTTATGCTTGTTCAGTTGTGCAACATTTGAAGGAAACTGATTTTTCAAGTAGGGTGGAGTTCTGTGAATTTATTTTAATGCGACTCCAAGAAAACGAGCTGTTTTTAGATAACATCATATGGACGGATGAAGCAAAATTTTCAAAGAATGGACTTTTCAATCGTCGTAATTTTCACTATTGGAGTGACACCAATGCTTTCATCCTTCTAGGGAAGGACATTTTCAGGAAAGCTGGCAGTTTATTTTTTATTGTGCTATAAGGAATGAGGGCGTTGTTGCCCTAGAAATATACGACGATAATTTGAATGGTGAGAATTAAGCCGAAATTCATAAAATACTTTGTGTAAACTCTATTTATTTACTTGTAGGTGAGCGTTAGTTGACAATTTTGCAAAATGTGGAAGTAACTTATTTGGACAACCTTTCATTGAATGAATATAGGCAAATATTTTATCAACATGATTGGGCCCCTCCTCATAATGGTCACCTGGTTAACAATCTTTTACATTCTCTATTTGCTGACCAATGGATTGCCAATAATGGGCCACACCTTTGGCCTCCTCGATCGCCTGACTTATGTGTTCTCAATTTTTTTACATGGGGTACTATAAAAAATAAAATCTACAACACTGCAGTTTCTACTAAAGAAGATTGCATGCAGCGCGTTCGAGAATCATTTCGTGAATTGGATCCGGATTCAATAAGAAGGGCCACACACTTGGGATGTTAATTTTTGTTTCATTTTATTCAGTCCATGTTGTGCGTGAATTGTTTTTTTTTCAATTTTCTATTATCTGCTTAATGGCTTTATATAAGGTTATATGGCAGGATACCTACAAATTGCTGTCTCGATTTGTTTGTTGTCAACAACGGGTTTAGCCCTCTGCACCTTTTTCTTGACAAATCCGCAGTTTTTGAAATTGTCTACTATTCGTTTGACGGTTTCATGTGACGATTTCTGTTTATGTGGATATCTATCAGCAAATGTATCACACGTTCGCGAAATTACTTTATTACATTGTCCATAAATAGTAAATAAAATTTAAATAATCTTCGTGTGTGTAATTTAACCATGCCATTATTAGCCAGTTAATCAACAAACTGTCAAAGTTTCCATAGAAACACACTTGGAAATTTATTTTCCATGGCTACCGCTTATGGTAGGAAATTTATCAAAATGTCAGGCTTTGAAATGAGTTTTTTCAAAATAAAATGAAAACCGTTTGATTTAGGTATAGGTAATTACACACAAAGTATCTGTGATTTTTTAGCTTAACACGATAGTGTTATAAAAAAAGGGGGTTCCAATTTGAAAATCGCGAGATTTTGCAATTTCTCATTGCAAATTTCAAGAATTTTTTTGGACACTCTGTATACTCTATCGTTAGTCTCGATATTTAATAAAATAAATAAAGATATAGTTCTTCCAGTTGCCAGAAAATCTAATAGCCAGACAAAGTTTCCGAGATGAATATTCGAGGTTATCCCACTGAAGTAACTTGAAATTTGGCTAGACTATTGTTCCTACGAGCTTTCAGTGTGGTATTAAAGGAATTGCATTACATAACAGTACTTATACCTTTATAGAGTACAACTAAATTGGACAGAACGTGCCACAAAATCACACTCACTTGCAGTTACAAAAAACTACAACTGAAAGTCATCGATCCGACCTTTTGACCGTTCTCTTGTATGGTTGCTCTCTGTTCTGCCCCCGGGACTTGATTTTAACTTCTAAAGCTATTTTTATATCGCGATGTCCGATGTTTGTCACCAACTGCTTGGATATTCTGCTTGTGAAAGCATAGTTTGGCAAAGTGATTGGGTATCTGATAAATTGCAAGTTTTATTGTACACAGCTCATCTACCTACACTATGTTCAGGTCCGGATTTTCTGCTCTTCTGATACTTCTTACAGCATTAATTTATTCTACCTGAGTAAAAAGCCTCAGATGTTGCGTACATAATAATTTAGATTTGCCGTATTCTTTCACTTTTGATAGCCTAATATCAGTTTCCCTAATAATCATTTGTTGCACTTGCTTGTCGTAAGGACACAGAATTAATTTATCTTTGATCGTTCAACCTGTGTATGGATTTTTATAATTATACAGATACATTCATAACTAGCGGGTTGCTTCTTAAGTTCCGTTACAAAAGAGTAAATGGTCTGGTTTTTGATATAAGTTATACAATTTTAACGTTTCCATAGTAATATTTGTCTTTAGCTTCATTAAAACAACCGAGAACATCTTCCAGCTTTTTTGTCTTATCTACTGGAAAAGTGTTAAATAGATCTAACTCCGCTTCACTTATAATATGCAATAATATGTAAAAGTAGGGCTATTTTAATATCATTATTTGAATTGTGTTTTCCTGAAGCTTTTAGAAATATATTAAACATTTGTTTTCATTTAGGCCTAAGTTCCACTCCATCCACATCAAACGGTGGTGGTGGTTTATATGGCATAATTTACTATTACTATTGACGAACATAATTTCTTAATTATATATTTTACAATGTATCTGTACCTAGTTCGTAAGATGATCCAGTCTCAGGCAAAATTGGCCGGAGTCAACTGTAAGAAATGCTTTAGAGCTTGTTTCTTTACTGGGTGCCTTTTAGTTTTTGATAACCTGGCACCATGTTTTAGTTGCTTTTGGACTCTGTGTTATGTTTGTAATTACACACTGTTCTCCGTGTTTACGTCACATTATTATCTTTAATTAATTATGTTACAATATAACCTTATACAGCATGACCCAACCTCATCCAAGTTGACATTAATTTACGTTTACGTCTATCGGCCATCTTCCCTTCGGTATGTACATGCGCTCTATGCCTAAATATACAATTTCGGATGTGTTTAATACATAACAGGTAACAGAATCAAACATGCAAAATAGTTCCTCTTATAATTATCACCACTATACTTATACCGTAATCATCATCTATCTTTTTCATTAAATTTTAATGTTATATAATATTATAAGGATATCTCGAGAACATTCTGAGCGAATATTCTCAATAATGATCTAGTCAAATATTCTCAGTATATTGAAGGAGAATTTTCTTAGGATGTGATTGAATGAATATACTCAGAATATTCAAGACCCAGTTTGAAATTCCATAAATGTTATTAGAACATTCCAAAACAAATATTCTGAAAAAAGAATGTTCTAACATTGTGAGAACATTTTGAGAATATCTTGTACTGTATGGGTGTTTGGAAACCATTGATTTAGAGAATAATATCTATGTGATTTATCTAGATAGAAAATAATATATTTATTTTGTCTAGATTAAAAAGTAATTTGGTTATTATTGGTGAATTTTTATTTAAAAAAATTCACTAATAGAGAGGTATCGATGGTAAGACTTTGCAAATTTTTTTTCAAATGAGCGCGAACTAGGACCCCTAGAATCCGTGGTGAGTTTCAATTTTTATATGTATATATATATATATATATATATATATATATATATATATATATATATATATATATATATATATATATATATATATATATATTATATATATATATATATATATATATATATATATATATATATATATATATATATATATATATATATATATATCCGTCTGTCCGTCTGATAACTCAAAAAATAATTAACCGATTTCGACGAAACTCGACAAGTGCCTTTATTTTATTAATGGCTTGGATGAGTTCGTTAGCCAGGAAAATCGGAAGGGGTTTTACGGACAAATTTTGAGTTTTCTTTCAAAAAAAATTTTTTTTCTCCGAAAATAACAAATCTGTTTTGACGAAATTTACTATATATATTGCCTTGGGAAAGACCTTACTACGTACCAAAACTCAACTTTCTAAGTTTATCGAAAATTGAGTTATTCAAATTTTAAATTTTTTTCCTCGAAAATTTTTTTCCGTCGAAAATTACAAACTTATTTTAATGAATTTCAGTGAATATCTTGATCTAGAAAAGACCTTACTACGTACCAAAACTAAACTTTCTAAGTTTATAGAAAATTGAGTTATTCAAATTTGAAGCATTTAATAAAAATTCACTACCATAACGCACTTGCTGCGTCCCAAAATTTTTTAATCTTTTATCTTACAATGTTTTATTTGTTTTTTGAACTTCTATAAACTTTTTAGCTAACAGTTATTACACGGACAAGAGTTTTATGAAAAGTCACTACTTATAACAACACAGTGGGCCAAGGTTCTCTTCTTAGGAATAAATTTAGGGTATAGCTTATTATATCTAATTGGGAAATTTAAAAACCTTAACCAGATTAAGTTATTTTGCTTTACGGAGTCATGTTCCCCACATTCTTATCAATTAATTTAAGCAGCTTAATTGGAACACAGATCCTGTTGCAGTAATCCATTTTCTCAGGGAACATTATTATTTTTAATTATACTTGGTGGTACACACAGGCAACCGTCAGAGTGATTTATAAAACAATAGCCGATATACATAATTTATTGTGTGAAATTTTTATAAGGGAAAAGTTAGGCACCAGGTAGAGCATATCTTATTAGGTTAGTTTAGGAAAGTTCTTACACGTTTGCAATAAGTTGTTAAGTATCTGGGAAGGGCAGCCCGCAGTTACTTGGTTCATCCGATACGGAGCGCTAAAACGTGATCTTACTATATGAGATTGGACTTTGGGCTACCGGTACATTAAGAGGAAGGTGTTATTCATGAATTTATGACTCATATGGAATTCAAATACCTCATTATCGCTAAATGTTTGAATAATTTCATCCGTACTTTGTCCTACTTCCTTGAAGTTAGAGATATTTAGTTGTCGGAAGCCATTTAAACCCCCACCTGTTACTCAAAGGAAAACGGATTTAGAATATATATATATATATATATATATATATATATATATATATATATATATATATATATATATATATATATATATATATATATATATATATACAGTGTGTTCAAGATAAGGAGGGGATAGCATGGGAAAATCGGAAACCTTAAGAGATACAGGGTGGGTTAAATTAGAAAAAAGTTGCCCATTTTAGAGCTTAATTAAACGGTATTTTGAAATTTTGGAAATTCCGATTAGTTCCGGAGATATTCGAAAAAAACCGAAATTCGCGAATTTCGGTTTTATTTTTTTATGGCGTTATTTGAGAAGATATTGAAAAACAGAAAACACTTTGCCGACAATAGGCATGGATGCAAAATGATGAAAATGTTTTGTATCCTCCTACTATGTCGAAAATCATAACTACTGGACAATTGATAGTCCCTTTATTAGCCTTATTTTTAAAGGGGTAGACATTGATCCAATCCAATCCATAGCAGGTGGTAGTGGAATTTTCCTTTATGTAATAGTAAAGGATTTTTTCACGCCCGAGGAGGTACCACCCCATACATCAAGGGGCCGGTGAAGTCCCAACGGACGTTTCCGGTTCTGGTGTATGAGTCGGTTTCCCTTATAAGCAAAAATGATGATGGCTCCTCCTTGTATAAAATATTCCGGAGGCAAAATACCCCTCCATTCGGATCTCCGGGAGAGGGGTGTACAGGGGGCGCCAACATCAAGATTTAACATATCCTTTTCGAATATATGTGGCCTAAATTCTAACCTGAACTCCGTCCACCATTTCCTCCAGGCTAACAGGCCCCAACTCCTCTTCCTCACCGAAACCCAAATCAGTGCCAAAACAGCCACTAATCACCTTAATTTCCCGGGGTATGAGCTCCTTACTGCCTTTAGATTGCATGGAGGCGTGTGCGCATACGTCCGTAGCAATCTACCCTGCACCAGACTTCCCAATTTAGAAGCTGGAAGAAAAGACATACTATGGATAAAACTCTCTCTCAGGGCTGCAACTAAATTCATCTGTTGCATTTACCGGTCACCTTCTGACAACAACTTTGTCCAGCTCTTTGACTACCTTTCTGAAAAAACCGACTATCTGATTTCTGAATATCCTTCCTCCGAGGTCACTATTCTTGGAGACTTCAATGTCCATAATAAGGAATGGCTAGGATCTTCAAAAACCGATCCACAAGGGAGAGCAGCGGAGGCCTTTGCAGTCAGCAATTATTTGGCCAATATGGTTCAGCAACCTACTTACTTTCCTCGTATCCCAACACACAGCTCAAATCCCTTGGATCTCCTTCTTACTACAAATCCTGAATGCTATAAGATATCAGTCACCGCCCCCCTTGGTCGCTCAGACCACGGCATGGTCACTGCTTCCTGTGCAATGCAACCCGAGGTCACACAGTCATCACACCCACGTATCGTTTGGCACTACAACTCCGCAAACTGGGACGAAATGCGGGATTACTTTTCCTCATTTCCATGGGCGTCTGTCTGCTTCTCTCATCCTGACCCCTCTGATATCTCACAAAACGTCACCGAAATTATCCAAGCTGGCATGGAATTATTTATTCCACGTACACAGAAAACCTCTTCAGCCACTCAAAAGCCCTGGTTCTCTAAATCCTGTGACAAGGCCAGACTTGAAAAGGTCAAAGCTCACAAAACGCTTCTACACAATCCCAGTCAAGAAAATCGTCAAGCATTCAACGACGCAAGAAACCGCTATGTCCGCATTCTTTCTGAGGCAAAAAAACTCGTTTAATAACCACATCAAAAACAAAGTCCTCTCAAGCTCCAACGGCGGCAAACCCTTCTGGACTCTTGCTAAGTCTATTGGGAATAATTTCTGCAAGAGCACGTTCCCACCTCTCGTCTCAGGTGATGAAATTGTTTCTACCGCCCTGGGCAAGGCTGAACTTTTTGCTTCGTTGTTCGCCGGAAATTCTACTCTCAACCCACCTCCAAATGTTCAACCACCAACAGTCCCCAATGTCGCGCATAAAATGACTGATATCATTTTCAAAACTAAAAAGGTACGAAAGATGCTCTCTTCTCTTAATACCAGGAAAGCCTCTGGCCTTGACGAGATCCCAGCAATTGTTCTCAAAAAATGCGCACCAGAACTTGCTCCTGTCCTGACTCGTCTGTTTCAGATATCTTACAATAAAGGCATATTCCCTAGTAACTGGAAAACTGCTCGAGTACAACCCATCCCCAAGAAAGGATCCAAAGCGCTTCCTAGCAACTACAGGCCTATTTCTCTCCTTTCAGTCATCTCTAAAATGATGGAAAAGTATATAAACACCGAACTACTAAAATTCCTTGAAAAACACAGTCTAATCCACGACAGGCAGTATGGATTCCGTCAGCGCAGATCGACTGCCGACCTCCTTTCCTTTGTCACCTATTCTTGGAACAAGTCTATGGAACAACACGGTGAATCCCAGATTGTTGCTCTAGACATATCCAAAGCATTCGACCAGGTCTGGCACGCAGCGCTGCTTAATAAACTTCCGGCCCATGGCCTACCACCAAAACTTTGTACCTGGACAGCAAATTTCCTCTCCAACAGGAGCATATCTGTTGTTGTGGATGGCCATTCCTCTAAACTGTATCCAATTAATGCAGGAGTTCCTCAAGGTTCAGCTTTAGCCCCTACGTTGTTTCTTCTCCACATCAATGACCTCCTCTCTAGCACATCCAACCCAGTTCACAGTTACGCGGACGACAGCACCCTCCACTCAAAAATACAATATTCTAAGCCTGTCTCTTTAGCCCAATTAGATGAGGATCGCAGACTCATGGAGGGTTCTGTCTCCGTAGACCTCCAAAAAATATTAGACTGGGGAAGTAGAAACCTTGTACAATTCAACCCCACCAAAACTAAGTCTTGCTTTCTTTCTCACAAGAGATACAGCAGCCCTAGACCCATCACAATGAACAACCAAGTTATTCAAAGTAATGAGTCCTTTTCTCTTGTTGACATTTCTGTGGATCGAAATCTTAATTGGCACCAACATGTTACATCAATTGCAGAAGCGGCTGCTAAGAAATTGGGTTTCCTCTTCCAGGCTCGCAAATACTTTTCACCAACTAATCTCTATACCTTATGCACTTCACAAATAAGGCCAAACCTCGAATACTGCTCCCACATCTGGGGTGCAGCAGCCGCTTCTACACTCGCTATCCTGGACTCCATTCAAAAGAGAGCTATACGTCTCATCGGTGACCCTACCCTCGCCCAAAGGCTTCCATCCCTTGCCCACCGACGTGCCGTTGGTGACCTCTCTCTCTTTTATAGATATCTGCACGGGCACTGCTCAGAGGAGCTTTCCTCCATAATTCCCCCACCTGCTGCCCCCAGCAGATCTACCAGAGGAACAGAGCGAATGCACCCTTTTACTGTCCAGGTCACCAGACATAGAACATCTTGTTATGCCCGCTCTTTTGTCCCGAGGACTTCCAAGTTGTGGAATTCCTTGCCGGCACATGTTTTTCCTTCTCCTCCGAACCTCCAAACCTTCAAGTCCAGAATTAACAAGTTGCCTCTTTCCTCCTTGTCAACACCCACGGTACGATAGTATTTAGGCTGTAAGCCCTCGTGGTGTGTTGTTGACATAAAAAAAAAACTTTCTCAGGTACAGTTTTTAAGCTCTACAAGTTGGTGTTTACAGATTTTTTATTCGACGTTTCGTCTCCGAGAAACCATCATCAACTTTATTTTTTTAAATACGGCCCTGCAATTTTTATTTCAAAACTTGAAATTATTTTCAAATCTAAATTAGAGGATGTATAATTTCTAATGGTTTGATATGTTTTCAGCTTGTTTCTGTCATAAAAGATGATTTTTCAGGAAAAATCTTTTGAGTACGGCCCTGAATACTCGAAAAGCATTTATTTCTATAAGTAGTACCTTTTAAAAAGTCAATGAAGAGAAAAACGTTTTCAGTAATATTTCTTCGTTATTAAAATGTAACACATTAAACCGTACTATTATGACTAGGTTCTAAACATAGAGGGCTTTGAAAAATAAACAAGTTGTCTCTAATGACAATAGAGATCTTTCAACAAATATAAATGTCAGTGTCAGTTACTTCACTTTGTTACATACAGTTAATTGGGTACAAGCTCTTTCAATCTGTTTAAAAATGGCTGGACATTTTTCTTTTGAGGAAAAGTTCGACGTGTTAAAATGTTACATTTTGTGCTATAGTAATACAGGAAAAGCTGAGCAAATGTATTCAAATTATTACCCTGAAAGAGTACAGCCAAATAGAAATATATATGGAAGAATAGTTACCAATTTATTGCAGTATGGTTCATTTAAGAAACCAATTGTTACTAGAAACAAACCATGCACTGAAGTAACTCAAAATAATGTACTGTTAGCTGTAGCACAAGACCCTACAACATCGATTAGAAATATTGAAAGAGTAACGGGCACTCCAAAATCTACTGCAAATTTTATTTTGCGTAAGAACAAATAGCATTCTTATAAATTTCGAATCTGCCAATGATTACGGCTCGGGGACGATATAAAACGCAGGGCATTTTGTGAGTGGTACACTAGAAAATGTCAAGTGGATGAGCATTTTGTTAATACAATATTATGGTCTGATGAGAGTGACTAACAACGGAATCTTCAACAGGCGAAATACACATTTCTGGTCCAGAAGAAATCCGCGTTTATACAAAACGTCTAAGCACCAACACCGTTTTGGTTTCAACATGTGGTTGGGGATGTTAGGGATAAGGATAATTGGGGCATTTTTTTATCATGGATCACTGACTTCCGACCGGTATCGAAATTTCCTGCAGAATAATTTGGAAGAATGGTTCGATGTTCACTTACCATTAGCAGAAGTCAATAACATATGGTTTCAACAAGACGGGACCCCGGCTCATAATTCGAGAACTGTTCAAGAATACCTATCAAACAGGTTTCCTGATAAATGGATAGGTACGCCTTCAGATGTTTCTTGGCCTCCACGATCGCCAGGTCTGACAGCTCTTGACTTCCATCTCTGGGGGTATGTCAAAAACTACGTATACCAACGAAATTTTCACACGATTACGTCAACTGGTTTTGCAAGCATTGCAAACCATTACACCAGATGCAGTAAACAATGTTTTGGATTCCACAATTAGACGGTTACCTATGCCTAGAAAATAATGGTGATTTGTTTTAACATCTCTTATGATTAAGGCAGATAATCTATTTACATATAATATTCATTAGTTGTTTTTTTTAATTTAATATTATTGGCTGCGGCATCTCAGGCCAGTAGCACATTAATTTCCCATCATTCAATATTTTTACAAATTTTCCAGACAAAGTCAACTTGGCTCGCCCAGGAATCGAACCCGGGACCTCTCGCTTAGCAGGCTGGCACCTAGCAACCTGCGCCACGATGGCGTCTTTATTCATTAGTTAATAAGGTACCTACATTTCATGAATTGAAGTTATTTTATTGGTTTATGTATTACAAATGTGTTTCTTTTTTATTAATAAGTTTGAAGAATTACTGAAAATGTTGTGTGCTTCATTGACATTTTAAAAGGTACGACCTTACCGAAATAAACGCTTTTCGAGTATTCAGGGCCGTACTCAGAAGATTATTCCTGAATAATTTTGTTTTTTGACTGAAACAAGCTGAAAACATAATTAAAACCGTTGCAAGTGATACATTCTCTAATTTAGATTTGAAAATGGTTTTAAGTTTTGAAATAAAAATTGCAGGTCCGTATTTAAAAAATTAAAGTTGATGATGGTTTCTCGGTGACGAAACGCCGAAGAAAAAATCCGTTAACACCAACTTGTAGAGCTTCAAAAGTATACGTAAGAAAGTGTTTTCTGTTTTTCAATATATTCTCAAATAACGTCATAAAAAAATAAAACCGAAATTGGCGATTTTCGGTTTTTTTCGAATATCTCCGGAACTAAACGGAATTTCCAAAATTTCAAAAGACCCTTTAATTGAGCTCTAAAATGGGCACCTTTTTTCTAATTTAACCTACCCTGTATCTCTTACGGTTTCCGATTTCCCCATGCTATCCCCTCCTTATCTTGGACACACTGTATATATATATATATATATATATATATATATATATATATATATATATATATATATATATATATATATATGCAAGTGTCCGAGCGAGAAGTTCAAAAAGTGCTGCAAATTAAATCATAACTTCCACACAGCTATGATAATTGAATCGCTCATTTCCGGAAGACCATATCTCCAGAAATTTACATTTTGAATAAATAGGAAAAAACTACTTTATGTTACAATAAAAAAATGCTAATTAAAGTAGATACTTACTCTGTTTGGGGTACTTTTGACTAAAAGCTCATATTTTTCAGATCTCCAGTGCAAAATTTGTGTGTTTGCTAACGATAGCTATTAATTAGATATCGAGATAGCACTATAAATTATAAAACTGCTGCACTTGGGAGAATGTATTTAAGGGATTAGTTTTAAAAATGCACAGAAGTAAAACACAATGGTGGTTCTTTATTAAATCATCTAGTGTAAACAACAATGAGATAAATATTTTATCAAGTTAAAAATTAATTGAATTACCAAATACTGAATTCCAAAGCGTATCTTATATGTTCAAAATTCTTAAAAGTAAATATAGGTAAATATTTTATCTGGCCAGATGCGTTAGTCTATTTGTCAAAGTTGCATGCTCGGTTCAAAAATAAATTAATTGAAATGGAGCCTAGTGTTCCGTATTTTACTTCTGACAATTTACTTAAATTTGGAAGAAAATAAAGGGTAAATAAAAACATTATGACTTCAGCAAGACAAAAAATATATAAATGAAACACTTTATATTTCTAGTAGGCAGGTAAAAAAAATATTGCAAAGTCGAAATTACGGACGTTGATTTTTTTTTTGACAAGCATTACTTTCTAGTTTACCATTGTTGGTTAGAAACTTTAATTAATCGCAGAAATTAATGCAAACCATTACAGAGCAATGTCGCTTTGAGAGAAATACCAAAAAAAATTATTAACGATTTCTAGCTGGCCTTTCTTTTTGATTTGTTTCTGCCCAGAAAGATATTGGATAAGAAAATTTCTAGTAGGTAACTCTGTTCGAAAGACGCACTTGTTCCTCTTGTTATTAATATACGGCTGAGCTTGACAGAAATAATCAGATCCAATCGAATTTTACAGAAGCCGTGATTAAACCAGGGATTGGAATTCAAAATCCAAAAATTTACATCGACGACTAGATATCCATATATTCTGTATAGCAGCAACTGCCCGATAATTATTTTTCTTTATAACCAGACTGCTATTTCAGTATTCACTCCAAAAAGATAAGGAAGCATAAGAGCGAAAGCCTCGGAATGGCTCAGAAAGGTCGGAGGCGCCGGGAGGGTCCCTGTAATTCAACAATAAAAATACCTTGAAAACTTGAGTCCTCCCTTGATCGAGCTGTCACCTTTTTTTAAAAGCTTTCCCTGCTTACGTGGCTCGACAAACGCCTGACGTTGAATTTCTGGCGCCCGATTAGCTAAAGCTTTTAGCCGACATGGACGCCGCTAATGGAAAAGTCCCAAAACCGTTGGATGCTACAACGTCTTCGTAATTCAGAGAATTTTATTTCTAGACATAGAATATTGATTTTTACTATCCCTGTATCTCAAGTGAGTGTAACGGTCTACTTCCGAAGGGTGGAGTGTGGGTCGGAGTTCTGATCGGGAAAATGGTTTTGACCCGAGCGCCACCATTTTACTTGGGGTTTAGAGGGTGCTTTGAGGGAAAGTGGAAGCCCCAAAGTGACTGTACAAGTACAAGTAACGGACAACCCTGTGGGAGTATGGTGCTCAGGTAAACTCAAATAGAGATATTTGGTTTTCAGGGGTCAAACTTTATGGAGACTTAATGGCGAACAAGATATGTTTTAAAGACAAATGCTATTGTTGCACATATATACAATATATATATATATATATATATATATATATATATATATATATATATATATATATATATATATATATATATATATACACAAGATCATATGGGAATATATTTACAAAGAAGAATGTTTATACTTAGAATATGGTTGATAATTTGAAGAACCTTTTGGGTAGACCAAAGGAGACTATTGACTTACGAGAAAAATCGGGCATTTATCAAATATCTTGTAATAATTGCGAGAACATCTGTGAGTGAAGATTGGAACCTGTGAACCAATTCATCACATTACAGTTTTTAGACCTGACGATCGTTTATATAATAATATTAGCGTCATCAGAGGGATGAATAAGAGAAAATCTATATTGGATAAACGCGGAGATCAATAACAACAAGATTCAAAGAGCAAATGGTTCATTTCAGATTCAATAGAGCAGAAAAATCTATCGTTGCCCAACATATGATTGACTCGGGTCATAAGGTAGCCGTTAGTAATCTTAAGTTATTGAAAGTAAACGCGGATTATCCAAGTTAGATGCTTTAGAAAGTTTAGAAATACGAAAAAAGAATCCACAAAATTTGATGAATTCAGACGTGGCTCCAGTCAATTCAGCCCTTTTTGAAATATAACAAAATAATCCATGGTTGCTTCTAACGTCGACGCAACCGGTTGGGCGTATCCACTAACACAACAATAGTCTTTCAATTAGGTGACACGGTATTAAATTGTCCAGTACTGAGGAATCTGATATTGCATCATCTGGTATTTCGTCATCCGGTATTGCATCATCCGATATTACATCATCATCCGGTATTGCATCATCCGATATTGCATCATCATCCGGTATTGCATCATCGCTATTATATCATCTTTCGTGTATAGTTTAGGTAATATATAGGATAATTGTCCCCATACAGTAAGTTTAGTGACAGCTGCTGATGAAGACAACTTCGTTGTTCGAAACAGTCCGCCCGTTTGTGTATATTGACCAACCACAGAGCAACAAGCAACTGATTAATTTTTACAATTTAATGTGAAAATTGGTGATTTTTAAACAAAGATTCTAGAGCAGAGCAGACTCAATTTGTAAAGGACAAATGTTGCGTGAAATGTGTTTTTACAATGTTATAAATTTCTGTTTCAACTGTTACGCTTCTTCGTTTAATTAAAATATTTGCAGAAAATTTGTTTCAGATATACCATTTTTGGCAGTTTGGATATGTTGCCATCGAACAGTCGATTATTTTAAAATTTCGTTCTATGGTGGGTGGTTTTAAGATATTTTGAGTATGACTAATTTAAAAGTGTAGTTACTGAAAATTGGTTTGTACGAAAAGGCATATGCACCTTAAGGCGAAGCTGCAAGCAAAAGCAATAACCCATATTTTAATTTGCAGCCAACACATACAACGTATCTAATAGATGTCAGTCAGCTACTGACAGCGTATGGTATGAAATCCATTGGTTTATTACGTGCATGCTTACCGAAGTGGGGAACGTATATTACCTAAGGCAAGTAGGATTTATGTCCCCCTATTATCTTTCCCTGGATGCGTGCTTTTTCCACAAAGTTCAACATCATCATACGTTAGACCCTATAAACACAAATAAATTCATCTCCAAGTCTGAACAATACTAGTGTTTTGGACCTTTTATGATTCTTTGTATACACAGGGTGTTTCTTAAGTAGAGATCAACAATCTAAGTGCGTATTATGTGGTCAAAAATAGGCTTTTTGTTAGATACACATGGAGTCTTAAAGCAGCCGTTGACAGGCTACGCAGGGAGTCAAAGATTAAAAAAAGTAGTTTTTAATTTCTAATTTCTAAACCGTTTGAGGCAATTCAACCAAATGTTTATGTTAGTGGGTATAAATTTTAAAAAATACCACCTTCAGAAATTTACCAGAGGCGGAGGTTGTGGGTATCGTAGCTAATTATTAATAAAAAAATATCACCCTGTATAATATTACAAATAAAATACATCATCATAATATGCGCTATTGCATTTCCTCCATTTTTCATTTACTTCATTTTTTTGTATTCAAAACTGCTTCCCGACAAAAATGATATTTTTGACCAAGTGCGTTTTTAGTGAATCTTCTTAAAAAAAATTCACTAATGAGGAGATCTCAACTTTTGAATTTTGAAAAAATTTCTTCAAATGAGCGCTATTTAGGACCCCTGGAACCCAAATCCGAGGTCGGTTTCAGACTTTATATGTTTATATATATATATATATATATATATATATATATATATATATATATATATATATATATATATATATATATATATACATAATATATATATATATATATATATATATATATATATATATATATATATATATATATATATGTTTATATATTTATGTGTCACACCTATAACTAAAAAAATAATGGACCGATTTTGATAAAATTAGGTGAGTACCTTCCTTTCGCGAGTGACTTGGATAAGTTCGTTAGCCAGGAAAATCCGCCGAGGTTTTCCCGGAAAATTTTGTGTTTTCTTTCGAAAAAAATCGAAATTTTTTTTTATCTCCCGAATTAACAAAGTAAGGGCAACGAAATTTGGCACACGGGTTTATATCATTATAGGTAAGCTACCTACCAAAATTTAGCGCTCTAGGTTAAAGGACAAAAGTTACAGGCATTTAAAGAAAAATAAATTTGGGTTTTCCTCAAAACGTCAAAGTCGCGATTTTAAACGTCAAAATTGTTAATATTTAGGCAATGAACCTGAAATTAATATGATCTATGGAAGGAAAATGTCTCAAGAATAATGTTTTACAAAGCCTGAACTCTTAGTTTCAATCGTCATTGTCCTTCATTTTACTAAAATATTCCCAGACAATTCATTTCAAATAGACCCTTTCTCTGATGCTTAAGCAGTAGTGTTGGCTATAGAGTTTATCGTTTAATGGTATATAATTTTTGTCGAATTTTCGTAAAAAATCATTAAAGTGTAATATATCAGTTATTATGCAAGTTACGAAAAAAAGTTGTATACATTAATTGTAGGGTGTCTTAAGCTACATCTTAAAAAATATTTCCACAATTACAGGCTGGCTCATAAGTCGTTGGTGATTCAAATTTTCTTTTTTTTTAGTGAATTTTTTTAATCGAACACGCCCTATGTTATTGCATTTTTGTATTTTCCATCGAAATATAATACATCTTTTTAAGAAAATAAGTTCGGTACGCAGCAAGTGCGTTATGGTAGCGAATTTTCATTAAATGCTTCAAATTATGAATCAATTTGCTATTAACCTATAAGGTTGACCAGAAAACCAGTTTTTTCGGGAACAATTTAAGTTTACTTTCGGAAATTTTTGTACATTTTCAAACAATAAAGTTATTTTGATGAAACATGGCACATTGTTTCTAATATATAGATTATACTAGTAACCAAATTTGGTGCCTGCTTTCTTAAAAAAACACATTTGCTATTAAAAACATTTTAATGAAAATTCACTACCATAACGCACTTGCTGCGTCCAGAGTTTTAATATATTCATTACACTAACTAAAATGATAACAAAGTAATAGGTCATAATGGAATTACTGTACTATGGTTTATTACAACAAATGTTGAAAATGACCAGCTTTAGCCAAAATACATGACTGGCCTCTGTAACATTTCCATTAGCAAGGCCAAAAAGTATTGTTACGTTCTTTTGGGTTCTGGATTTGTTGACTAACAAAACACAGGTTTTCAAACTGATAATTAATTATAACCGACTATTTTCCAACACCACTATCAACTAAAATGTTTCGCTCTATTACTAAATGTCCATACAACTATATAATAATAATAATAATAATCGCCTTTATTCACACACCCACTTTACAAGTATAAAGCAAACCAAAAAATTAATAAACATTAAATTGAGATCGGTGTATGAAAGAGCGGAGTTCAGAGAAAAGGTGCCATAAAGTGACATCTTCCTCTGCTCTTCCACTCAACCTACTCCGAAATTACACTTAACAGTAGACACACCTCTACACAATCAAGTGCAGAAAAGCAACAATAACAACTATATATATATATATATATATATATATATATATATATATATATATATATATATATATATATATATATACTAAATACAAGACACATAATAATACCACTTTGTCTTATCACACTTCCTTTCCCTTCCCAAGTATATGCGGCATAATATACCCAAAACATAAATAACATAAATATACCCAATTGAAAACCACTATTCCACCACTCGGCATACTCAGATTTAAGCCACCGACTCACAAAACGTACTAAACAAATGTTTCCTGAATTTTCGTCTGTTGTACGCTCTAATTTCATAACTAAATTGATTGAATATTTTGTACACCCTATACGTAAAAGATCTCTCAAAAATAGATAGTTTATGCCTAGGTGCTGTAACCATGTCCTTTCTGCGAATGTTTAGGTTATGTATATCTGTCCTGAAAGTAATTTTATTGTAGAGATAAGCTAAAGTCCTATTAACAATAACCGAGTGATATAACATAGCCTCCCTCATCTAAAGCCTCGGTCTCATCTCATGTTCAACCACCCAGCGTCCTTCAGCTTATGAGATATATGTTGAAACTTTCTTATACCATAAACAAAGCGTAAACATGAATTCTGCAATACTTGCACACGGTATGTCCCATACGATTCCAAACACGCTGAGAACACCTAAGAACAGTGAGTAAGTTGAGAAAGTACCAGAGTGGAACACAACTGTAACTTAATCTCCTGCGGAAAAAACGATCTATGGGGATACAGTTTTCTGAGACAATTATATGCTTTCTGTAAACATTTCGAAAGATGTTGTCTATGTCTAAAAGTATTATCTATGGTGAGTCCCAAGTCATTTACCTCCCCCACAAGAGGTATACTTTCCCCGTTAACTTCGATCCTCACAATACTTCTGACCCTGTCACAGCCAAGTTGGCTACCAAATAAAAGAGCACAAGATTTGGTAGGATTTAGATTAAGTGCATGCTGCTTAGCCATAACAAATATGGTATTCAAATCCTCATTAAGTTTTTCCAATGCAGAACTGATGTCTTGCGGACCACAGGAGATATAAATCTGCATGTCATCCGCATACATATGCATTTTACAATGCTTTACATAAGCTGGAAGATGGTGTGTATAAATCGAAAACAACAGAGGCCCAAGAATGGAGCCTTGAGGAACTCTAGATGATAAATTAGCCAAATGTGAGACATTTTCACCTAACTTTACCCGCTGAGACCTATCGCAAAGATAACTCGAAATAAACTCCCGTGATAGCGTGGAAAACCCAATAAAATTCAAGATACTTAGCAAAACCTTATGATCAACGGTATCGAATGCCCTCGAGAAATATTCCACTATACGCATTCTATGATCGCTTATATACACCAAAACTAACTCACTACTGACTCACTCTATCTGGGGCTCGCTTATT
This sequence comes from Tillus elongatus, assembly GCA_964006375.1. Classification (NCBI taxonomy): domain Eukaryota; kingdom Metazoa; phylum Arthropoda; class Insecta; order Coleoptera; family Cleridae; genus Tillus; species Tillus elongatus. The sequence goes on along the minus strand of OZ023264.1, from coordinate 154,139,218 downwards.
TATACTGTCCATAGAGATTCTAGACCTTCTACACAGTTCTACACCTGTCACTTCTGGTCCCTTCTATAAATATAATTCCAGGATGTTCGCTGTTACCAACACACTTTAGAACTGGCCTCTGACCATAGAAGTAACGAAGTTCATAAACTGAATTCTCATAGATGGATGTGACACTGCCTCCCTCTTATATTCGATCGTCTCGGTCGAATTCTGACATTTCTTGGTATGGAGTAAGCCTGTACATATGGATCACCTTCAACTTGCTCTTCGGGCTCCTCTGAATGCGATAGACAACGTCATAGATTCTTTTGGCCACCTTATACGGACATTTCCAAAATTTCTGTAGGTTCGGTGACCGTACCTTGCGCCGTACTGGACTGTACAACCACACCCGATCTTCTTCTTTAAGTTCGGCCGGTTTAGCTCGCACGTCATAACGGGTCTTCATGCGGTCGCTTTCTAATCTGCTATGATTTTTTGTACAAGCTCATTGTCATTGTTGACATTACCGTCCAGTGACGTCACAGATCATGCCGGAAAAATAGTGGTGTTTGATATTAGTTATGAATTTCGCACTTTCAAACATTTTTTTGCACTGTTATTTTTGTAGTATGTGAAATGAAAAAATATTAGAAATCATCTATGTGGGATGTCTATCAGATGCGATAAGAAAAAAAAACATGCAAATTGTCTATTGCAAAATGTGCTTAATGTGCTGCGAGGCCTTGCTCACGTCCAAAGCTATAGACTGGAGTACGTCTATCACGGGTCCCACCAAAGCCGAGAATTTGGCTCTCAACATTAGACACAAAAGAAACGAAATTTGGAAGCAGCGGCATGAAACTGAAAGGCATTTTTTTGAGTAGCATTATTTCCGTCACGCGATAAAATTTCTAGAGCCTCTATTATAACAGGAAAAGTTTCCTTAAAAACTCTGACGGTTTTGTGTTTCTCGCTCCACCTTGTTTCGTAGAGCTTGGAAATATTAGGTATTAACTTCCTTCTCGACGCCCTCGTGGCGCAGGTTGCTAGGTGCCAGCCTGATAAGCGAGAGGTCCCGGGTTCGATTCCTGGGCGAGCCAAGTTAACTTTGTCTGGAAAATTTGTAAAAATAATGAATGATGGGAAACGAATGTGCTAATGGCCTGAGATGCCGCAGACAATAATATTAAATTAAAAAAAAAACAACTTCCTTCTCAATACTGACTCCAGAAAAAATGGACTAATGTTTTTAGTAGTACCCATGGTGTTCCGAATTTCAGGCAGAGCATTGAGATCATTGAGTAATTGATTCAATATGTGCGAAAAACAATAAAAAAACAAAGCTTTGGTGTATTTTTTTGCGCAAGATTGCTTTATACTACCGTCTTTTCCGGACATCCTCGAACAACCATCAAATTCCAATCCAACGCATTTTTCTGGATTCAGTTCTTCTTTTGTCAAAAGCTCATCAATGGTTTGTGCAACAGATTTCGCATCTAGATCTTTTAGCTCAATAAATCGAACAAACACTTCTTGGACTTCATTGTTTTCCGCATGGAACGGGGAATTATGAATCGGACAATAAATGACTTAGTATTTGGTTATTTTTTAGAGTCTCCAGGGGGGCAGTTGCCCCCCTGACAACCGTTGGCGACGCCCCTGGATGGAATGGAAGCGTAAAGGAGAAGCACCGCCAAGAAAATTCAAGGTCTGTCAGTCAACAAAAAAAGTGATGGCTATGATTTTAGTGAATTTTCTTAAAAAAATTCACTAATGAGAAGATCCCGACTTTTGAATTTTGAAACAATTTCTTCAAATGACCGCTAATTAGGCCCTCTATAACCCATATTTAGAGTCAGTTTCAATATATATATATATATATATATATATATATATATATATATATATATATATATATATATATATATATATATCAGCTTCAACCATCGCCCTTCATTTTAATAAAATATTTCCAGAAAATTCATTTCAAATAGACACTTTCTCTGATGGTTTGGCAGTAGTTTTAGTTATGTTTATGGTTTAATGGTATATAATTTTTAGCTAATTTTCGTACCAAAAATTCGTTAATGAGAAGGCCGCGGCTTTTAAATTCTAAAAAGGTTTCTTGAAATGAGCGCAAACTAGGCCCCCTAGCATCCGCATCCGGGTCTACTTTCTCTTTACATATATACAGGGTGACGCATTTCTACGGTAAAGCTCAATATAATTGTTATTATGCAAGATACGAGAAAAAATTGTATACGTTACTTATAGGGTGTCTTGAGCTGCATCCTATCAAATTATTTTGACAATCACAGGGTGGCCCATAAGTTGTTGGTGATACCTACAATATTTTTAAACATTCTTTATTGCATTTTAGCATTTTTCATCGAAATATGATGCATGTTTGTAAAAAAATCGAGGCGCAGTAAGTAATCCAAAGGATGGCTGCCCTGGGGATCACAGTGGCCATGCCTTCAACCCCAACAGCCGCCATTGAGGTGTTGCTGGATCTGCCCCCCCCCCTAAACTTAGTTATTATGTGGAGGCCAGGCTAGGACTATACAGACTAGCCTGCAATGGTAGACTGAAACTCAACCCAAGCTTCAGGGGCCACTGCAAAATCCAGGAGATCGTGAAGGAGCCCATGCTTGAAATGTGGTCAGATTTTGCGAGCCCGCGAATTTGCAGGGAAAACAACTTTAGAGTGGAAATCCCTGACCGCGAGGAATGGCGGGTGGAGACGCCGGGCAAACCACGGGACGCGCTCGTCTGGTTCACGGACAGATACGGCGGGGAGCGTGGGACGGGGGCACGTGTTTATTCGGAAGGACCGAGGGTAAGTCATGGTATTTCCCTCGGAGCCCATGCAACGGTCTTTCAGGCCAAAATGTATGCCATTCTGCACTGTGTGCGGGAGAACAAGAGGAGGGTCTATACCAACAAGCGGATCCTCATAGCCACATACAGCCAGACAGCCCTAAGTAGCCCACGGGTAAATTCCTGGCTGGTGAGTGAGTGCCGAGACGAGACGAGCGACCTGGCTGGGCAGAATGAGGTCACCCTCATCTGGGCGCCGGGTCACTCGGGGGTCAAAGGCAATGAAGAAGCTGAAAATCTCGCGAAGAGAGGGTCAACAGAACCATTTATGGGACCAGAACTGGTTCTGGCCGTGACAAAGAGCACTGCCAGGGGAGCCATTAAGTCCTGGGTCAGAAACCAACACAAGGTGTACTTGACAGACTGTCCAGGGCTCAGACATGGGAAGTCAGCATCAATTGACGAATCCAGTTCAAAGAAAGCTGAGGAGCTGCTAAACCTTAGCAGATAACAGCTCAGAAACATAACAGGTCTCTTAACGGGCCACGTGGCCGTCAAGAAACACCCGCATAAAATAGGGCGGTTCAAGGGGGACCTGGCATGTAGACCCTGCGGCGAGGAGGAGGAATCAGCCCAGCACATCTTGTGCGAGGGTAAAGTTCACTTCTATAACGCACTTGCTGCGTCCAGACTTTTTTCGGATTTTTAGGGTATTCTTCGCATAGACAACATAACGCAATACCACAGTCAACGAGGCATATTAGGCAACACACCTGGGTAAATTAGGACAAAATATTCGGAAGGAAAGACGTGGGAAAATGACCAAAGACGTGCGTTTGCTCCATGACAATGCATCCGTGCACATTGTTGGAATTGCGCAACCGCAATTCGTGATTGCGGTTTCGAACAAATTGATCACGCTTTGTATTGTCCAGATATGACCCTCAGTGACTACTACCTATTTAGTAATTTGAAAAAGGACCTTCACGGGCGCTAGTTCAGTGACGAAGAAGATATGAAAGCTGCAGTTTGAGCACATTTTTAGGACAAACCGAAAGATTATTTTTGTAGGCGTATCGAATTATCGCTGAAACGAATGTAGTAAGTGCAATGTAATAAGTGCATTAATATTAGGGGGACTATATTGAAAAATAAAATGTAATTGAGAGTCTAGGCCGTTTCTTTTCAAGTCAGACCGGAAAATTTTGGCTCTTACCTCGTATACTGGTTGTTTCATAGCTTTAAATGAGCTTTACAAAATGTTAAGTGTCCTATTGAATATGGCCGGATACGCATATAGTTTTAAAGTGCCCCTTACAGACCCAGGTTAAACTAAGAACCAGGAAGCTAAATCATCAAGTGGCTACGGCAGTATTCGACTATATGATCATTCTTGTTCGCTGGTGTGCGCTATACTGCCTATTCTTTTTCCCTGAAGACCTGTCAGCATCAACTAATATCTTCTACATAAAATTAATCTCAGCCGGAAAATCTAGCCTGCTCCATTCTAATTTATTTAGGAGTCGAGTTTGACGGCTTATAGAAATTTGCCTTCATTAAGTGTTCAACTCGGCGATTATAATTGAAGACTCATCATGTAGTCGGTTAATGAAAAAAGTTTGAATATAATGCCTTTATGCGCTAATCTTAGAGCTCGGTTGGACATTTAAAGATTAAAGCTATCTTTTATTTTGCCGAATATACACTTTTAATCTGGATGAGTGAATTAATCATTTTAGTGAATAAAAAAGCATTTTTGTGGAACTCTGTTATAATAAGCACACTGCGATTTACAATCTAAATTTTGAAATGTGCGATGAAGAGTGGACAAGAATGCCTTGAAAAAATCTAGCCAGCTATACATAACTTTTATTGACAACAAAATTAGTACCATTAGGGGATTAGACACATTACTCATAAGAACCCCGTGTTGTTTAAATTGTCGTCTGAAAATAAATAGTGTTCGCGAGACCTCCTCACGGCTCTGAGAACCAGCGCAAGACTATTTATTTATTGAATTATTTATTATTAATTGTATTTATTGATGCTTTACATAAAATGGGCCCGCACAGTCAAAAATATAAGTACAGCAAAACATTTGCAAGAGAAAACTAACATAATGTTTTGAGTATATAGAAATAAAGCATACAAATATCAAGATATATACCGTGTAAATATTACGCAAACATTATATGTAAGGCTAGATGTATTCTCATCACAATTAGAACCGTATACCGGTTTCGCTCTACTTAGAGCTCGTCAGTACGGTATACTAATTGCAGTTGCTATAGAGTAATCCGGCTAGGGTGAATCATCCAGTGAATGAACAGTTAAGCAACTTTTCACTTTGACATAACACCACAGTTCACACTTACGTCCAAATATTTTGAAAGAAGTACTTTTGCACCTGGTTGTGATTTATCAGTCTGCACATTCTAACAAAACTTCGAAATTTTTACTCCAATTTGGCTTATTGACTTATAAATCAAGAAGTATCTCAAAATCTAGTGAATGAACATTGAAAACCAGTAACTGAACACAAACAAACCAGTAAATGAACGACATTCTTTATTCAGAAAACATAGTATAAAAACAATGTAAAACATGATATTGATTTACATTCTTATGATAAACGTTCCGTCATTTTCTTCTATTGGTACAGGAATTTTCTTTATCAATTCATGGCTATCATACCAAATTTGCTCCACAGATTTCGGCCACTTCCATCTGTTTGTTCTCGTCTTATGTAAGACACTGATTTCAAATTTTTCTCCAATGATATTTTTTATGACACCGGGATACCTTAAGCCCTCAAAATTGGCCACAACATAGTCCCCTACGATAAAAGATGGCACTACTCGGTCCGTGTTCGATTCATGTCGTGGTTTTGTTTTAGGTTTTTTGGCTTCTTTTTCCATTTTCTTGCGGGCCCTGTCCATTTTTCTTTTTCGTGAAGCTTCTTGCATTGCTATTTTCTGCCTCTCGATGTTTTGTTGATAATCTACCCATTTTCGTGATGTTCTAGTAAAAGGCATAGTTTGACGTTTTCATGCTTTTAGCACAACAGGTGCTTGTTTTGGCAAAAGCAGGTGCTCCCTCCAAACATTCTCATGTACTGGAACACAATTTGACCCGGTTCCTATAGTAATATCTGAAATAATTTTTATTTTTTCGCGCCCACTGTTTTGTTTGCCAACTGTGGCAGATACGTCGACATTGTTCCTTTTATTGTCTATAATCTGAAAAACTGAAATTGAGATGACCTCCACGATATAGTTGCAGACTTCGTTCGCAAATTCTGCAATGCCACTCTCTGATATATCATATTGATTTTCATTTTCATATATAGTATTTGTGGCCGCTGCCTCTAATATTGTAGTTTCTAGGTCAGTAATTGAAGTCTTTGCAAGGTACTACGTTCAATAGAGTGAATAAAATACCATACATTCTATTGGTAAATTACCCAGAAATGAATCCGTAAGTGCCGGAATTTCAAAAGCCGTGTCATCGACGTGCATGTTTTCCTTGTCGATTTCAGGAACACTGTCATGAGTCTCACCAATATTAACATTACAAAAATTCCAAAACAAATACATGTCCTAAAACACTAAGTGAGTGGCGAACGTGTCGCCACCTAGTTCGGAACCAAGTACTATGTTGTCACGCCCGCTCCAAATAATACAGAGTATTAACAATCGAGACGGTATACAACTAACTAACAATTTAAAAAATTGTTAGCCCTGGCCCATTTCTACCCCAATATAGGGACAAAGTATGTAAGACTAGATGCATTCTCGCAACAATTAGAACCGTAGACCGGTTTCGCTCTCATTAGAGCTCTTCAGTACGGCATACTAATTGCAGCAAAAATGCACCAAAAATAACACGGCTATCGTATAGCCAGTCTTAAAACACTAAGTGAGTGGCGAACGTGTCGCCACCTAGTTCGGAACCAAGTACTATGTTGTCACGCCCGCTCCAAATAATACAGAGTATTAACAATCGAGACGGTATACAACTAACTAACAATTTAAAAAATTGTTAGCCCTGGCCCATTTCTACCCCAATATAGGGACAAAGTATGTAAGACTAGATGCATTCTCGCAACAATTAGAACCGTAGACCGGTTTCGCTCTCATTAGAGCTCTTCAGTACGGCATACTAATTGCAGCAAAAATGCACCAAAAATAACACGGCTATCGTATAGCCAGTCTTAAAACACTAAGTGAGTGGCGAACGTGTCGCCACCTAGTTCGGAACCAAGTACTATGTTGTCACGCCCGCTCAAATAATACAGAGTATTAACAATCGAGACGGTATACAACTAACTAACAATTTAAAAAATTGTTAGCCCTGGCCCATTTCTACCCCAATATAGGGACAAAGTATGTAAGACTAGATGCATTCTCGCAACAATTAGAACCGTAGACCGGTTTCGCTCTCATTAGAGCTCTTCAGTACGGCATACTAATTGCAGCAAAAATGCACCAAAAATAACACGGCTATCGTATAGCCAGTCTTAAAACACTAAGTGAGTGGCGAACGTGTCGCCACCTAGTTCGGAACCAAGTACTATGTTGTCACGCCCGCTCCAAATAATACAGAGTATTAACAATCGAGACGGTATACAACTAACTAACAATTTAAAAAATTGTTAGCCCTGGCCCATTTCTACCCCAATATAGGGACAAAGTATGTAAGACTAGATGCATTCTCGCAACAATTAGAACCGTAGACCGGTTTCGCTCTCATTAGAGCTCTTCAGTACGGCATACTAATTGCAGCAAAAATGCACCAAAAATAACACGGCTATCGTATAGCCAGTCTTAAAACACTAAGTGAGTGGCGAACGTGTCGCCACCTAGTTCGGAACCAAGTACTATGTTGTCACGCCCGCTCAAATAATACAGAGTATTAACAATCGAGACGGTATACAACTAACTAACAATTTAAAAAATTGTTAGCCCTGGCCCATTTCTACCCCAATATAGGGACAAAGTATGTAAGACTAGATGCATTCTCGCAACAATTAGAACCGTAGACCGGTTTCGCTCTCATTAGAGCTCTTCAGTACGGCATACTAATTGCAGCAAAAATGCACCAAAAATAACACGGCTATCGTATAGCCAGTCTTAAAACACTAAGTGAGTGGCGAACGTGTTGCCACCTAGTTCGGAACCAAGTACTATGTTGTCACGCCCGCTCCAAATAATACAGAGTATTAACAATCGAGACGGTATACAACTAACTAACAATTTAAAAAATTGTTAGCCCTGGCCCATTTCTACCCCAATATAGGGACAAAGTATGTAAGACTAGATGCATTCTCGCAACAATTAGAACCGTAGACCGGTTTCGCTCTCATTAGAGCTCTTCAGTACGGCATACTAATTGCAGCAAAAATGCACCAAAAATAACACGGCTATCGTATAGCCAGTCTTAAAACACTAAGTGAGTGGCGAACGTGTCGCCACCTAGTTCGGAACCAAGTACTATGTTGTCACGCCCGCTCCAAATAATACAGAGTATTAACAATCGAGACGGTATACAACTAACTAACAATTTAAAAAATTGTTAGCCCTGGCCCATTTCTACCCCAATATAGGGACAAAGTATGTAAGACTAGATGCATTATCGCAACAATTAGAACCGTAGACCGGTTTCGCTCTCAGCTCTAATGAGAGCGAAACCGGTCTACGGTTCTAATTGTTGCGAGAATGCATCTAGTCTTACATACTTTGTCCCTATATTGGGGTAGAAATGGGCCAGGGCTGACAATTTTTTAAATTGTTAGTTAGTTGTATACCGTCTCGATTGTTAATACTCTGTATTATTTGGAGCGGGCGTGACAACATAGTACTTGGTTCCGAACTAGGTGGCGACACGTTCGCCACTCACTTAGTGTTTTAAGACTGGCTATACGATAGCCGTGTTATTTTTGGTGCATTTTTGCTGCAATTAGTATGCCGTACTGAAGAGCTCTAATGAGAGCGAAACCGGTCTACGGTTCTAATTGTTGCGAGAATGCATCTAGTCTTACATACTTTGTCCCTATATTGGGATAGAAATGGGCCAGGGCTAACAATTTTTTAAATTGTTAGTTAGTTGTATACCGTCTCGATTGTTAATACTCTGTATTATTTGGAGCGGGCGTGACAACATAGTACTTGGTTCCGAACTAGGTGGCGACACGTTCGCCACTCACTTAGTGTTTTAAGACTGGCTATACGATAGCCGTGTTATTTTTGGTGCATTTTTGCTGCAATTAGTATGCCGTACTGAAGAGCTCTAATGAGAGCGAAACCGGTCTACGGTTCTAATTGTTGCGAGAATGCATCTAGTCTTAAATACATGTCCCTATGATCGCTGGATGAATGTTCCTCGCTTAATTGATTTCCAAAACTTTTTATTGTTACTTTTCCCAGGGAATGTTCTACGACTTTTTTGCTACAAGATAATCATGAAGTGTTGGATTATTTTCCTCTCGATGTTTTGGAAAAATCTCATCACGCCTAGTAGATATACATTTACTGTAGTCCACATCATCCGGGTTTAGTGGAAATATTCCACAAACTCTGAATCCATTCTGCATTGTAGTAGGCTTGTTGGCTTTGTCAAACGCTTCTCTAAACAACGAGCAGAAATTGTGCCTGGTTATTGTGGCACTTGATCTTTGTTTGAAGTTCCTGAAAACTTACTTCTTTTGCACCTTTAAAGCTCTGAATATGGCTATATCGCAACGATGGAGTGTGTGTGTGGCGTTTGGATATGAGGAATATAAAATTATCCTTTTTTCCACGCAGAATTCATACAGTTGTAGATTGTAATGGGACTTATGTCCATCGACGAATAATATAATAGGGAATGTGGTGTTTGTTGACACTAACCATGGGTGAAACACGTTGGCAACGTATTCAAAAAATGTTGCAGCGGTCATCCAGCCAGTATCTGAACGTCCAATCGCCCAGCCATCAGGTACAGTGAGAGCCCACTCCTTAGGAACTCTTTTTTAGGGAAGTACCACCATGGGAGGTGCAGCGATCCCAGAAGGGCAATAATTACATAAAACGGCTATGGATTCTTTTTCGGGGCCCGATGCGACTTCATACAAATTCTTTTGACTTTTTGGCGCTAAAACTATAAAAAAATATATAAATACCGACAAAAGCGCGCCCGAGAGATAAGGAAACAATACAGGTATTTTCGACCAACGAAAATATCAGCAAGGGATCACTAAGCTGTCAACTGGTGTAATAAAGGGAAGTTCAATAACCTCCTTCGGAAATTGAGGATATAATACACACAGGTTGCGTCTGCGACTTAAAAATTCCACTCTCGTTTTTCGGCCATTTACCTGAAAGTCTATATAAATACGTGTAGAAGTAGAAATCAATTGGAATATTTTCATCCTTTGATGACGCTAACTTGGTTAGCGAAACGATCGTTAGGTCTTTTTAAAATGTGTTGTGGTGATTTGGGTTCTCCAAGTGTCCTTGTCAGTGTTCATCACAGTTTCTAATCTTCACTTAGTGAAAGGAACTTATGCTGTCACAAATACAAATAATTTATAAACTTGTGTTGTATATGTTGTGAATGGGCTTTTCTTGTTGCAAATGGATTTTTTTCTGACCACATATGCGAGTTCCTTAAGTTAAACACACCGTCTCTTGTGAACTGTGCCTCATCGGTAAAGAGACATTTACGTACAATTCTTCGATTCCATATGATCCACCGACTAAAATTCACTAAAATTCAACATATGTTATTCAATTTTGCTAATATATGCTTAGTTGATAATCACCAACATTTAAGAGACACGTAATATATATATATATATATATATATATATATATATATATATATATATATATATATATATATATATATATATATATGTATTTATACAAGGAGAAGGGTTCAGGGCAAAGCCGATAGGAGACAACCGCATACACGTGTTTCAAGCTTATTAGCCATAGGGAACACTCTGGATGAAGATGCAAAAATACACGGAGACAACAGGCAACCAGTGCACATTTGCAGCAACATTTCGAAGACCCTCAATCCGAGGGAAACAACCAGAATAGCCACGGAGGCAAAGAAATCACCTGCGTGAGCATCTGGAGTCCAGGAAGTTATATTAACTAAAACAGGATTTATAACACGGCATTTCTGTACTATACAAGTTAATATAACTTCCTGGGCTCCGGATGCTCACGCAGGTGATTTCTTTGCCTCCATGGCTATTTTGGTTGTTTCCTTCGGATTGAGGGTCTTCCAAATGTTGCTGCAAATGTGCACTGGCCTCTTGTGACTCCGTGTATTTTTTCATCTTCATCCAGAGTGTTCCCATCTTCACCTGGCTATACCGTACTGATGATGGCTAATAAGCTTGAAACACGTGTATGCGGTTGTCTCCTTGCGGCTTTCCCCTTAACCCTTCTCCTTGTATAGTACAGAAATTTTGTGTTATAAATCAGGTTTTAGTTAATATATGGATTATATATATATATATATATATATATATATATATATATATATATATATATATATATATATATATATATATACAGTGTGGAACAGCCAAATGGAATAAATTCGATAACGGATAAATGAGGAAGTGTTGGGAAAAACGCTTGGACACGTCGATTTGTATTTTTAACTGCGCATCTTTTTCAAGAAAAAAAAATTATTTAGGGTGCGTCATGTGACAGTGGCCAATACCAACTTTCTTATTTTAAATACAAGCCCCTGTATATTATTAATTTTTTGGATTCTTCAGAAAATTCTAGACATAATTCATGTACAATGTCCTATACCTATCTTCAACTGTTTCGGAAATATTAAGTATTTTCAGATTTATTACAAAAATTAACATTAAAAATAGAAAATTATTTTATTTCACAAATTCTAATAAGAAATACTGATTATTTCTTAATAATTTAAAAAAACAAAAAAAAATTAATGTCAATGTAGTAAATGTTCAAAATGCTCGCCACGAATATCTTGGCAACATGCTAATCTGGTATAGAAATGTCTTCTAACATTACTCAACATCTCAGGCGTGACTGATCTAATCGCAAGCGTGATTCGTCTTTTTAAGTCATCTAAGTTGAGGGGCTTAGTTTTGTATACAATACTTTTGACATATCCCCACAAAAAGTAGTCTAATAGCGACAGATCAGGAGATCGTGCTGGCCATTCTATCGATCCGCGCCTCCCTATCCACCGATTTGGAAAAATTATGGTTCAGGTACTGCCGGACATTGATTTGGTAATGGGGCGGTGCTCCATCTTGCTGAAACCATATTTTATTGGCAGGAACTTGTGGGTTTGCTGGATCTGGATATAAGTTTGTCAAAGTTGGCACGATATTATTTTGGAGCAGTTCTAAATATTTATCCCCATTCAAGTTGCCATCAATGAAAAAGGGACCTACGATATGATTTCCAACAATTCCTGCCCAAACATTAACTTTTTCAGGATATTGCGTATGTTCCTCTCTCATCCAATGAGGATTCTCATTAGACCAATAGCGGCAATTTTGACGATTAACATGACCGTGAAGTGTAAATGTGCTCTCATCAGAAAACAAAACATCTTCTAATTGGATCACATTGTTATCTAACATTGCCATCATTTGTTCACAAAAATACGTTCTCCTATCGAAATCGTCCTCCATGAGCTCCTGAGTTGGTATCATTTTATAGGGATGCATTTTACTTTCCTTTAATGTTCGAAAAATTGCTGTGTGGCTAACGTTGAATAGTTGGGCTGCTTGTCGACCAGAAGTATGTGGGTTTTCTTGAAACTCAAGCGTAATATCCAATTTCGTATCATCACTTACTGCATTGGCAGCTACTTTTTTTATCTGTCTCACATGACCAAGCTCGCGAAACTGCTTTTCTATTTTGCTAATTGTTCCTTGGGATACAGGCGGCAAATTTGGAAATTTTTCGTGAAATAAGCGAGACACTTCCATCTGTGTCCGTGTGTTATCTCCATAACCAATCATTTGTAGAATGGTTATTTTGTGCATTTCTGTTAAATGAACCATTTTTCTGATATTATTACGTACAGTTAACGAAATTCAAACGACAATAGCACTGACACTAATCACTACTGTCATGCAGGCAGACAACAAGTTGCTAAGGCTACGAGTTTTATACGAACAGAAAGAAAACTGTTTTTGTTTTTGTTTCATTTCATATCAGTAAAAAGAAACGCAGGAATGGTTTTTGTTTACTTTCTCATTATCAAGAGCTGAATGGGAAATAAGTATTGAATGCAATGTAGCGAATTTGTGAAATAAAATAATTTTCTATTTTTAATGTTAATTTTTGTAATAAATCTGAAAATACTTAATATTTCCGAAACAGTTGAAGATAGGTATAGAACATTGTACATGAATTATGTCTAGAATTTTCTGAAGAATCCAAAAAATTTATAATATACAGGGGCTTGTGTTTAAAATAAGAAAGTTGGTATTGGCCACTGTCACATGACGCACCCTATATAATTTTTTTTTCTTGAAAAAGATGCGCAGTTAAAAATACAAATCGACGTGTCCAAGCGTTTTTCCCAACACGCCCTCATTTATCCGTTATCGAATTTATTCCATTTGGCTGTTCCACACTGTATATATATATATATATATATATATATATATATATATATATATATATATATATATATATATATATATATATCTGTGTGTGTACATTGTAATAGGTATATAACATGTACAGAATAATAGATTAAAACATTTATCTAATCTCTTGATCTTTCAGATATTTCATTTTACGTAGGATGCGGTAAAAAATTACCATTCCAGCAAATAACGGCAACAAAACCTTTTAAAACGCTACAATTCAAGTCGACTACAGTAAATAAAGTGACTGGCACGTTTCAGACAAAAGTGAATTTATCATAATTGGATCTCTGGATGGGAGGGCTTTGAGAAACTTTCCAGTAAAAAACAAACAGAAAGACAAACAAAGCTGAAATGTCAATACAGAACGACCGAAGAAAAAGGAGAAAACAATGCCTCACCAAATTAAGTAATTCGCAATGCTATGTGACCTGCAGAAGAAGGAGAATTAAATTTTATTGTGTGGAAAACCTTCGCGGAATCAGCAAAGGAATGACAGCAGAAAAAGGACTCGTAGGTCGCCCAACAAATGGACTAGAAGCGGTTGGTCAAAGAACGGAAATGACTTAAGCAATCGATTCCAACACATCTGCTATTTGTCAAAGGAACATCTGCATCGAGTCTCGCTAATAATTTAAGAGAGCTTGTCAATAAGATAATGACAAAATCAAACGAAATTAAGGGCTGATGAAGTAAATAGAATTAACGTAATTAATGTGTTTTCTTTATATGGTTTATAACCTGAAGGATGCTTTAGGTGAAAATAGTATCTTTAATAATTATAAGTACTGATGTTATACAGTCTACCTATATGTAAACTAAGAGAAATACTCTGATCACTACACAGAACAATTGTATGTTTCACTTAGGCACAACGTTTTAAACTTGCGTTTATTATCAATGAGTACAGGGTGATTCTTTACGAGTTCCTATTAGACGTTTTGGAGAAACTAGACTGATGTGGATTTTGAAAATTTGTAGTATGGGGTCTTCAATATGCTCAATCTATATATAAAATATTAAGAACAGCCTGTGTCTTCCGGTTATATCGGAAGTGGATACTAACTCGCTTCTTTTAAACAGAACATTCTGCATATTATTACATATTCGGATACAGCTGATCTTGATGATTCTGCCAATATAGGGTTTTGCTATTTTTTGCTGAGTGCTTCACGAGATATGGCCATTCTTATTACAAAAATATGTCCCTTTCAGCGTCCTGTATCTTATTAATTGATGCAAATTGGAAGTTCTTTGTTGTGCATAATTTTTTAAATTATTGTATGCTTTAACTTAGTGCTGACAATCTTCCGACTAATTGATTGTTGTCTACAGGGTGATTGAAAACGCATATGTACGGATATCTCATTTTTTTCAAATGGAGCACTCTGTATATTATAATGCCATTGGCAAGATTTTGTACTACTCTTCGAATTTTGTAAATCATTCTCTTTACCGAAACCGTACGGTTTTTGAGATATTCAGCTTCGAAATATGCAGTATGGGTACGTATTATGATTGCTGTAGAGTGCCATGGAAAATAGTAAACTTGAGCAGTAACCAAATTCTCAGTTTGACAGTTATGAGCTGAGTAATACAACTAAGTGAACTTTACTTCTCCGCACAAAAATTCAATTTGATCTAAAAAATAAATGATGTACTCAAATTATGATTTTATTAATCTATTACTAATTCACGGAGAGTGCTGAGGAACGTTAGCAAGAACATGTGTATTTGCAGAATCATATGTAAACTTGCCTCCACCTTTTCATGAAACTATTGATGCCGTTATTATAAACCTACCGCACTGTGAATCAGTTACTCTACAAACAAACAAACTACCTGAATTAAACAACGAAACAAATTAAAACTAAAAATAAAACTCAAACAATCAAATACTAAAATACGAAAAAACTATATGTACGCATATTATAAATGCTTTAAGACATCCCCCTGCTGTTGCAAACACTTATTTTCTCGCTGAACTATTTCAGTGATGACCTGCTCAATCTGGTTTGATTTTAGCAACGCCGAAGCATCTCGAACTCGTCTTATCATATCTTCCTTAGTTGTAACCGGATGTTCCTACACTATGTGGCGGTGGTTCCGACCGCAGTGTTTCCGTCAACACTACTCTGTGTTTCTGCATAAATACTCTTGACAGTTAAACGTTACGTTATGTTCTGCGACAGCCAGCTGTCAAGATCTACAGCAACGAAGAGATACCAGAGCGATCTCTCTCTTCTCTACCAACCGCTACAGTGAACACACGTCCTCCACGCTCGGTCAGTTATCTGCTATGTACTCATGTACTGTTGTAATTGTATTATAGTTAAATGTATCATATAGTTTATTCAGTTAGTGAAATAATAAAGTATATCAAGTGTTTACCTATGGATTCAATATCACCATCCCAGGTAATATCAACAAGTGCAATTAACATCTATACACTACATTCGTTAGGAATACCTAAATGAAGTAGTCTAGGGGACAAATTCCGGAAAACGTGGGGGCCAGACGCAAGAACCTCTATTTGCTATCCACCTGCCAGAAAACATTCGTTCCAGTGCATCACTAACAGCTCTAATACTGTTCGGTGACGCGCCATCTTGCTGGTACCATATTTGATTCCTCCCCTCGTCTGACATTCCAGCTAATTGTGGTTGGATAACGATATCCAATAACAAATCATAGTAATAACGAGTAGGCTGTGTTACCTTGAATTTTACAATCTGGAATCAGACCTGAAGAAAAGCAATAAGCCATACTTCTTACTGAGTCTTACTTAGTCTGTTAAAAAATACACACACATGTACACTCGTATTCTACGGAGCATACAACGTCGTACTCTGTGAAATATTTCTGGTGTATTTCTAATTGGTTCGCATCCAAGTACAATTCTTTGCTGCAGATTATCAACATTTTTAACATTTGATTCATAAACAATATCTTTGATATGCCCCCCATCAATAAAAGTCCATAGGATTTAAATCAGAGGATCGAGCCGGTCATGGCTGAGGTCCACCGCGTCCGATCCACCTGCGTCCAAAAGTATTGCTTAGGTAATTTCTGACATTTAGGGCAAAATGTGGGGGGGGGGGGGCTCCATCATACATAAACCACAGGTTATGTCTTATGTCAAGAAGTACATTTCCTAATAACCCATTTAGTTGGTTTTGCAGGAATTCAAGATAAGTTGTAGCATTAAGTCTGTGAGGTAAAAAAATTGGTCCTATCAAATTACACCCTACAATTCCAGCCCATACATTTGAGTAAAATTGCTGTTGATGATGCCTTTCAAAAACTGCGTGGGGATTTTCGTCAGCCCAAATATGGCTGTTACCAAAATTAACGAGCCCGTCGCACCTAAAATCAGACTTGTCAGTGAACAATACACAATTCAACAAGTTCTCTACATTATTATGAAGAAACCATTGGCAAAATTGTAGGCGAGATATAAAATCTCTTTCAGGCGATAGTGCCTGCACACGTTGGATGTGATATGGACGCAATTGTTGTTCGTGAAGAACTTGCCATATCGTGCATTGGATGCTCCCAGATGATTGGCCATTTCCCTAGTACTTTTTTTTTGGATTTTGTTCAATTTCATCCAGAACAGCCTCTTAAAAATCAGGATTTCGTGCACTTCGTGGTCTGCCTCGATCATCAGTAACTTTATTAAAGGTACCTGGCAAAAAAATATATATTCGGAAGAGACAGATCGATGTATTAGATAATGTAAGTATGTACTTGTTTCTCGCAGACGGATGCCAATCCGTTGAAACATCCTTCTGTCTGGAATTCTCCGATTTGGGAGGGCTTCTTCATACAGTCGTTTCGCCTCATAAAAGTTACCAAAAGCCCGTGAATACATAACATGCATGTATGTTAGTTCATTGTTGGTAAAGATTTCCATATTTAATTAGAAAAATTACAGACAATGCAATTAATCACTTAAAAATAGTGAGTAGTCTCAAACGTAAAAGCCAAATGTTTTTTATTTTATCTTCATGATTGTGTCTTGTCAGTTCTTTTTTCTGGTAAGATTTTAATTTTTAACTAGAGAATAAGAAAATTAAGTTTATACATACGAATGGCAGTTAAAAGGTGAAAAATGTATTCCTATGATTTGTCGCAGAATTAATTTTTGAGCGACATCGACATACAAAAATTGAAATATCTCGAAAATGGTGTGTCTGAGAGATTTAAATCAAGTATACATTTTTTGCTTACAATTGATAAGGGCTGCAATGTAGCTATACGGTAGGTCGATATTACTGGGTGTCAAAAAATTATAGTCAATTGATTGCAAGCCATGTCTTACAGGTGACGCCCTCTGCCAGCAGTGGTAGTAACAATAACATATTTAAATTTCTTGCCCTCGAAAACCCCCACATGCCAATTTTAACCGCAAAATGTCAATTTTACTCGGACTTATTCGTGAAAAACTGACAAAAACAAATAGCTTTAACACAGTAAGCATTTGCGGACATATGTTTATATGAAAAAATAATCTTACTTTTTTTGTGCTGAATGTGCACCTGTAACATAGACAATCATTTTTGGAACACCTTGTATATATATATATATATATATATATATATATATATATATATATATATATATATATATATATATATATATATGTTAATCATTTAACAAACTTCGTTCAAAAAACATGTAATAAAAAATGTAGAGGTCGAGGAAGACACAGTTTTGGCTAATGTAAAATTACTCTACAATCTTCTCTACAGCCATTGAAAGCCATTGCCATTGAAAGGAGCGTAGGGATTCAAAAAGCTAAATTTCAAATATTCAAAGTGTATTGAAGTGGAGGGTGGCCATTTTGAACATTTATTGTAGTCAGGTATCATAAAATGCTATAAACTTTTTTATTTGTTGTTAAAATTTGCAGACAATACCATTAACTACATGAGAAAAATTAATTTTTGAGCGACATCGACATACACACATTGAAATATCTCGAAAATGGTGTGCCTGAGAGATTTGGATCAAATATACATTTTTTGCTTACAATTGACAAGGGCTGCAATGTAGCTATAAGGTAGGTCGATATTACTGGGTGTCAAAAAATTATAGCCAATTGGATGCAAGCATACTCTTACAGGTCGCGCCCTCTACCAGCAGTGTTATAACCAATAACATATTTAAATTTCTTGCTCTCAAAAACTCTCGCATGCCAACTTTCACGCACGCCAAAATTTTAATTTGACTCAGACTTATTCGTGAAAAACTGACAAAAACAAATAACTTTAACATGCTGTATTTAAAAAACTGAACATTTGCGAACCCATGTTTATATGAAAAAATAGTCTTATTTTTTGTGCTGAATGGGTACCTGTAACGTAGACCATCATTTTTGAAACACCCTATATATATATATATATATATATATATATATATATATATATATATATATATATATATATATATATATATATATATATATATACAACATGGTTAGCGAGGTTTCTACGTCACCTAAGGACTTCCAGTTTTATCCTTACAATAAAATTTTTGTTTTTTTTTGGGCTAAGTTTGTTGGGCAGTTCTGAGAGCCAAGTTTTTCCGTGGAAAATTGCAAATATTCTTCTCGAAAATGCTATATCTTTGAAACTCATCAATTTTTTTTACGAAAATTGCCATCAAACTACAGATTCAATGTTACAAAATTCATTTTAGTTAACTAATTGTAATTCATGTTTTTGCGGATTAAATGTAACCGAATTAGACAAATGTCGCAAAATATATTCCCTTTTGTTTGGAAAAAACATTACTCTATATTATAAAGTTCAATAGAATTAACAGAAAAGGAAATATTAACTCTTTTACTTGTCAATAGTTGTTGTAATCAACTTGTTACATATTTTGAGTAACATGTTATATTGACAGATTGACAGAGCAATATATATATATATATATATATATATATATATATATATATATATATATATATATATAACGTAATAAAAATTCAGTACCATAACCTAATGTATGCAGTGACGCGCTGATGATACTAAGACCTTAATATATTTTCACATAAAAATAAATACAGTTGTTCTTGAAATATTGCATACTTCGTAAAGATAAAAAAAAAACAAACAAGACTGCCCCTGAATCGCAGATTGATTAAACATTGAGAATGAAAACAAATACGAATGTTATTGAAATTTGCATATTTACCAGTGTATTTATAAACACAAATACTTAACTGCATTGTCATCGACCTTGCCTTATTTCTGTAGCATCGACCATTAATTATTGTTCCACTACATTTAGGTCAACTGTAAACTCTAAAACGAGACTCAACACAATTTTGGGTGCGGTTAAATGCGAGAATCAAGTTTTACCAACGGACGCTTTCAATTTGATTTTGTATGTCTTCTTTTATAAACGTTTATAGCAGTTTAACAAGTTATTCCAGATTTTTAGCAACTTGTGTAAAATAAAACCAAGCGATGTTGTATATTAGGTAGTAGCTTTCAGAATATATCTCAGTCACCGCAAGTCTACAAAGCTTTAGGTTTTTCTGATCTGTCTGGTATACAGGAAGCAACCAAGGTGACGTAAATAAGGTAGACGCTCGTCATCAAACCTGTATATTGATTGGGTGTCGTGTATTCAGCTGGCGTCAGGTTTTGTTAACCCAACTATCAAGTTAAGAGATAAGATTTAAGCTTCGGTCGCTTTCGCTTAAGCCACTACACTAACAGAAACATTTATAAAGTTCAAGTTTAGAGTTTAGAAATACAGCTTATAACGACGACCGGATTTTCATTGCAATTTAAATACGTAAGCGCTGCTTTATAGTTGTAGAACTCTGATCCACAAAAGCTGCTTTGATCTCACTAAAATGTTTCTTTATGCCACGATTTAATATAACATAAGAATCTTACACTGCAGTCGTCTCTATACTTTATGTGCTAGAGGAAATAAGGGTTAAAATTCTACAGAGAACTTATAAGTGACGCTGGATACAAGCTATAGCCCTTGTCCGTTATTGTTAATGTATTAAAAGCAATATTAACCAGCAAATTTTAATAAAAGCTGCGCCGAATTGTGACTTACTTTATTTTTATTATTTTTATTTATTTAAAAAAAGAGCCTGCTCTACCACTAGGGTCATCGCAGGTGACTAAATGTTTTATATTTTTCAAATTTTTATATCTAAGTTATAACTAAAGCATGAAACAAGTGATTCTCTCTTCTAAAATCACTAGACTATAACAACACAAAGTCTGGACGCAGGAAGTGCGTTATGGTAGTGAATTTTTATAAAAATGCTTTTAATAGTGTGTTTTTTTAAGAAAGTAGGCATAAAATTTGGTAACCAGTATAACCTATATAGTAGAAACAATTGTAACGATTCAGTTTTTACGTGGAATCATTACTGGTTTAAAAACACTTAAAAAACCCCCAAGCATAATAAATAATACCAGAAACCCTATCTATATTAAATATCTCAAGTTTTGGTTTCCAAATGATGTTGATGAAAATTCGCTAAAAAATTCTGTATCGCAAGAAGCGTACTGAAATCCCTATAATATACGTCGAAATCAAAATATTGAAAAACGTTGCATTTTGTTGGGGAAAATAAACATCCCTATTGTCCTGAAATTCTAGGTAAAAGCTGACGTAATTATGACGAGGTCTAGAAAAACGGTTGGCAAATGAACGGACGAGTCCATTATTGTGGAGGTGTGTATAGAAGACGTCGGTGACTTCGACAACGATTGGGGGTCTCGTTTTATCTCATTCAAAGAATGAAGGAGAGAGAGAGCTCGCACATAGCCACTAACGCTGAAAATTTCGTGCAAGGGTCAGGAGCGGCCGAACGCTCTCTATCTCTGGGAGTCTGGCACTGACGTCTATGGCGTAAACACATTGATTTTAGGTGTCTCTCAAATTGTCTTATAAACTGAGTTTTTAATAGTTTTCCTGTTACCTATACTACCTTGTTACAATGCTCCGTGATTGTTTAAAGTGTTTTAATAATTTTCGAGTTTAAATTAACATAGTATCCAGCATTACACGGGAGTTAAATTGTGGTTCTGTGTTTAAACATGTTGCCTTGCTGCTTTAAAAAGATTTCCTGCTTATCGTCGAACTTTAAGTCATTTGGCAGTGAATCTCATCAGGGCAATTTACGTTTTAATTGCGATTCGCGAAGTTTCCAACAAGCGAATGCAGAATATCGACCTTAGTGTCAAATGGTCTCGTACACGTGAAACAATAAATCCACCTGCAGTGACCACTAATGTGAAGCATCACTGATTTTTCCCAGCTTCTTCTCTCATATCGGAGTCAGTGAAACTCGTGTCAGGGATTCTTAGTGGATCCAACTTGTAGGGAATCCCCATAGACTCACACGTCATTCAAGGCAGGAAAGTTTGGTGAGTCCACATAGAATTATTTTCTGAACCAGAAAAATTTATTTCATGCAGTCATTTGATATCTGAACTTTTTATAATCTGAACTTTCAAACGCACTTAGTCAAGTTTTGAGTCCAAACAATGTCAGGGAGGTGCTATTAGAATAATGATAAATTTCCTGTTGAAATCTCTTGAATTTTCTCAGTTTTTGTGAATTTAAACATGTAGTTTTTTTGAAATTGTAACTAGTGAATTTTGTCTGTAAAAATATCCAACCTATACATTATCTTTAATATCATTTATTTTCAATAATTACTATAGAGTTTTCACGTAAATATATATACATATATGTTTTTAAATTGAGTCTCACTCTAAGAACTGGCCAGGATCTAATTACAAAATTAACAGCATTGATTGACAAACATCAAATAATTTACATAATAATTTGTTTACTTTTGAGCTGCAACACACAGCATCTGATTTTTAATATACCTCAATATATAAGTGCTTATATTTCTTTAGCAAGATACAACCACATTTATATCATTACTCTGTCATATGTACGTTAATTAACAATTTCTTGTTATTGAAGTTCTTGCTATTTATTTGATTTCTATTTGTGTGCAATTAATGTTTATTTTGGATTTACCAGCTATTTTATTTCATTGTGTCGCTATTCCAAATTCAATTCATATGAATAAATTCAATATTTTGTTGCATTAATATGTCTGTTTGATTGAAGATTAATTCCTCTTTAAACCCTTTTGACTTTTTGGTGACAACGTAATTAAGACTCTTTAATATCACATTCCTAGATATCGAAGAGAAATTTTAAATAAAAAATCATCGTAACCAGGCACTAGTTTGGAGCGCTGATAAATATGAGACTTCAGGCAGTGCAACAACACAACAAAAGCGTAAGTAGTAAACAATATTAAGATCTTCCAACCTTATAATGTATTTCTAATCTTGCTAGTTTTACATCTGATAGATATAAACCTTTTAGAGTAGGATTGATAGGAAATAGTGACCTCACTACTGACCAGATTTGAGTTCACGTGAGGTCCCGCACATATTACTGCTTGCCTATTACCGAGCTTTAAAATCTTATTTAAGGGAGGTTACACAATGTGCCATGTTTCATCAAAATAACTTTATTGTTTGCAAATGTACAAATATTTCTGAAAGTAAACTTAAAGTGTTCCCGAAAAAACTGGTTTCTTGGACAACCTTATAATAGCAAATTGAGCTATTTAAATTTGAAGCATTTAATGAAAATTCGCTACCATAACGCACTGCGTCCCGAATTTCTTTTTTTACAAACATGCATTATATTTCGATGGAAAATGCAATAACATAAGGCGTGTTCGATTAAAAAAAAGATAAATTGTATCACCAACGACTTATGGGCCACGTTGTGATTGTAGAAATATTTTTTAAGATGTAGCTCCAGACACCCTATAATTAATGTATACATTTTGTTTTCGTATTTTGTATTATAACGGATATATTGAGCTTTATTGAGTTTTTACGAAAATTCGACAAAAATTATATACCATTAAACGATAAACTCTATAGCTAAGACTACTGCCAAAGCATCAGAGAAAGGGTCCATTTGAATGAATTTCTGGAAATATTTTAGTAAAATGAAGGACAATGACGGTTGAAGCAAAGACTTGGCTTTGTAAAACATTCTTCTTGAAACATTTTCTTGCTCGAATTAGTTTCAGGTTCTTTGCCTAAATGTTGCCGATTTTGACGTTTTAAATTGCGACTTTGACGTTTTGAGGAAAACCCCAATTTATTTTTCTTTAAATGCCTATAACTTTTTTGTCTTTTAACCTACAGAGCTAATTTTTTTTTGGTAGGTGATTTACCTATGGTGATATAAACCGGAGTACCAAATTTGGTTTTATAACTTCTGAACGTCACAACGTCTGGGGTAGACATACTTCTAGGGTAAAACGGACAAGGCTATACTCCAGACTGAAGGGCTTTTGCTAATAAATTCAGTCTGGAGTATAGCCTTGTCTGTTTTACCTCAGAAAAAAACAAATTTGGTTGCCCTTACTTTGTTATTTCTGGAGATATAAATTTTTCTCGAAAGAAAACACAAAATTTTCCGGGAAAACCTCGGCCAGTTTTCCTGTCAAACGAACTTATCCAAGCCATTTGTAAAAGGAAGGTACCCACCAAATTTCATCAAAGTCGGCCTAATATTTTTGAGTTATCGGGATGATATATATATATATATATATATATATATATATATATATATATATATATATATATATATATATATATATATATATATATATCTTTTGGAATGTTGCACTACACTGTAATGCCTTTTAAATGTAAACTTTATTTGTTTGCTGTAAGTACTTTACCGACCAATAGAAGCTGAATACGCAGGCGTCACGTACAACTTCAGAATTAGAACACATAGGAACGATCAGAGTCAGTAGCGTGCTGATGACAAACGAGGAAGCTTCGAAACTGTTATAATCCCATCGCTAGCATTGAAAAACAAAATTCTGAAAATGCAATTCAGAATAAATATCATCATTATCTTATCTATATCGAAGGTAACGGGAAAACAACACACTGCATCTTTTCTCTTAAACAACAGCAATGATAGGCACAAACATAATTTCAACGACAAGGCGACTTTGCCTTTAGACTGTTAGGATGGTTTATAAACAGACGCATACTTAATAAAACTCTGGACGCAGCAAGTGCGTTATGGTAGTGAATTTTCACAAAACTATTTTTTAATAGCAATAATGTGTGTTTTTTTAAGACAGCAGGCATCAAATTTGGTTACCAGTGTAACCTATATAGTAAAAACAATGTGCCATGTTTCATTAAAATAACTTTATTGTTTGAAAATGTACAAAAATTTCCGAAAGTAAGCTTAAAGTGTTCCCGAAAAAATTCGTTTCAACCTTATAGGTTAATAGCAAATTGAGCTATTCAAATATTAAGCATTTGATCAAAATTCGCTACCATAACGCACTTGCTGCGTCCCGAATTTCTTTTTTCACAAACATGAATTATATTTCGATGGAAAATGCAATAACATAAGGCGTGTTTGATTACAAAAAAAAAAAATTTGTATCACCAACGACTTATGGGCCACCCTGTGATTGTAGAAATAATTTTTTAAGATGTAGCTCAAGACACCCTATAATATATATATACAATTTTTTTTCATATCTTGTATAATAACAGATATATTGAGCTTTATTGATTTTTTTACGAAAATTCTACAACAATTGAAGGTGTGAGAATGAAAAGTGCCTATGAACCATTTTGGGTGAAATTGAGTTATAAGCGGATTTATCCTCAGTGGCAGCCACTACTTCGTTTAGAATGAGAACTGCACATAATAGCTCATTCTATCGTCTACTAGATGGCGTTAAACTACGAGCTCATTATATCTCAATATTCGTTCAGTGTGACAAGAACCTATGAACCGGATATGTGCTGTTTTCATAGTAAATACTCTCCTAACCTTAAATTAGTTTCAGTTCTGTTTGAGTGTTGTTGTTTCCAATTTGAACAATAAATAAAATGAGTAGCCAAGAGTCCAACTCTTCTGAAATAGATGATACAGATGCTGATCCAAACTATACTGATACGGACACCGAAAAATCTAGTAGAAAAAGGCAAAAGCATACACATTTATGGAAACAAAATATACGAAAACGTAATAGAAATGCAGGTAAAGCCTACATATCTAAATCTGGAAATTTTGTACCTAAAAGAACATCTGGTTCGTGTTCCTGTAAACATAAATGTACTGGAAAATTTTGTGCTAGCACGAAGCAAAAAATTTTGCGAGAATTTAATGAATTGCAGGAAAAAAATGTACAAGACGCCTATTTAAATGGCCTTATAACCTTGCATCAAGTGCAAAGGTAAGTGACAAATATGTGTTTATTATTTATGCTATTTTAATAAAGGTATCTTTTATTTACAGACGCCGACCAGATCTTAAAAGAAAAAGACATTTAGCCAAAGGTGAAGTTATTCAGGACGAGGATATGGTGATTGATGAATCTAAAAGAAATAGAATATTTCATTACAAGGTACAGAACGGAATTCTGTTTATTTTAATTTACAACAGTTAAATAATTTACTAGTATATCATGTCAGTACGCATTACAGTTGTGATTATTTGTTACAGATTCAAGTAAACGGAAAAGAGTATAATATTTGCAAAGTTGCACTATGTGCACTACATGGTATAAAGAATGGAAGACTCCGAAGACTAGCTGAGAGTAAATCCCAGTGTGATGTACCGCCAACAGATAAAAGAGGAAAGTCTATTGGCTCTAGAGCCAGAAAAAAGCCAACTGTAGTTGTGGAGCAAATTAAAGCTCACATCTCAAGTTTTCCCATTCGAATATCTCATTATTCAAGAAATGAATCACGTCGTAAATACTTATCCCCAGATCTATCAGTAAAAAAAATGCACTTATTATATCTTGAAAAGTATGAACCAGACGCATATAGGGCATTACTGGCTGATGAAAAAATAAGTCCCAATGTAAAGTATGAGTTCTATTTACATATTTTTAATTCCTGCTTTAATCTTACCTTTGGTAAGCCACGTAGCGATACTTGCGGGAAATGTGAGACAGCTAAGATAAAAATTGATTCCGAAGATAACCCTGAATTAAAAAAAAAGTTACAAAATGATCTTGCCTTACACCACGCAAAAGCTGAAAAATTTTACAGTGATTTAAAAGCTATGACTGAAATCGCAGCAACAGATAAAACCGTGGAACTAATATGCTTCGATTACCAGCAAAATCTGCCTGTTCCTGTCTTACCAGTAGGTGACATATTTTATAAGAGACAGATTTGGGTTTTTAATCAATGTTTTTTTTCTGGAAAAACAGGGAAGTCTAAAATGTTTATGTATGACGAGACTATGGGAAAAAAAGGTGCAAATGAAACCATTTCATTTCTAAAATACTACCTGGACCACTATGTTGACACAAAAGTAAACACACTTTACCTTTTTACTGATAACTGCATAGGGCAGAATAAAAATTCAGCTTTGGCACAGTTTTTGTCTCTTTTAACAAGTACCAAGCGTTTTTCTTCTATTTACCATCGCTTTCCGGAAAGGGGTCACTCTTTTTTGCCCTGTGATCGCAATTTTGCACAGATAGAAAAGCAAAAAAGACACATTACTTATCTTTATCTACCGGAAGAGTGGTATACGTTAACGCAAAGAGTTTCAAAGAATTTTGAAATAATACGGGTTACCCAAGACATGATCAAAGACTACCGTACATACCTTAAGCAGTTTTTCAAGAAAACGTTAAGAAATACCTATGGTTTATTCACGATCACAAAATATAAGAGTTTTAAGTATATTGGTACTAATATATTGGTTAGCAGGACTCACACTTTAGAAAGTGTAACAGAGTCATTCCAGTGGCTGAAAAGTAATATGTCCATTGAGGTTTTATGGAATCCAGTTGCCCTCTATGACAAGGCACTTCCCTTAAACCCATTGAAATTGAAAAATATTCAAGAACTTGAAAGTTACGTTCCCTCTTCTTCGATTGCTTGGTACCATAATTTGTCGCCTAACACAGCAGCCGCGGATGACGAGAGCCTAAGTGAGGATTCCAACGCTCCAGATTCAGACTAACAATAAGATTTATGAGGGTATTATCATAGTATAGTATAATAATAATGTTTGTTTGTTATACATAATATTTGTAATATTAATGTTTGATAATAAAGCTTCTATATCCCCTGACTCAAAAAAATTAGTATGAAAACAGCACATGACCAAAACATATAATATATATAAAAAAACACCTATAACAATAAAAATATTATTTTGTTTAGTAATTTTACACATACATAAATAGAAATAGCCCACAATAATTTCTACTCAATAACATCTAGCTACGCAAGGAAAAATAGTTTTTTGTTTCTCCTGTAAAATTTGGTTTTTGGTTCATAGGTACTTATCATTCTGACGCATTCAATTATATACTATTAAACGATGAACTCTATAGCTAAGGCTACTGCTAAGCCTCAGAGAAAGGGTCTATTTGAAATAAATTTTCTGGAAATATTTTGGAAAATGAAGGACAATGACGGTTGAAACTAAGACTTCAGGGTTTGTAAAACATTCTTCTTGAGACACTTTATTTCCATAGCCCGTATTAGATTCAAGTTCTTTTCCTAAATGTTGCCAATTTTGACGTTTAAATCGCAACTTTGACGTTTTGTGAAAAACCTCAATTTATTTTTCTTTAAATGCCTATAACTTTTTTCTCTTTTGACCTACAGAACTAAATTTTGGTATGTAGCTTACAGTAGATAGTGCGACACCTGGGCCCATCCCCTCCACTTTTTACTGCGCATGCGCGAGTCATCATGCGCATGCGCTGACCTGCGCAGACCTGTGACAGTTGACAGCTGACCTGTCAGATTTGACAGGTGTCAAATGTCACTGACCTGACAGCTGTCAACGTCAGCTGTCACCTGACCTGACATGTGTCAACGTCAAATGTCACCTGACCTGTCAGATGACGTCACAAGCATTCCAAGATGGCTGACCTGTCATAGACAGTTGCAAGCCGGGTTCTCTCTATGGAACTAACCTGAGATGACGTCACAAGCGTTCCAAGATGTCTGACCTGTGTCCATAGATAGCCACAAGCCAGGTTAGGTATTAACTGTCTTGTGATGACGTAAGATGTTCCGTCTGACCTGTGTCCATAGATAGCCACAAGCCAGGTTAGGTATTAACTGTCTTGTAATGACGTAAGATGTTCCGTCTGACCTGTGTGTCCATAGATATCTACAAGTCAGGTCTCCATGTGTGTATTTGAAGAATACCATCTGTCTGATTGTTTATTAAGGTTATGTATGTATTTGTTTATTAAGGTTAGGTGTTCGTATACAGACTGATTACCAAGCCATTTTGATTGTTTATTAAGGTTATGTTTGTATTTGTTTATTAAGGTTATGTTCACACACGTGTTGATTACCAGTCATATGATTGTTTGTTAAGGTTATGTTTGTATTTGTTATTTGAATGCAAACAGACATGATAATACAAGAGTGTACTTACATACAACAAGAGACGTCAGCCTTCTTTCACAGCTTAATACACACACTACTGAACAGGTGTCTTCTGTGTTGAGGATACAGACAGACAACTGATTGCCATTGTTAAAGCTTGTATATGTTGTTTGAAAGGATATAACACACGTCATGACAGTTCAAAGTCTTTGCTTAAACTGACAGATGCATGTGTATTTGAAAGAAAAGCATTCGCCTGAACTTAGATTTGAACCCACGAACCTCTAATCAGCCGTTGTTTGCTTTACATATATACACTGTCCCTAAACCAATAGCTCCACAGACACACACGTTAAAAGTTTGTTCGCTGTTGTATATATAAAACAAAAGCCAGTTGTTGTTTACATATGAGGTTAGGTGTTTGTATACATGTTGATTACCAATCATCTGATTGTTTAGTAAGGTTATGTTTGTATTTGTTATTTGAATGCAAACAGACATAATAATAAGAGTGTACTTACATACAGCAAGAGACGTCATCCTTGTTTCACGACTTAACACATACTGAACAAGTGTCTCTGTCTCTTGTATTGAGGAAACAAACTGATGTAAGAGAGAGAGAGGTCTTACAAAGGATAAACAACGTTTTACAGTTGTTAACCTTGATCGTGTTTGAGCTTGTCTGTGTATCTGTTTAATATACACAAGAGAGAGGCCCTCTTAAAGGTAAACAACCTGTCAGTTGATGACCTTGGCGAATGTTACCTTGTGTTATATCTGTTGAATCACCCCATGCAGTTGTGTTTGAGCTTGTCTAGAATACAGACATAACCGAAAGGATGACATCATAACATTATTTGTGTTTGTAGAAAAGGCCCCTGCTCACATCTTAAATCGTTCCTATTTCCCATAAGATTCTATGTATTTTAGCCTAATATATAGCTTTTGACACGGTTTCCCATAAGAAACAACGTATTTGTAGACACATACACATTTAGTAAGGTTTATGTAAAAACAAATTTAGTTTTAAAAACGGTTATTGTGGCAGCATATATAAAGTGGCTACACACACTCTTAAGCTCATTCATAATTCAGTTTTCGTTGAGAAAAGACGTGCTTCAGTTTACTCTACCCAAAATCTGTTTCAAAATGGCTACATTAAGTGATGTGTGTTACCAGCAAATTAAAGACAACTTCTGGTATGGTCTATTTGGAGACTTTCAACTTATTATCGATAAGAACACTGGTTATTTTAATGCAACTAAACTGTGTAAAACTAGTAATAAAAAATTATATCATTGGATGGAAAATAAGAAAACTAAAGAGTTGATTGCCTATTACAACAGTCGGCTTAAGGAACAATTGGGTTATCGGAATACCGAAAAGCCAAATATTCCAACCGAAGGAGCCCACTTAGAGTCGCTTCCAAAGGGTCGAAATACCAATACCCTAAAAATGGACGCAGCATCTCAAGTAACACCAGCAACAGCTACATACGTATTAAACATTGGTGGAGCGCTCGCTGAAAACGACACGATATCTGGTACATATGTGTGTAAAGATTTGATAGTAAATTTGGCTTGCTGGATATCCAATCAGTTCTATGACAAATGCAACCAAATTATTTTTGATTTTTTCCTAAACGAATTTGATCAGAAATACAAGGACAACCTAGATGCGATTGAAGTAAAATTAATGGAGATAAATGATGAGGTGCAACGTATGCGAGAAACAAATGCTAAAGTCACAGAATATCTTGAAGATATATCCCCAAAGCCAAGTAACCTGGGAAAAATAAGTGTGTTTGGTTTACTTGCAAGAAACGAGAAAGACGCCCCCTATCCATATCATGCCGTAAGAACACAAAAGAAAAGTTTCCCCAGGGCTGTGAGGAACTTTAAAAATAAACACCCCGACGCCCAAGTGATCCTAAACAAGCTGTACGATCCAAATTCAGTAAATCTCTTTAACAGAATAAAGAGTGAAGTGAAATACCTTACAGCACATAGAAACAACCTACGTATAGCAGATGTACCACAAGATAAATTTGTCCAGGATATTATTGCTTTACGACATACTTTTTAATTGTATTACAAAATAAAAACACAGTAATTTTAACAAAGACTTTTATTTGATTCTAAGTACAAGTATGTAAACTCTTTGTTGGAATACATTTATAGAATTATTAACATTAGATGGTTCAGTGTTGCGTTGGTGCTGTTGTTGTTGTTGTCGTCGGTGTCTCTTCATGGCTGTGGGCTTACTAGGTGATAACACTAGCTTCTTTTAGTTCTTCCAAGATTGACTGAATTTCGTTGTTATGAGCAGTATTACCTGCAACTTGGGAAGCCACTAAAAGTCTAAGTCTGTCAACCAACTCGTTTATGTCATTCCAATACACATAGGCTATTTGTTTGTTATTTTGTATCATATAGTTGTTGGTGCTGATGTTGTTGTTAGGGCTCATGCCGTTGCTATCGCTGCTCTTATCACTCTGAGTTTTAAGTTCAGTCTTTTGTTTTTTGTTAAGATGTCTGTCGGTGCTGTCGTCATCGTCTTCCTCGTAGGTGTAACCAAAACCTTGAGGTGTTGAGGATCTACGACCTCGTGGATTTATCACTGGTTTTATTAGAGTCAGATACTTTTCAGAGGAACAACCCTTGGTTCGTGCGTTAGGATCATAGTTCATTTTATGAACACTAGTTGCTTCTAGAATATCTCTATAGTGTTGAAGATCATCATAGGTATACCCTCTAGGTGTTTTCATAAATATCAATTCTAGCAAACCTTGTGTTTGCGGGTATCTCCTTTGGCCCAGTTGAATCTCAGCATCAGTAAAGTCCAAGTGTTTGTTGCCAAGACTCCAGCTACCAGTATCTTTAGCGTAGCGAGCACCATACGTTTGATCAATAGTAGCAAGCCTCGGTGGTTCAGTAAAATACTTGTCTACATAATATCGAACTCGTTCAGGATATTGCTCCAAAAATTCTTGATATGCAGGGTTGGTTGTGACAGTTTGTAGGTCTGCCTCAAGCTCTTCAAATGTTGGGATGTCCTCATCGGAACTTGTCGCCTCAGCCTCTTCCCTTGGTTCAGCTTCAAAAACTTCATGGTCTTTAAGGAACTGTACTTGGGGTTTCGTTTCTGGTATATCGACTTCGTCTTTGATTTGTTCAACCTTTGGTGGTTGCGATGGCTGTTGCTGCTGCAGTGCTGCTGTGTTTTTAGATATTTCACTTAGGGGCTCAACAAGTGGTTTATATAAACGTTGCAGAGCATCATCATTCTCAGCTCTGTTAAGTTTAAGCATTAAATGTTTTTTTCGAATATTGTCAGCAAGTTGTAAAATCCTTCTCTTAACTTTTCGCTCTTCCTTACCCAACACTTCCATTGTGCTACAACTGTTTTTGGTGTTACCAGTCGGTCTAATCATTTGTTTGAGCGATACAGGTTGTGTGGTGGTTTAACATATACTGACTCTGTCACGGTACATGCCTTCTTATTTATCACGATGTCTGGCTGTGTTAGACAGCTGTGTTAGACAGCTGTGTTAGACAGCTGTGTTAGACAGCTGTGTTAGACAGCTGTCTTAGACAGCTGTCTTAGACAGCTGTGTTAGACAGCTGTGTTAGACAGCTGTCTTAGACAGCTGTGTTAGACAGCTGTCTTAGACAGCTGTGTTAGACAGCTGTGTTAGACAGCTGTCTTAGACAGCTGTCTTAGACAGCTGTCTTAGACAGCTGTCTTAGACAGCTGTCTTAGACAGCTGTCTTAGACAGCTGTGTTAGACAGCTGTCTTAGACAGCTGTGTTAGACAGCTGTGTTAGACAGCTGTCTTAGACAGCTGTGTTAGACAGCTGTGTTAGACAGCTGTCTTAGACAGCTGTGTTAGACAGCTGTCTTAGACAGCTGTCTTAGACAGCTGTGTTAGACAGCTGTGTTAGACAGCTGTGTTAGACACCTGTGTTAGACACCTGTATGACATCTGTGTTAGACACCTGTGTTAGACAGCTGTCTGTCCTGTCTATCATTGTTAGAATAATATATATCTATCGAATCCTTTTCTATATCGACCTTTGTGTACATCGTTTTCCTTCACAATCACCAACACACCATACTTATTATCTTTCCAGCATTGGTGGCAGATAGTTTTAAATTGTTTAAAGTCCATATCGGTGGTTACATGATCGTCGTACACATGTTTTAAATTGGTTTCATCTTGCTTGAATAACACAATAACATTGGTGTTGTCACGTACCAGATGCTTGGGTATTCGTGTATATGTTTGACAGAGATAGAATGAATCAATATTCTTATGTCTGCCCATACTGAAGTATGCTCTTATTTTATCTTGTTTGTCACAAGCTACATCATCAAATATAAACACAGAGTTGTCCTTGGCATCTGCCGGATCTAATATTTCATCGTTTTCTCTATAAGGATAGTAACCAACACCTTTTGTTGCATTCATCACCTCCTTTAACATCTTGTATTTCGGTTGATACAGAGACTTTGAATACACATACACGTTATCAAATTTTAAACCGTTTGCTTCAAACAATAAACTCAGCATGACATTAGTTTTACCACAACCACTCGGACCACATATGATACAGCGAACGGTGTTTGGAAAGAGAGGACCATGCCTCAGTTGTTGTTGAGCTGTGTCCGTAACAACATCGTCTATATTTGTAATGGGTAAGGCAGAAGCGTGTTTGCTGGTACGCATCTTAACTTAAACTAAACTATATTTTATTGGGTGTGTATATAAATGAATGCAAGTGAGACACCCAGTCAGTATGCATGTTGGTGTCACAGAGTGAGGGTTGTTATTAACAAAGACAGATACAGGTTTTGCTGAAACGTTGCGGGGCGTTACAAACACCATGAAAGTTAACAGAAAACTTGATGAGGGGTTTTATGTAATCAACTCGAAGCCAAAGAAGAAGGTCCCCTTTAAAAACATACTAAGTCTGATTGAGGAAGTTATAAAAGATAGAAACCTTATTCCAACAGCGAACGCCGTGTTTGATATAGCTCATACAATTGTTAGAAACATTGGTGGACGTAAGAATGTGCAGAAACCTCGAGTTATTCCAATACCTAAAAGTGGAGGCTTCCTTCCGTTGTTGCCTCTTATATTTGGTGGGCTGTCAGCACTAGGAGCTCTGGGTGGCGGTGCTGCAGGTATTGCCAAAGCCGTGAACGATGCCAAGTCTGCGAAACAGAAACTAGAGGAGGAAGAACGACACAACAAAACAATGGAAGCCATCGCGATGGGTAGGAGAGGGAGTGGCTTGAAATTTAAGCCAAAATGCAAGAGACTGGGCAAAGGCATGTATCTCAAGAAACAGCGCTACGGTTATGGGTTGTATCTGCAAAAACCAATGCAATAAAAGACTGAAACAGTAGCCTGTGTGTATCAGTCATGGCGCACACCTTTGTGTTGAAAGACCGCAGCTCCCATCTGTCGTCAGACTACCATCCACCAATTGTTTTGGATGGTAATTATGCTGTTGCCTTGATAGGCTTTCACACCTACAACAACATACCCAACATCTATGAAGGTAAAAACAAATTTCATGTAAAAGAAGGAACCGGTTGGCGAACCATCACGATACCCACCGGTGCTTATGAAATAACACACTTGGAAGAGTTACTTCAAAATGAACTTGTTGGTGCTACAGCAACACACGAACAAAAGCAACAGGCTCTGAGACCTAATCCGAACACCATCAAATGCAGACTAAAGTGTTATACAAATGTCAGTTTTGAATTTGATGGTTCGATTGGGCGAATGTTGGGCTTTTCAAAACAAGTTCTTCAGCCGGACACCTTTTATGAATCTGATTTACCTGTTGATATAGTGGATGTTAGACAGATTCGCATCGAAACCAATATCGTGTCTGGTTCCTATTATAACGGACAACCCTCACATACGCTGTATGAGTTTGCTCCGATGGTTGATCCTGGCTACGCAATCGACATAGAACCTAAAAATTTAATTTACTTGCCGGTGAACAAGCAAGAGATTTCCAATATAAGCATCGACATCGTCGACCAAGATTCAGTTCCTGTCAACTTTCAAGGTGAAGAGGTGTCTGTTCGCTTGAAACTTATAAAAGTTGCTTAGTATGTTGGTCTTCAAGGATATAAAAGCAAGTGCATCTACCACATCAAATTCAGTTGAGTCAGACACGTCAAAGGGTACGCTTCGTCCCGATAATATTGAGTTCCTGCAAAGCCTGGGTTATCATGTCGTCAAAACTAGAAATATTCAAAGAACCCGTGTTTGATGATGGCATCGATCGAGAAGAGCTGCGCTCTTACTATTCACCAACTAAATCGTTTGGTAACAGCGATGAAATTGAAATAGCCATCAACCAACAAGATGCGTTCGTATGTCTGGCCGAGTCAGCTCTAATAATCGAAGGTGCTCTGGAACCTGTAGCAGTCCAAAATGCCACTGGTGCTTGTTATCTGTCAAATAATGGAGGAGCAGCTCTGTTTGAATCAATGACCTATGAGTTAAATAACAAGGAAGTGGAACGAGTGCGAGACCCATACACCACAACCATCATCAAAAGTCTGCTATCGTTCAGTAAGAATGAAGCCCAATCTCTTAGCAACGCCGGTCTGAATGTGTCGTCGGAGCACATCACCTTAAATGATAACAAGTTTCACATGCTCATACCTGTCTGGTTCCTCTTCAGTTTCTTTCATCATTTCAAAGGAGTTCTCTGTGGCAAACATACTTTCCGCTTTACAAGAAGTCGAAACGATTCCAATGGCTATTACAGCACAGGTACGGCACGAGCAAAAATTACCGTAACCAATATGTTTTTAAAGGTAAAACATGTATTTCCCAATGATAAAATGAAATTGGAACTGATGGATAAAATAGCCAAAGACACCTCTATATTTCTCGCCTACCGCAAATGGGACATATACGAGTTACCAGCACTCAGAGATATCAACAGAGATGTGTGGGCTGTTAAAACTGCAACCAACTTGGAAAGACCTCGATATGTGATTATAGCATTTCAAACAGATCGTAAGGATAACGTGAAGAAGAGGTCAGACTATTTCGATAACATTGGTATGATGGACCTTCGAGTGTTTCTAAATTCAGAATGCTACCCTTATGAATCTATGAATATGGATTTTGAGAAATCGAAATATGCAGAAGCCTATAACATGTATACAGATTTTCAAAAAAGCTTCTGTTATAAAAACATGTCGGAGCCTATCTTGAATTATGACGAGTTTAAAGACAGAGCTCTATTTGTGATTGACTGTCAGCACCAGAACGAGTCAATCAAGTCTTCAACGGTGGACATTAAGGTGGAGTTTATGAGTCACGCCAACTTCCCAAAAAATACTCGTGTTTATTGTCTGGTTATTCATGACAGTGTAATGGAATATAAACCTCTAACGGGTATCGTTAGAGCCATTATGTAATAATTGTATGTCATTTATGTATCAATATGTACAACTTAATTAATCCTAATAAATTTTTATTGTATGTAAAACAGTTGTTTTATTTTTATTTTGTTGCATTTTTATTAACCCCTTTCTGTCTGTCAGTCTAAGCAAAGACTTCGAGCTGTCATGACGTGTTTGTTAAACAGCTGTACAAGCTCAAACAAGTTTCTATATGATACTTGTTGGGCAATCAATTGTCTGTCTTTTATTACACAGCTCTGTCAGTCTAAGCAAAGACTTCGAGCTGTCATGACGTGTGTGTGTTAACAATCAACAACAGCGTCTGTATGTTTTGTTTGGTTCAATGATACTTGTTGGGCAATCAATTGTCTGTCTGTCTTTTATTACACAGCTCTGTCAGTCTAAGTAAAGACTTCGAGCTGTCATGACGTGTGTGTGTGTGTGTTAACAATCAACAACAGCGTCTATATGTTTTGTTTGGTTCAAGTGGATGTCATTAAACAACTGTGTTATTTCTATAACGGGGCCCCATTCAAGACCTCAACATACGTTAGTGTGTGCTAAGTCGTGAAACAAGTATGACGTCTCTTGCTGTATGTAAGTATACTATTATATTATTTATGTTTACATACAAACAATACTTATCAAACAATCCTCGTATATCAAAGTTTAATTTAGTTGTTTTAAATTGAGTTTTGTTACTTGTGTGTTTTTGATCACTCCCTATATAAATTTAGATTCATTCATTCAAAATACAAACACACTAACATAAACAAACACGCCGGCAATAAAACCAAGTCCCCGAGTTTTATGAGGCTATTAAAATAAACTCATTAACATATCTAGATGTAAATACGTTTTTCCTTATTGATATAGTTTACTTGAAACGTTTTTTGTTATTAAATGATATTAGATAGGTAAATTGGTACGTGTTTTAAAATTTCTTTTTACTATAAATAAACAATTGTTTTTAACATTACAGTTCCTATTATTCAATTGGAATGTAATAGAGATACCACCCCTACCTACACACACAAACTCAGCAGCCTCATAAACTCGTTTTATGTAACAGGTTTTTGTTTTATATATATACCCACTGATAACAAACTTTCATCGTATGTCTGAATAGCATAATCGGTTTAGGGACGTTTGCATATCTTAGTAAGCTGTATGGTTGGGGGTTCAAATCTAATTTCTGGCGAATGCTTTTCTTTCAAAAATCATATTTCAAATTAAATTCAAAATTTCAAATTACCCGCTCAATATATCTTCCTCATATATGTATGTGTGTGTGACTAAACCGAATGACTGTGTCCAACAGATGTCTCCCCTCGAGCTAGAGAATATTCTCTACACTCTACAACTTTACAAATAGAATGTTCTCTAGCTTGAGGAGTAAGATCTCTGGACACAACAGACAGAAATTTTCAAACAAATTCAAATTTCCCGCCAAAAACGAAATACCCTAACAAACTTCAATACACCTTAACAACAACAACAACAACACAATAAACCTTAATAAACAAAATACATAACCTTAATAAACAAACAGATGCCTTGGTAATCAACACACATGACATAACCTTAATAAACAAATACAAACATAACCTTAATAAACAAACAGATGACACGTGAGCGAACATAACCTTAATAAACAAATACATAACCTTAATAAACAATCAGACAAACACACATGGAGAGCTAACCTGACTTGTAGATATCTATGGACACACAGGTCAGACATCTTGGAATGCTTGTGACGTCATCTCAGGTTAGTTCCATAGAGAGAGAACCCCGGAGTTGCAGCTGTCTCTTACAGGTCAGCCATCTTGGAATGCTTGTGACGTCATCTCAGGTTAGTTCCATAGAGAGAACCCGGCTTGCAACTGTCTATGACAGGTCAGCC
This sequence comes from Tillus elongatus, assembly GCA_964006375.1. Lineage (NCBI taxonomy): Eukaryota > Metazoa > Arthropoda > Insecta > Coleoptera > Cleridae > Tillus > Tillus elongatus. The sequence goes on along the minus strand of OZ023264.1, from coordinate 154,100,958 downwards.
ATCTTGGAATGCTTGTGACGTCATCTGACAGGTCAGGTGACATTTGACGTTGACACATGTCAGGTCAGGTGACAGCTGACGTTGACAGCTGTCAGGTCAGTGACATTTGACACCTGTCAAATCTGACAGGTCAGCTGTCAACTGTCACAGGTCTGCGCAGGTCAGCGCATGCGCATGATGACTCGCGCATGCGCAGTAAAAAGTGGAGGGGATGGGCCCAGGTGTCGCACTATCTACTGCTTACTTATAAGGATGTTAACCCGCGTACCAAATTGGTTGCCTTACTTTGTTAATTCCGGAGATATAAATTTTTTTTGAAAGAAAACAAAATTTTCCGGGAAAACCTGGACCGATTTTCCTGGACGAACTTATCCAAGCCATTTGCAAAAGGAAGGTATTCCCCAAATTTAATCAAAATCGGCTCATTATTTTTTGAGTTATCGGTGTGATATATATATATATATATATATATATATATATATATATATATATATATATATATATATATATATATATATATATATATATATATATATATATATATATATATATATATCTCCTCATTAGTGAATTTTTTTTAAGAAAATTCACTAAAACTGTATTTTCTTTTACTTTCAAAGCAAATATCTTGTGTTTTAGCTGGCGAAACTTATCTGTGCGGTTTAATAAGAGAGTTTATTTCTCGGTATCCTGAAGTAAATGAGAACAGACTCGTTGACAAATAAACCGTAGAAAACTCACAATGAAAAATCACAGATGGTACACAACAGATTGAAGCAATTATGTTGGGCGGGATGTAGCAATAAAAAGTAGATATTTTGCTCAAAGTTTGGAAGGAAAGCGTTAAAGCAGGACACGGTATTTATAAAATCACGTTATTTTTCTTGCGTTCCTGTGTTCCCGTTTCTGAGTCGGAGTTACATGAATACGCCTAATTAACACTGGGAGTAAATTAGGCTTGAAGGAGAGTGTTAAATTACGCTCGTCGTTACCATTCAACATTTGTATTCAAGGTGGAAAACGTCCATATTCCAAACTAACTTGCCTTTATTTCATCTTAATTGCTTATCGCTGGGTACAAGAACCAGTGTCAGGGATTCATATGCAGGCCTACAGCCTGATATTACAATCTGATCTTAGTTGTAATGTTCTTAGAAGTTCTGGTGACTAATGCCTATTAACGTAATGAAGTTCGCTAGGTCATAAAGGATCTTCCAAACAGAAACAGAATTACCTAACCATTTCATACATAGTGCAGCTTACTATTCTTATGGTTTCTTCACAAAAATTTTACAGCATGTAGATAATAGATGTGTAGGATTGATAATATATATATATATATATATATATATATATATATATATATATATATATATATATATATATATATATATATATATATATATATATATTAGGATATGTCTAATGTTTTATAGATGTTACATTAGGTCGATTATAGGTTATGGTTGCGTCATATATGGATCTTCTTCAAACTCTAATTTAAAAATAATAGATCGCATACAAACGAAAGCAATTAAAATATGTATTGGTGCGATGAAATCATCACCAAATAATGCGGTCCTAGTGGAAAGCCAGGTACCACCGATATACTTAAGAAGGGCATTTTTGGCCAAAAAACTAGTTATAGAATGGCGACACTATTATCCATTGCGTTTAAAGGTATTATATTGGCTTTTTCTTGAATGCTTGACTAATACTTATTGGTCAAAAAAAATCCACCATTGGTTGATGCATACGGCAATACAATGCACTTTGCTGACGCGATTGTTCCAAAAGACAAAATCCCAATATTTACCCTACTCTATCAAAAAATGCACAAAATATATATAATATTTCCAAATTACACCATTTTCCCATCTCTAAATCGTTCCATACTTAAAGCAACGTTGGAAAAGTTTGACAAATATACACAAATATATACAGATGGTTCAAAATCCTTATCTGGGACAGGCTGTGCTTTTTATTCCCAAGACGGTAGATACCAAAAAATTAAATTAAATAATATAGCATCTATTTACACTGCGGAGGCATATGCCTTGTATGAAGCACTTCAATGGTCAATTGAAAACAAAATTAAACATACGCTAATTTTATCAGATTCCAAATCAGTTCTGCTTTCACTTAAAAATTACACCAGACATGGCAAAAATCCAGTAATATGTGACATTATCAGTCTGTATCAGTCGATTAAGGATGTTGGTAATCGAGTCATATTTATGTGGATAAAAGGGCACACGGGACTAGCAGGCAACGAAATAGCAGACAAACTAGCTAAAGAATCTATTGAAAGTCTAAATAAAATAATAAACTGGATTACTGCTGACGATGTAAATCAAAAAATTAAATTTGAAATAAGGGAAACGTAGGAAAGTGTTTGGCATGAGTTTGTTAACAAAACAACTAACCGATATACACTTATTCATACAATGTTGCCTAAAAAAATTCCACACATTGACGAATTTATTATGCCAAGGTACTATACTACTGTAATTACCAGAATGAAGCTGAATCACGGCTGCTTCCCACAACACCTACATAAAATAGGCATTAGTAACAATCCTTATTGTACATGTGACAACAGTTACCTAGGAACTTAAGAACACCTCATGTTTCAGTGCAGTTTGTATAACCCGACACGTAAACAACTCTGGAAAGAACTCAAAGATGCAGGAGTAGAGTTTCCTGTGAACTTAACCACACTTATTTGTACAAATAACCTGAAAATCTATAATATACTTATAAAATTCATTTGGCATACAAAAATCAAAATTTAGTTTTGCTATTTCTCTATATGTGTATTTTAGTATTAGCCTTAGTTAATAATAATATTAATATAAGTTTAGTTTTCCTACTGTATCACCTATTGTTTTTTATCCCATGTCATTAGCTGTCCAGTGTTGTTTGTTTAAAAAAAAATGCCCTGAAGGACACCTGGGCGAGAAGCGAGTATCCTATGTTTCTATCCTTAATAATAAGTAAGAACACAAACATTTATATTTTGCCAAAATCGATATGTTAGAAGATAAATATTGCTTATGCTATAGCCATTTAGAAATAGTCATACTCTGTAAGAGCTTACACATAAAGGTACGTCTATCGCTTTAACCCTCCCTAATGCTGTAAGTATTGCTGTCCATGCAGCAAATTATAAATATATTTGAAGGAGAATCGTTTTTTATAACAATGTATAGATATAACAATGGTACAAATTTACTGCAGAGTTTTGTGGCAAATGGACGTAATGTCCGAAGCCAATTCCTTCCACACACACACACACACACACACACACACACACACATATATATATATATATATATATATATATATATATATATATATATATATATATATATATATATATATATATATATATATATACATATACATATACATATATATATATATATATATATATATATATATATATATATATATATATATATACATATATTTATGGTTTATACCTGTTGTATGTATCAATCTACGCGTGGCAGTTAACTACTCTGTCTGTCAGGCATTGAACTTTAACCACTATGTCGTTTCAAACGCATGTCTTTGGGATTTTATTGTTAATTTGGAAAAAACTCTAAATATTGTGTACCAAATTATTTAAAATTCACAACATAGGTTGATTTGCACTATTTCTAGCCACATGTAAAGTCTCATTCCAGTTACTCTGATACTTACAAAAATATAGCATTTTCAAAGAGTTTTCCCCGATTTTCCACCGGAAAAACTTAAGTATAAAGGCTGATTAACGAACTCGACCTCTGTTTTCGGTCAAAAAAGATTTTTTCCAAGCTTGATTGAAATCAGTTTAGTATTTTTTGGGTTATCGCTCGGATATATATACATATATATATATATATATATATTATATATATATATATATATATATATATATATATATATATATATATATATATATATATATATATATATTTAGGCAGTTCCGAGTCGACTTCGATAGGATACAGAGCAATAATTTGTTCGGCATTTAAATTTTCTTAAAAAGGTGATACATTGAGAAACTAATAGTGTTTTTAGTGACAAGAAAGCGAAAGATAATGTTTTCCAAACAATTGGATTAGAAAATCATTGAATTATTCTATATATTATTATATATAATTGAATAAATAAATAAAATGTTAAGCAGGTAAGCCATGTTAAGTGATACGGGTGGTCCAGGGCCGCCCGAAAAATGGACCATCAATCAGTAAGTGATAAAACCTTATCTTCTGGTATTCAGGAAAACATAAATAATGAAATCTGGTTACTGACGTCGATAATAAATACTGTCCAACAGATATCGGACCTTACATTGTTTATGTTAAGCATAAAACTAAGAATTTCAAAAGACTTTTTTAAGATTCTTTGATCAAGATTTACAAGAGATCGTTTGTAGACACAAAACCTGTCGGAAATAACATGCTTAAGGTAATACTCAATTCATATATTGCCGCCAACTCTTTGGTAAATAATGAAGTATTAGCTAGCAGCGGCCTTACTTCGTATATCGCCAAATTTTACACACAACGGAAAGGAATTGTGAAATTCGTAGAGACGTTTTTTTATAGAGGATTATCTGCTTAAAGGATGAGGATTTTCTACTATACTTAAGAAACAATAGACAAGATAGCCAAATTACTAAAGAAGAAAGATATCGGCACTCTCTTTCTGCTCACAACAAAACTTATTGCTATATTGAGATCCCTAAAGACACCAATGGAAACTCTTCACACAAGCTAGAAATATATCTGATACTGTGTGAATCCGGAAAGGTATACATAGGACAAACAAAAGTACCATTAAAACAAGGAAGCTTATGTATCAACGAATTCTATATTAATGCAACCTGAAAAGCAGCTTTAGCTAAGCATGTTATTTTGAAGAACCATAGAATCTAATTTTTCAAAAAGCAGGTTCTTGCCAAAGTAAACTGATATGAACAGAAAATCTAAAGAAGGCGCTTAAGATACAAATGTATAGTAGTAGTATAGCATAATCTCACAGTTACGCGGACGACATTACCCTCCACTCAAATATACAATATTCTAAGCTTGTCTCGTTATCCCAATTAGATGAGGATCGCAGACTCATGGAGGGTTCTGTCTCTGTGGATCTCCAAAAAATATTAGACTGGGGAAGTAGAAATCTTGTACAATTCAACCCCACCAAATCTGTCTTGCTTTCTATTTCATAGGAGATACACCATCCACAGACCCATCACAATGAGCAACCAAGTTATTCAAAGTAATGAGTCCTTTTAACTTGTTGGCATTTCTTTGGGTCGAAATCTGAACTGGCACCAACATGTCACATCAATTGCAGAAGCGGCTGTTAATAATTAGGTTTCCTCTTCCGGGCTCGCAAATACTTTTTACCAGCTAATCTCTATACCTTATATACTTCACAAATCAGGCCAAATCTCGAATACTGCTCCCATATCTGGAATGCCGCTGCCGCTTTTACACTCGCTATCTTGGACTCCATTCAGAAGCGAGCTATACGTCTCATCGGTAACCCTACCCTCACTCAAAGGATGCCATCTCTTGCCCACCGACGTGCTGTTGGTGGCCTCTCTCTCTTTTATAGATATCTGCACGGGCCCTGCTCAGAGGAACTTTCTTCCATAGTTCCTCCACCTGCTGCCCCCAACAGATCTACCAGGGGAACAGAGCGAATGCGCTCTTTTACTGTCTAGGTTACCAGGCATAGAACATCTTGTTATGCCCGCTCTTTTTTACCGAGGACTTCCAAGTTGTGGAATTCCTTGCCGGCACATGTTTTTCCTTCTCCTCCGAACCTCCAAACCTTAGTCCAGAATTAACAAGCTGCCTCTTTCCTCCTTGTCGACACCCACGGTACGATAGTATTTAGGCTGTGAGCCCTCGTGGTGTGTTGTTGAAATAAAAAAAATAGTTCAATATTTATTCGAAAACAATTTCACAGCGTGTCATACATAACAGCATATGCTTTTTCCAGACCATAGAATCTAATTTTTCAAAAAGCAAGTCCTTGCCAAAGTAAACAGATATGAACAGAAAATCTAAAGAAGGCGCTTAAGATACAAAGATATAGTAGTAGCATAGTATAATAGTTCAATATTTATTCGAAAACATCTTCACAGCGTGCCATACATAACAGCCTATGCTTTTTCCAGTTAAGTCGAACCTATTTCCAGTTAAGTCAAACCTATTTCCAGTTAAGTCGAACCTAGAGTCCCGTAGTTCACAACAGAAAGTATTACACAAGCCCTGACAAGATGACACCCTACATACAATAATTGCAAGAATAAAAAATTGTGACGTCAGCTGTAACGACGTCACGTGTGTCATTTACGGTCAATCAATCAATACAGGCGATTGCATCATCCACGGGCATAAAAGAGGGGCACCAGAGCGATCTCTGATAAGTTTCAGTCCAGCTACTGACAAAGCCAGCGGCTGTGGTTGGTGAAACCTCTGGCAAACCACCAAGTGACCTATACTACGGAAAACCGCCAGGAAGAATTTTAGCATTCCAAAGCCTGTTACTGTTTATGAACTCAGATTTGGAGATTACTTGAAAAATAATTTCCTTTTAACCAGAATCTTCCAAAAGTTTTGCTATTAACTCGGCTACATCTGGAGTTACATTTTCTTGGCTGAGTTACACATTTGCGTTAGAAAGTTGTATTATATTTGCAAAATTTATAATCGACAAGATAACTTAGTTTTCTCCAGGCTACGAAACCGATATTACAACGGATTGATGAATATTTGTCCTATTCATTTGCTTAGTTGAAATTTAAAATATCTATATTCGTTGTTTTTTCTTGCACTCCATTTTTCGCCCCAACAACAAGCAAGTTCACATTGCAATTACAAAACACAATGAATAATGTTTCCCACATTGCAGCTGGCATTTTCCGTGTATTTTTCCTTGTGTATATTATTATATCGAAATGGTGAACAGACCAAAGTGCACTAGGTATGAAATTATGTTTTTTTCGTTTATTTGTTGCTGCCAGGGCTGTGCTTATTTTTGTTTGTTGATGTTTGCTGCAGTAGTCTAGCTGTATCATTATTAGCTGGAGTAAAGGGTCTTGTTTTCATCACAGGGCATCTGGAAACGAATAAGATGATGAAGTGACTAGAAAATGAATAATATACAGGTATACTGAGGTAGCGGAAATACGATATAATACAATATTCTTTTTTTTTCTGTTTCCGACGAAGCCTAATTAGGGTTTTACAAAATCTACGTAACTGAATGTAGCAAATTTTCATAAAAACGCTTTCAATGTCAAATATGTCTTTTTTTAATAAAAAACATCAAATTTAGTATAACCCTTATGGTAGAAACCATGTGCCATATTTCATCAGAACAACTTTATTGTTTGAAAAAATACAAAAAATTACCTAAAATAAACTTAAATCTATTCTAGTAATTTACATAAAAACAGGCGGAAGAAGCCTCAGCACGAAGAAAATTGCAAAAATTGTGGCAAAAGTTGTTGGCTGATCTTCTTTGGAACAACGAAAGCTATGACATGATGCCCTGCAACTGCAATAGATGCAATGCTGAACTTGACTCTATTGCATATATGCATGAAGAGGGAAGCAGCACTAAGTACGTTTTTTTTTTTGGATACAGGAGGGGGAAATGCTCATGCACACCCCATTCACGGCCCCGTAGGTGCCGTCGGATATCGAGGTACTGTGAGACTGTACTCACTAAAACTCCCTCCCTGGGAGTACCGGACCTTGGTCCATACCTCCGTCGGAGAGATTTCACACAATGACTTTTTGGGTATGAATGTTTCCATTCTGTTTTTGCCGCAGGGCGTTAGCGGGTAAGTATAAGTTTTGGACGCTTATGTTTATGTGGAAGTTGCTCGTCGTAGTCGGTGGCACTACGGAGAAGAGCATTTGGGTGAGAAGCGGCTTTTGCGAACTGAGTTGTGGATAGTTGAGTTATAAACTCAAGTATCGAGGGCATTTCCAGATCAGAGTGAATCTGACTGTTTCGGACAAACCATGGCGCTCCGGTGACCATTCCCAGAATTTTGTTCTGGATGATTTGAAGGGTCTTGATGTGTGTTGCGGCCGCGGTGGCCCATGCAGGTGATGTATAGGTCAAGGCTGGCCGGATAATGACTGTACATGGGCAACTTATTGTTCATGGACAAATTGGAATATCTATTTAGAAGTAGGAACAGCTTCGAGATGAACATCGAGGCTTTTTTTCGGGCGTGATCGACATGGGGGCACCATTTTAAGCGTTTGTCGAGGAAAACTCCGTGGTATTTGGTGGAATTTTGCCAGGGAATTAGACGGTTGTCTAATGAAACGTGTTCGTGAGGTGTGTGTCTCCTCTTGGAAAATAGGACAGCTGAACATTTATCGGGGTTTATGGCTAGAAGGGATTTCCTATACCATGATTGCAGCTCGACTAGGGCGGTCTGAAGTCGTTCAGTTAATATCCTCGACTGAGTGGAGCTGCTGAGGATGGTAGTGTCGTCTGCGACATATATATATATATATATATATATATATATATATATATATATATATATATATATATATATATATATATATATATATATATATATACGCACCCACGTTTTGGGTTCAAGACGCCCCAATTTGAGTTGATTTTAAGAATTTTTTTCAGAGTCTCACTGTCGATACCACTGTATTAACCATTCTTTTAAATAAAAATTCGCTAAAATCCTCAAACGTCTGTTTTTGGAACTTTTTTATCAATTTTTTTGTATCAGCTTCTTATCAACGACGGACGGTCGTTCACTTCGTGCCTCATCAAGAACGTTTGTATGGCCGTCTATAAATGTTCTAACCAATTTTTTGATTATTCCATCGGCCATAGCGTTTGCTCCATACACTTCGCTAATTTGCCAAAGATTTTCGATCGCTTTCAGACCTCTTGGATTTAAGAACGAATGACACTGCATATTTCAACAGTGTCAGGATATCTAATAGTGTCAAGTCTGAGGCAATTTTAACACCCATCTAAACGCGAGCGAACGCTTCCGCAATGGGGCCTCTGGCTAGGGAATGGAAGAAGGTACTTAGCGCGCAAGCGCGAAACGGCGACCGCAGTAGTGTAGCTGCTCTTGTATAGTGAACCTGACCCTTAGTATGTGTTCTGGGAGCGCTCACGCTCATTAAATCAAGATTTTTTGCGAAAATTAGTTGAGATAACTTTTAGCATACTTTTATATCAGGCCCGTGTTTAATTGTAAAGTAAAAATAGATAAATAAATAAAATAACTAAATAAATCACATTATTAAATAGTGTAGCCATTATAGTTTCATTTGTTAGTGAATTTTCTTAAAAAAAATTCCTAATAAGGATTTTGCGACTTTTGTATATTGAAAAAATTTCTCAAAATTAGCGCAAACTAGGACCCCTAAGACCCATATCCGGGGTCAGTTGCAATTTCTATGCGTATATATATATATATATATATATATATATATATATATATATATATATATATATATATATATATATATATATATATATATATATATATATATATGTGTGTGTGTGTGACACACCGATAACTAAAAAAAAATGGGCCGATTTTGATCAAATTTAAAGAGTACCTTCCTTTTGCATGTGGCTTGGATGAGTTCGTTAGCCAGAAAAGTCTGCTCCGATCAAATGGATTAGACAATGCTTTGTTTTAATTAGATAGTCGAATTCCCACGGTCCGTGCCAGTTCTGAAGTGACCTTTAATATATTGAATTTCGACCACCGTACAGGCCTCTTAGTTTATATCTAATAACCGATCAGATTACGTGACTAGGTATTTAGCGATTTTTAGTGAATTTTCTTTAAAAAAAATCACTAATGAGGAGGTCCCGTCTATTGAATTTTGAACAAATTTCTTGAAATAATCGCGAACTATCCCCTCTAGAACCCATATCCAGGGTCAATTTAAATTTTTATATGTATATATATATATATATATATATATATATATATATATATATATATATATATATATATATATATATATATATATCACACCGATAACTCAAAAAATTATGAGCGGATTTGGTACGTACCGTCCTTTTGAAAGTGGCTTGAATAGCTTCGTTAGCCAGGAAAATCGGCCCAAGTTTTCCTGGAAATTTTTATGTTTTCTTCGGAAAAAAATTATATCTTCGGGAATACAAAGTAAAGGCAACCAAATTTCGTACCCTGAGTTCCGTAATAAAGGATATCCTATGTACCAAAATTCAGATCTCCAAGTTAAAAGACAAAAAAGTTATAGGAAAGCCTCTGATTAAAAGAAAAGTTAAAACGTTACAAGTGATAATTATGGCAGTCATATTAACGTGATTGAAAAATACGACACTAAATGACTAACAAGCTCTTAGATCTGTGTCTAAGTCGTCATTTTCTTTCATTTTGTTAAAATATGAGCAAAAAATCCATTGTAAATAACAATTATTAAAGACGTTAGAAAGTCAACATACTATCGTACATACCTGATAGTACATACGTCTGTCATATCGACGGTGGTTCCGTGGTTTAAGTTGTTGGATAAGATAATCGAGTCCTATAATCAGACGAGTTCTAATCCTAGTTAGTGACTTCACTTCGCATTAATTTTTTTTAATCTTTCATTTCATTTCACCGTTAGCTGATCAGATTGTTGTTATTCCGATGAATTTTTTTAGCGAGTTTCTGTACAAAAAATAATTTAATAAAGATGAGAGAAAATATTGGGCCGATTTTGATTAAATTTGGTGAGTACCTTCCTAAGTGAAGATTGGAACCTGTGATGGGCACTGAGAAGTACACTTGGAGAACACAAATCACCACAACACATCTTTTTAAAGACCTGACGATCGAATTCGTGAATTCCTTAGAACCGATATCAGGGGTTAGTTTCAGTTTTTATCTATTTCATATATACAGAGTGACGCATTTCTACGGTAAAGCTCCATATATCCATTAATGTACAAGATACGAGTAAAAATTGTATTTGTTAATTATAGGCTATCTTAAGCTGTATCCCATAAAATTAGTTTTATAATCATAGGTGGCCCATAAGTTATTGGTGATACAATATTTTTTTTCTAACCGAACACGCTTATATTATTACATTTTTGCATTTTCCATCGAAACATAATGCATGTTTGTAAGAAAATAAAGTAAGGCGCAGCAAGTACGTTATGGTAGCCAATGTTCATTATATGTTTTAAATTCCAATAACTCAATTTGTAGTTAACTTAACGATCGTTGGCTAGGAACCAGATTTTTCGGGAACATTTTGAGTTCATTTTCAAAAAAAAATGGTTACATTTTCAAACAGTAAAGTTATTTTGATTAAATATGGTACAATAATTCTACTATATAGGTTATAATGGTAACCAAGTTTCATGCCCGCTTTCTTTAAAAGAAAATACATATTTGCTATTAAAAACATCTTTATAGAAATTGGCTACCATAGCGCACTTGCTGCGTTAAGACTAGCTAATTAAAGCATTTTAGTTTATTTTTCAGCTTTAAAACAATGCTAGAAGCATCGCACTGGTAGTTGCCGTTACAATATCCTTTTCAGCTACTATTAGAGAAACTAATAAACAGCCTTAAGTGTTTCATAAAATTAACTCTCTTCATGTAACAACTGCGGTTGTTCCTTCGCTACTCTACTATATATAATACGTATTACCGCGTTATTACGCCAACAACGGAGTTCCGTTTTAATAAAATAGAAAGATATTACATCCATGAAATGAATTGGAGACGTTACAAGAGCAAAGCGTGTTGCAAAAAGTATCTTATGGCAGTGGAATTTAATGAGCGAAAAATCTGTTTCATATAAATAATGTATCGGGTGGACATGTAACAGTTTGATATATTATAATATGTGTATACAGTCCTAAAAGCTACCTATCAAGAAACAAGGTACACCAATCAATTCACTATTTTCTTTTATGCAAACTTTTTTTTTTGGCTCGGTGAACAACCAGGTTAACATCGGGTGGTTAATTTTGTTAGGCCTGTTTCGATGCTGATTTGTGTTCCAGATAGAGGAAAATAAATGTGTCCTATCTAAGAACCAATTTACGCATTAACGATCCATTCTATACTGTTCAACAATTCATCCGCTAATGACCATAATTGTTGAAGCGGATCATGAAATAAGACAAAACACATTTACCCATATAGTCAATAATATTCTGTGGAAATCCATTGATGTTTATGAAATCCACCGTATATTTATGGATATCCTGGGTGAACATCTATTAGATGTCTATGGAATCTGTTAAAAGGACGCAACGTTACAAAATAAAATGTATTATTACTATTTGTCCTGTGAATCCGTCTGAAATAGGGCTCCGGGTGCACTGCCACCTAGGACTTATTGCGCTTACCCTTATTTGGTTTACTTTTCAGATCCAGCCTAAGAACGAAGTACCTTTTACCAATCAGTACAGGTCTGTCCATGTGTATGTAGGATAGTCATTCGTTGCCATCACTGGTCTCCGAATAAGCACTGCCTTTTGTTATCTAGTCTTTCGCAAGTGGATAAAATATGCGTGGCTATTTCAGGTTCTCTATTGCATAAGCTAAAAGTCGGGTCTCTTTAATATTTATTAGTTTTACCAACATTCACTTTTACAATAGTATGACCTGTCAGGTATCATACCATGATCTTGAGTTACGCTCAACTATAGCGTAGCATTGCTGCGCTGGTTAGAAACCTGGTCTGTTTCCCCAGTAATATGTGTGCTGACTCCAAGTCGACTGGATAGTTTCCTTGCGAAGTTCATACTCTAATATATGCGGGATTGGCCACGAGACCACTTATTTCGGTACTACTTTGAGTTCGTCGCGGCATTACCAAACCAGCACTGAGCATACCCTGTAGCTTGCGATCGCTTGACTACTTGACATAATAAAAATTCGCCTACGGGAATAGGCCTTTTCATTATTTTCGCATTCCATTAATGTATATATTCCTGATTGAAATAGAGTGGTATCTGTACCCCGGACAAGATATGCCCACCTTTGGTTTCACACCACGTATAACCGTTCTTTCACATGTTTTGGTTTTTGATCTGCCTACGTATCAGATCACCCTTACAGAAGAAAATTGTGGTTGCCTTTCTGTCGTCTCCCCTCGATCGGTTATCACTGCCTCAATAAGGGTTTCTAGATTTAATCGGCGAGGGATGCAGTCCAAATTAATATCATATGATTCCACTTGTATGCTTGGCTTTTTCCTGTGACAGTTGGCCAGCCCGTTTCATTCTACGGAGCCTCAACCTCGCCTATCCCTTAATCACGATATAAATTGGTGGGAAATCCAAGGGCGTTTAAATGATTGCTCTGGTAGTTGTTCCTAATGCCCCTGTGATTCCCAAAGAGAGGAAAGTTTATGTACGTTGCTTAGTTTTAGTTTGGTATTTTTGTCTGACTCATGGCCACCAAACGAATGCAACAACGTACGTTGTTGCTTGCTTTACAACCCTGGTATATAATAAGTGTACCATAGAGGGTTTTATGCTAGAATTTTTGTCATACATTCATCTGGCCATCCTAAGCGTGATCACAGACTTTCTGACAGTCTCTTCGATGTGCCAGGTAAGTTGAAGTTTAAGATCATTCCAAAATATTCCACCTCCCGCTATATTTTCCTTTCTGGTAAATTATATTCTTGTGTACTTTTCGGGACTGACTATAACGCGGTGGCCTACATTTCCACCAGAGTTACAGCGTCTTGCATACGTTCTTTATTTTTCTCTGTGAGTTTTCATCCGATCGAAATGATCAGATCGTCCGCACATTCTTGGGGGTAGAAACCTTTGTTGTTAGGTCGTCTCAGCAGCCCATCCATGATCAAGCTCCACAAGATGGGAGAGAGTAGTCGCCCCACGAGGGCGGTACCTTACAACTCAACCGATAAGGTTTCTCTGATTAATAACTTGTACAACACCCTGATTTTCAGCACTAGATCTATCTTTTGCGCAAGGTCTCCTCTATGCCGAGGTTCTTTGTAGCCCTGGTGACCGATACGAAGTGTGGAAAGCTTTCTATATATTTAAGATGCCTCTACAACAATGTAGTGCACTTTCCACCTTGCTTACAAGAAGCTGCATGTCAGCTTCTGTTGACATAGCTGCTCTAAACGCAAATTCGTCTTCACATAGTAAGTTGACCATTAGTATTCCAGTTCTGACATATTTATCGAACCGTTTTTCTAGACTGCGTGGGTGTGTGTTCGGTGAAAGGGATGGCATTTGAATGTTATCCACCAGCCACCTTTTCTAAAGTCCTAAGCACGACATACATAAGATTGATTGGTCAAAACGACTTTACCTGCGAGTTCTTCTCTCGACCAGTCTTATATAAATACACCACACTGGTCAACCTCCATACTTTTGCTAGAAATTCCAGTGCCAGACTGGCTCTAAGCATTGAGCACATGTTTGTCAGTGTTGTGGATAGTCTATGACTTACGGCAAGTTAAACTTAATTTGATATTTCGCTTTAAAACAAAGGTGATGTCATGGGATTGTAAGAGGGCTACTAAAAGTAGAATTCATATTCCGAAAAATCCTAAAAAGTTTGTTATAAAAAAAACAGTATTTTCAAAAATAATGCTAAAAATTGGAACACATATTGCACTAGTAGGTATAGATGACATGTTCTGAGATCGCCCCCACACCTCCAGCCACTGCGCCGGCGCACAGCGCCGTTAGAGTAACGTGGCTGGGTGGGGATCCAATAAGGAGCAAACCTGAGGTGACGCATTCAAGATGGCGTCCAGTATGGCCGACAGGAAGTGAAAAACCCGGGAAATTTAAAATCTTAAACGAGCGCCACCTGTCAAAGTAAGATGACCCGCCATTTTGATTTTTAGCGGAATGACGTGTGTAAAGATGGCGGTTTGCGTATGCGCAAACTAACTTTGTTAGTTTTTAAGTTAGCCTCCACGTGTTTGGTACCATGTTACTCGTCGTGGCGAGCATTATGCAGTACCACCGCCGGAGGCGGTGTTGTAGGCGGCTGGGGCTGCGCTCCGGTTGGAATCTAGATCGGGATCTACATCGGGGTCCAGATCTAAGTCGATATCTAGATCTAATCTAGATCTAGAATAAAATTAAGATCAGAATATGGCGACTATTGCATGCGCAAAGTAACTTTTTTTTATTAAGTGGTGTATAAGTATGTCATGTGCCATCTTAACCGTCATAATGAGTAGAATTCAAAAATAGTATGCACGCATGCGCAAACCTTACTTTTTTAGTTTGGGATCTAGACGGCTAAAGTTTGGCAACATGTTACCCATTTGATGAATCGAAGTAAACAACACCGGATGTTTGTGGTTTTACTTCAGATTTAGCTTTGAGAAAAATTTTGGAGTAAACAACTTTCGATGGCTGCGGTTTTACTTCTACCAGCACGAACTCGAGTAAACAAGCACCGAATGTTTGCGGTTTTACTTCAGACTTAGCGTTGAGAAAAATTCACGAGCGAGTTTCAACAGAAGCAATCGAAAAATCATTTTGTAGCGTTGTGTTAAACTAGAAACCTGTCGTACAACAGTGATTTGTGGTATGGAGTTAAAAGCAGAATAACTAACCAAGCGAGTGATCTAAAACAGTTGGTGTTGAAAATACAAGGGCAAGCATATATAGACGAATGCGATTCAGAAGGTGAAGACTTTCAAAGCCAACAGCTAGTTGAATTATGTGATGTACACTTGGCCGGCTACTGTTCTACTCAATTCTTTGCCTTGTCTTACATTCAACACCGTCCAGGAGATCCTTTAAGCTAGCCATTCTTTAAATATTTGCCTGAAGAAGCCCAATACCAGTATAGAAATTATTATGGAGAGAGTTGTAAGTAATCGCAATGGATTTGTAAAGTTTACACAACAACCGAACAGAAAAATACAACCGAAGAGAGTAAACGAAGAGGATGCATTAAAATTGTTCATTATTTCACCATTATGTAGTTTAAACAATGCTGTTTTTCTTTGCGTTTTCACTAGATATTTAGTTACATTATATGAGTCGTTGGTTTTCTATCCAACACTGTTTTCCATATTGTAAATTATTGTGGGTAATACATTTAAAATTTCTTCGAAAGTCCACAAATCGAAAAACACTGGCACACTGCAATTTTTGTGCAATAATTTGACTATGGGGAGGAACTTTAATAGAGGGTCTATACCAACTTGTAATTGTTTTAACCATTTGATGTAAGAAAATATGTTGTCTGAGATATAGGTTCACAATCTTCCAGTTTTACCTTTTTCTCACTGATTTTCCTATTGATTTCTAATAACTTTTGGTTAAATATATCTTCTTGCGTAGGCTGATAATTATCTGCTGTATCTGGTAGTCGTCTTTTATATGTTGCAGTTTGTTCGCTTTTTACTTCTTCTTTAACTACTTGATCACTGCTTTGTATAAGCAAGATATTTTCAAGAACTTTAATTTGTTTGTCTCTGTGTTCAGACATAGGCATTGTTCTTTTACACGATTCCGTACTAATATTTAACTGTAATTATGATTAAATGCGTTGGGTATTTATATGTTTCGAAAAGCAGGGTAATTGCATGGCTCTTTAACATGTGTACCTAAAACACATTAACTTACATGTTATTTTGCTTATATTTGTCTTATTTACACGGTTTCTTATGGGATATAAGCACAAATTTGATAAAACGGTCGGCCTTTTAGTGAATTTTCTTAGAAAAAATTCACTAATGAGGAGATCTCGACTTTTGAATTTTGAAAAAATTTCTTAAAATGAGCGCGATCTAGAACCCCTAGAACCCATATCCGGGGTCAGTTTCAATTTTTATATGATATATATATATATATATATATATATATATATATATATATATATATATATATATATATATATATATATATATATATATATATATATGTATCACACCGATAACTCAAAAAATAATGGGCCGATGGTAATAAAATTTGGCACGTACCTTTCTTTAGTAAATGGCTTGGATAAGTTCGTTAGTCAGGAAAATCGGACGAGGTTTTCCGGGAAAATTTTGAGTTTTCATTTGAAAAAAATTCTTATCTCAAAAAGTAATAAGCCGATTTTAATAAAATTTCGCATGTACCTTTCTTTTGTAAATGGCTTTAACAAGCTTGTTAGTCAGGAAAATCGGACGAGGTTTTCCGGAAAAGTTTTGAGTTTTCATTCGAAAATAATTTTTATCTCAAAGAATAAAAGGCCGATTTTGATAAAATTTGCTATGTACCTTCCTTTTATAAATGACTTTGACAAGTTCGTTAATCAAAAAAATCGGACGAGGTTTTCCGGAAAAATTTTGAGTTTGCATTTGAAAAAAAATTTTATCTTAAAAAATAAAAAATCTATGATAACCAAATTTGGTAGGTAGGTTTACGATATAAAAAGTAAACTATACACCAAAATTCAGATTTCTATGTTACAAGAAAAAAAAGTTATAATAAAATATTCTGTGCCAGATCATTTCTATGAAAATTCACTACCATAACGCACTTGCTGCGTCCAGGCTTTTTTTATATCGTATAGAGTTTGGTTGCATTTCATATGCCGAGCGTGCTCAGACTTGCAAAACCGCAAACATCAAATAGTTGTTTGCTTCATCAAGATGGGTAACATGTTGCCAAACGTCAGCCGTCTAGATCAAAAACTAAGAAAGTTAGGTTTCCGCACGCGTGAATACTATCTTTGAATTCTACTCATCAAGACGATTCATATGACACATGACATACCGCAAACATCCGGTGCTTGTTTACTCGAGTTAATGCTGGTAGAAGTAAACCGCAGCCATCGAAAGTTGTTTACTCCAAAAATTTTCTCAAAGCTAAATCTGAAGTAAAACCGCAAACATCCGGTGTTGTTTACTTCGATTCATCAAATGGGTAACATGTTGCCCAACTTTAGCCGTCTAGATCGAAAACTAAAAAAGTAAGGTTTGCGCATGCGTGCACACTATCTTTGAATTCTACTCATCAAGACGATTAACATGGCACATGACATACTTCTACACCACTTAATAAAAAAGTTGCTTTGCGCATGCGATAGTTGCCATATTCTGATTTTAATCTTATTCTAGATCTAGATCGAGATTAGATCTAGATATCGACTTAGATCTGGACCCCGATCTAAATCCCTATCTAGAGTCCGACCAGAGGCGCCGGCCCCCGACACCTCCCACGCCGGCTCCGGCGAAGGCACTGCATTCCTCTCGCCACAACGAGTAACATGATACCAAACACGTGGGGAATAACTTAAAAACTAACAAAGTTGGTTTGCCCACGCGCAAACTGCCATCGTTACGTACGTCATTCCACTAAAAATCAAATTGGCGGATCCTCAGGTGGTGCCAACTGTCGTTTAAAATTTTAAATTACCCGGGATTTTCACTTCCGGGCGGCTATATGAGACGCCATCTTGAATGGCGTCACTTCAGGTTTGCGCCCTATTGGACCCCCACCCAGTGACATCACTCTGACAGCGCTGCGCTTCGGCGCAGTGGCTGGAGGTGTGGGGGTGGTCTTAGAACATACCATCTATACCTACTTGCGCTTATAAAGACTTTACCGCGAACGAAGATTGTCTCTAGGTAAATAGAAAATTAAGATATTACAATTTGAATTTAGTGCTAGAAAATCAATCTTCTTGCATATTTTGTTATTTTTATTTAAAACAGGATCGCACACGGATTTATGTCCATTCTATAGAATATTGAGAGACCTTTGATAAGGGAGCGAAGGTTAATTTATAGGATAAAATTCCCGAAGTAGGCACATATATAGACATAGGTAACAGAATAATGTAAACTATATTAACTCACAAAACTTAACAGTAATATTATTAATTAACAAACATTGAACTTACGTAGATTGTGACATGATGACTATTAATTTAACAGTATTATGTTTACATAATTTAAATTACAGTATCGCGGCGTTATATCTGAAGCAATCTTATATTTACCGACTACATTGTAAAAACTTATTATATTAACTCATTCTTTCTCACTAAAGTAATCTCATTTATATTTTTAAAACAATAACACATTTTGATTCTTAATTAGTATTACGACCTTCTGATTTGCTGACTGCAACATTCCTGTATATCTTGCAAATTTACTTACATTATTATTGTTTACATACTGAATGTGATATTTTCAATGTCAATCGATACAATGCTGACCTCTAATTAATGCAATATTTACATTCCTTGCTTAAAGAATTAAACTGAACTACTTTTAATAATTACTTAAGTGTTTTTACCAATTATGTTTCTAAGTCTATTACGGCCCTTCTGAAGACCTTTCGTGTTCTCTAAACACCTTGATAGTGCATTTCACAAAATGATCAGATTATGAAAGATCCACTTAACGCAATAGATTAAACAACATATGTTGAAATACTCGAATTAGGATGTATCGCGCTAAATGATAAATTATACCTCACGTTTCTTCAAACACATTACGTTATCTAGAGGAATCAAGGACTTCTAACCAAATTATAAATTAATTCCTGGTGAATAATATCTTCCCATCCTGCCAGCACTAGCTAAGGAGCTGCAATTAATCAGCCTGTCAGTTGGTTTCGAGTGCATTAAAACACGTTACGGAGCATTCAATCAACATCCTGCTGTTAATTTACAAAACTGCATCACCAACTAATCCTTATCCAGAGCATTGAGAAATAGAGCTGCTACAAAAAACACCCTCATATTTGTAACAAAAACTACTGTACAATATGTACGTTTAGATACACATTTATTGCGCAATAGCCAATTAATTAACTAATTTGCAGCGGCTGTTGACGATCACATTGAAGGCATATTTCAAGTGTACAGCCGAAGAAAGAGGCAAAGGCCGGTGTCTTTCTTATATCAGTATACAAATTTATCATATCTGCATCGATCATACGCTACTGACCACTTTTTTTGTGCCAGAGATCTTTTTAAAGATCGAAGAAATCTACATTTTGCTTGGAACTTTTCGAAGGACCCTGTTTAAGGAAAAAAATTCCGGACGCAGCAAGTGCATTATAGTGCCGAATTTTCATAAGAGTTGTACAATATTATTATACGGCATATTTTTTTCTCCCTCAGGGCTCGTCCGCGGCTTTGCCGCCCCGATAGCACTATATATATATATATATATATATATATATATATATATATATATATATATATATATATATATATATATATATATATAATTTATTTATTTCTTTGGGTGATGAATAAAAGGCTTTTTCTTTCCAAACAAATACTTTATTCCTTGTCCCGACGCGTTTCGACCTTACCTAACAGGTCATCCTCAGGGGAATCTATAATTTATAAAAGGCTTGTCAGAAAAACTGAGTTTTCCGGTAGGCTACTTCTGCGAGGGTACAACGCAGGAATATATAAGATAAAATGAGTTAACAACAGCTAACCCCAACACTAAGTCAAAAAAGGTTAATAGTTAACATGTAGCTTGACATGTTAACTATTAACCTTTTTTGACTTAATGTTGGGGTTAGCTGTTGTTAACTCATTTTATCTTATATATTCCTGCGTTGTACCCTCGCAGAAGTAGCCTACCGGAAAACTCAGTTTTTCTGACAAGCCTTTTATAAATTATAGATTCCCCTGAGGATGACCTGTTAGGTAAGGTCGAAACGCGTCGGGACAAGGAATAAAGTATTTGTTTGGAAAGAAAAAGCCTTTTATTCATCACCCAAAGATGTCAACCCCAAACATTTTGACGTTTAGGAACAATTTATTTATTTGCCAACAACAATTAATACAAATTATACTTAAACTTTACAACAAAAATGTTAAAGCACATAAGTATACTCATACTTGTGGGTGCTTTGCCTTATATTTAGTTATCCTATCAAAGCATACACTACATTAGACATCTGTTCGTCCTTCACTATTTAAATTATTTAAATTCTTAAGCATCCCTCCATCCACTGCACACACCCTCTCACCTCTATTCCGGTTTGAATAAATGAGGTATATCCGTCAACAACAATCGCTCAAAGCATTCCATCCCTCTAACGTCTCTCTGTTCGAACCCGTCCTGTCTTCCACCCAATCTACTCCAGGCACAAGCAGAGGACAACCGTGTCTCCAATCATTACACAGCCAAAAGCAATCACTCTCGCTTATACACGCATTTATACTTACCCACAGCCACTCACTAGCTCCTGCCTTCGCACACCATCCCATAAGTCGCTTATACATACATTTATACTTACTCACAGACACTCACTAGCTCCCGCCTTCGCACATCATCCCATAAGTCACAAGCATACACTCACACATATCCGACCTACTCACACGCTAACGCTACGCCCACACTTGCACACCCACGCATGTAGCACTCCTCCATTGCTATTCATTCGTAACAACAATTATAAGCTGTTTTTATGTACCATAGTTTTTTCAAAAATTCTGTATTCAGATTTCTAATCTTTCGTAATTTTGCAATATGTATCCCTTTATTTTTTCCGAAATTTATAATTATTTTCTATAATCTTAAGTTTGGCTGGTACAAGATTATATAATCTTGGTCCAAGAAAGTCAATAGTTTTCCGTGAAATAGTTTTTTTACATCTTGATGTTAGTACATTTCTATTTGTTACCTGCCTTGTTAGATATTGATGCTGTGTCTGATCTTGTAATAAGGCCTCCTCGTGGGTATACTGTACGAGCGCAAGAATATACAACCCCTTAATATTCATAACACCCGTATTTGAGTTGTATAACAATTTTGTGAGATAATCAACTGCTTTGTTTAGTATAGTTCTTAATATGAAATTCTGTGTTATGCAAAGCGGTTTTAATGTCGATTTATAAGCCGATCCCCAACAGGATATTCCGTATCGTAATATGGACGCTACCAGACCATCATAAACGTCAAGCAAAGTATTTAGAGACATTATCCCCTTTAGAACATAAAAAACATAGATAAGTTTACGTAGCCTATTATTCAGATATTCTATGTGCATTTGCTATTTTAAGTTCTTATATATCATAATACCGAGGTACTTTAGACTATCTACACTCTCGATAGGTTCAGTGTGTCCAGGGTTAACTATGTCTGGCATTGAAACACTAAGTGAGTGGTGGACGTGCCGCCACCTAGTTGCGGAACCAAGTAGTATGTTGTCACGCCAGCTCCAAATAACACAAAGTGTTAAAAAAATAGAGACTGTATACAACTAACTAACAATTTAGAAAATTTGTCAGCCCTGGCCCATTTCTACCCCAATATATGGACATAGTATGTAAGGCTAGATGCATTCTCGCAACAATTAGAACCGTAGACCGGTTTCTCTCTCATTAGAGCTCTTCAGTACGGCATACTAATTGTAGCAAAAATGCACCAAAAGTAATACGGCTATAGTACTGAAGAGCTCTAATGAAAGCGAAATCGGTCTACGGTGCTAATTGTTGCGAGAATGCATCTAGCCTTATATGTCTGGCATTGTTTCAAGTCCAGCGGATTTTGGCGAGAACGCAATATACTTTGTTTTCTTGACGTTAAGATACAAACTGTCATGGTTCAGCCTACGGTTGAGCTTCCCAATCAATAACGCCGCACTTCGGATTGCCTCGGGCTAGTTAATCCCATCACAGAGCAGAACTGTATCGTCTGCGTATGAAATCAAGGATATATTATTGTCGTCAAAAGCTGTCAGAGCATCATTGATGTATATCAAGAACAAAACTGGACCCAAAATTGTTCCCTGTGGGACTCCTCTTTTTATTGTCAATGGTTCGCTTGTGTTGCTATCTAATATCACTACTTGTTGCCTGTTTTCCAAATAGTTTTTAAACAAACCCAACGCAACTCCTCTAAAACCAATGTTTTCTAACTTACTCAAAAGGGTTTTATGAGAGACCGTATCAAAAGCTTTCTAAAGACCAAGAATGACTCCGATTTCTTTCCTATTATTTTCAAAATTTTCCACAATAGTTGTCTTCAGTTTATGAAGAGCATTTTCTGTGGATAAACCTGTTCTAAAACCATACTGGTTCTGAGAGAGAATACTATATTTGTCAAGAAAGCTAATCACTTTTTTTTCAAGACACTTTTCAACAATCTTTGCGAACGTATTTATTAGACTAATGGGTCTATAGTTTTCCATTAGCAGTTATATTTGTGGGCAGACAATCAACAACAAACCAACATTACCGGGCACCATAAGTAAAATACGAAAAACCGATACAGTACACATGTAGACTGTGATGTGCACAAACAACCCGAGTCTGAATACGCTTAGCAATGCCCGGAATTCAATGCGTGACGTATCGCGTTTAAATGGTTGATATTAGAGAAGTAGTTGTCGGCACCATGGTCTAGGCGCCTCCTTTTCAATTTACGACAAAGCATAAGATGTACAAAAACGGTTTGGCTCTAAGAATGATATTTCTGTTCAATTGTTCTTAAGCTAAGCAGCGTTGCATTGCGATATTAACCTGGGCGAAGCCGGGTATAAAAGCTAGTATCCTATATTTGAACAATATGTATTACTTACAATAAATATTTTCATATTCAAGTAAATGCAATTTATTTTGTATGATATTCGTCATAAATTTCGCAAATATAATGAAATTATATACATAAATAATGTGGAGAATTATAAATTGTGTAAGGGAAAACAATTGAGGTAATGGTTTATGACAGGAGAGTCCACATGAAAATTTTACATCTATATTCACAGATTGGATGGTATCAAATTATTCATAGGTGAAAATCAATTCTCTGCTAATGCATTTGACCCAATTCCAGAAACCGTAGTCACTTTCATCGTCTCGTCGTTGGACACGATTTACAGCATCTATTTTTGGGATATGCTAGAATAGTAATTGTTCCATTTAACATAGCAAATTATACATAGTGTCTGTCTTTCTAAGCATCTAAGTAATTTATGTAACTGTATGAAGACGTTTATTCATTAAATCGGGTCATAAACGAAAAATGTTATTGCAAAATTTATAGTAGTACTCGAAAAAGTAAAATACCTTTATTTAAAAAAAAATGGAGCCATTTATAAATGAGAGGTAACTTAAAACGTTGCCACCGACCTGGGTCAACTGCGTCATGTGACTCTGTTATACGGGGAATTACGTAGATGAGTCGGCTGTCAGTTACCGTTCAAGACCATCCGGTTAGAAGCGATCTCATTGCGTCAGCTTGTATAGTTTTTAGTGAATTTTTATTTAAAAAAAAAAGCACTAATAGAGAGGTATCGATGGTGAGACTTTGTAAAAATTCCTTCAAATGAGTGCGAACTAGGACCCCTAGAACCCATATCCGGGGTCAGTTTCAATTTATATATATATATATATATATATATATATATATATATATATATATATATATATATATATATATATATATATATATATATATATATATATATATATACAGGCTGTTTCAAAAAACATGCACCATCGCTCGTGGGGCAATTCCTTACTAAAAAATAAGAAAAAAAGTTTCTGTGCACATGGGCCCGGAAACGCATAGTTTCCAATATACAGGGAGTTGAATTTTTTTTTTATAATTTTTTATAAATAATTTTAAAACCACTGGATTGATTTTAATGAAACTTGGAACTTGAAAGTGTATTATGAAAGTGCATATTTTCAAGTGAAAATCTGCTTACAACTGCGTCAGTGGCGTGCGTACGGGGTAACTGTAAAAATTCATTTGGGGAAAAATATGTGCGCCACTGTCTTTTTCCAATTTTGATACATTAGTTATGAAGCTTATTACATAGGCCACAAAAGCTGCCTCTTGGTATTTTTTCGTTCAGGGTATCCCCGAGGAGATATAATTAATTTTATAAAAAGGGGCAAAATACCGATTCGTTGGAGTAATGAAAACAGTAATCGTAAAGTGCCATGAAACTATAATTTTTGACAGTTCTCTAAATTCTACAATTTTGAAGTGCTTTGTAGGCGTCAAAAGGGTTTTCGTGCTATTCTTTAAATTTTGATACGGTGCAGTATTTTCGTTTTTAGTTATTTCTTGATACTGAGCTGCTCATTAATATTATTTCCTCCTCTCAAGATGGTTTTCATTAAGTACACTTCAGCGGATTTGACTGATATGTTGTTAATTTATGGACAAACAAATCAAAATGCTAGACAAGCTGTGCGAGTTTATCAGGAAACCTATCCGCAAAGAAGAATTTCTGACAAAAATATTTTCCCACGTATTGTAAGGCATTTGAGAGAAACTGGTTCTTTAAAACCTTTAAAAGCTGACTCTGGACGCAGCAGATACCGCCGAACTGTACGAGTTGAAGAGGCAATATTAAATAGAGTTGAACGTGATCCTAGTACAAGTACGAGAATTATTGCCACCGAACTGGGTAATATTTCGGCATCATCAGTTCACATAACTCTGAAGGATGAAAGTTTATATCCCTATCATTTTACACGTGTCCAGGAACTTCTACCTAGAGACTTTCAACCAAGGGTAATGTTTTGTCAGTGGTTCTTAAACAAACTTAGGCACGACCAACATTTTTCTAAACGTGTACTATTTACTGATGAGGCGTCATTTACGCGAAAAGGTATCGTAAATTTTCACAATTTACATACATGGGCCGATGAAAACCCACACTCTCTAAGAGTTGCAAATTCGCAGTATCAATTTTCCATTAATATTTGGGCTGCTATTATTGAAAATCACATAATTGGTCCTGTTGTTCTACCGACTCGTCTTGACCATGAATCATATTTAAACTTTTTACAAAATGATTTGCCGTTGTTACTACCGCTTTTATGAGAAATGGTACAATGTGGTTCCAGCATGATGGTGCGCCCGCACATTTTGCAGCAGTTGTAAGAACATATTTAGCTAACACATACGGTCACCGATGGATTGGTCGTGGAGGTCCGGTGTCATGGCCACCTCGATCTCCGGACCTGAATCCTCTCGATTTTTATTTGTGGGGTCATTTAAAAGAAATAGTGTATAAAACACCAGCAAATACACGAGAAGAATTTTTGGGAAGAATAGAATATGCATTTGGCAGCATTAGAGAAGATCAAAATATTTGCAGAAGAGTAAGAAGATCTTTGCGCAGAAGGTTAAATAATTGTAACGACGCTAATGGTGGTCACTTTCAACATTTTCTTTAGCTTTGTTATTAAAGTCAATTGAGTAATGTACAAAAAACAAGAGTTTGGAAAAATCATGGTGTCTTTACGATTACTTTTTTCATTTTTAGCGAATTTTTTTTAAAAAAATTCGCTTATGGGGAGATCTGTGTTTATATATATATATATATATATATATATATATATATATATATATATATATATATATATATATATATATATATATATATATATATATATATATATATCCGACCGATAACTCAAAAAATAATAAACCGATCTTGATAAAATTTGCAGAGTACCTTCCTTTTGCAAGTGGCTTGGATAAGTTCGTTAGCCAGGAAAATCTGACCAGGTTTTCCCGGAAAATTTTGTGTTTTCTTTATAAAAAAATTCATATCTCCGGAAATAACAAAGTAAGGGCAACCAAATTTGGTACGCGTGTTTGTATTATAAAGAGTGAACTCTGTACCAAAATTTAAGTCCATAGCTTTAAAGACAAAGAAGTTATGGGCAGTTAAAGCAATAAATGTAGGAGTTTTCCTCAAAACGTCAAACTCGCAATATTAAACGTCAAAATTGGCAATGTTTAGGCAAAGAATGTAAAACAAATACCATTTGTGAAAAGAAAATGTTGCAAGAAGAGTGTTCTGCAAACCCTTAAGTTTCAGATTCAACCGTCATTGCCCTTCATTTTACTAAAATATTTACAGAATATTCTTTCAAATAGACCCTGTCTCTGGTGCTTTGGCTGTCAGTTTAGTTAAGTTTGGTAGCTGTTTGGATATTTATTTGTAGGTTTAGTGAAATTTATGGTTTAACGGCCTATAATTTTTTTAGCTAATTATCGTGGAACAAATTTGTTAATGCATTTTTGCATTTTTTATCGAAATATGATGCGTTTATCTTAAAAAAAATCTGGACGCAGTAAGTGCGTTTTGGTTGCGAATTTTCGGTAAATTTGCAGTTAAGCTCCCGAACGCTTTTCAAAACACTGTTTTCAGAAACCTGCCTAGAGCCCCCCCTGGATCCAAAAACCCCAAGAAAAATTTGTTGTTCACACTCCCCAAGGAAGTTACGGGACCAGGAGTGAGTAGGGGTGCATAATTTTTTAGCTAATTTTTTTAGAACAAATTCGTTAATGTAATTTTGCATTTTTTATCGAAATATGATGCGTTTATAAGAAAAAAATGTGGACGCAGTAAGTGCGTTTTGGTAGCGAATTTTCGGTAAATTTGCAGTTTAGCTCCCGAACGCTTTTCAAAACACTGTTTTCAGAAACCTGCCTAGAGCCCCCCCTGGATCCACAAACCCCAAGAAAAATTTGTTGTTCACACTCCCCAAGGAAGTTACGGGACCAGGAGTGAGTAGGGGTGCATAATTTTTTTAGCTAATTTTTGTAGAACAAATTCGTGAATGCATTTTTCCATTTTTTTGTCGAAATATGATGCGTTTGCAAGAAAAAAATCTGGACGCAGTAAGTGCGTTTTGGTAGCGAATTTTCGATAAATTTGCAGTTTAGCTCCCGAACGCTTTTCAAAAAACTGTTTTCAGGAACCTGCCTAGGCCCCCACCCCTCTAGATCCACAAACCCCAAAAAAAATTTCTTGTTCACTCTCCCCAAGGAAGTTACGGGACCAGGAGTAAGTAGGGGTGTATAATTTTTTTAAACTAATTTTCGTAGAACAAATTCGTTAATGCATTTTTGCATTTTTTATCAAAATATGATGCGTTTGTAAGAAAAAAATCTGGACGCAGTAAGTGCGTTTTGGTAGCAAATTTTCGGTAAATTTGCAGTTTAGCTCCCGAACGTTTTTCAAAAAACTGTTCAGAAACCTGCAGGTGAGGTCCTAGTAATGTCTCTGAAAACAATTTGTTGAAAAGCGTGCGGGCGCTAATCTGCAAATTTACCAAAGTTTCATTAAATCCTTCAAATTTCAATAACTCAATTTGCTATTAACGTAAGCTTTGTTGGATAGAAAACCAACATTTAAGTTTATTTTCGGAAAATTTTTGTATATTTTCAAACCATAAGTAATTTTGATAAAATATAGTACATTGTTTCTACTACATAGGCTATACCGGTAATCAGATTGATGCCTGCTCGCATTTGCTATTAAAAACATTTTTATGGAAAATCACTTCCATAACACATTTGCTGCATCTAGACTTTTGAAAAATGTTTATATATTTTCAAACAATAAATTTGTTTCAATGAAATATGATACATTGTTTCTACTATATAGGCAACCAAGTTTGATGCCTGCTTTCATCAAAGAATGACATTTGCTATTAAAAATATTTTAAAGAAAATTCGCTACCATAACGCACTTGCTGCGTCCCGAGATTTTTTTTATTTTTATTTTTTATTTATCATTTTTTATCAATGTTTGTAATATTTATTTCAATGTTTATCACCAATAAGTTTTACGTAGGTTAGTTATTTGCACGTTTATTGCTGTAATGTTTACTGTATGTTTTGTTTTTCATATTCTTATGGTTGCAGTAAACATATATTATTATTGTTGTTATTATTTCGCCGACTAATCGGTACTTTGCCACTTTTTATAAAATTCATATCTCCTAGGGGATACCCTGAACGAAAAAATACCAAGAGGTAGCTTTTGTGGCTTATGTAATAAGCTTCATAACTGATGTATCAAAATTGGAAAAAGACAGTGGCGCACATATTTTTTCCCCAAATGAATTTTTACAGTTACCCCGTACGCACGCCACTGACGCAGTTGTAAGCATATTTTCACTTGAAAATATGCACTTTCATAATACACTTTCAAGTTCCAAGTTTCATTAAAATCAATCCAGTGGTTTTGAAATTATTTATAAAAAATTAAAAAAATAATTAAAATTCAACTCCCTGTATATTGGAAACTATGCGTTTCCGGGCCCATATGCACAGGAACTTTTTTTCTTATTTTTTAGTAAGGAATTGCCCCACGAGCGATGGTGCATGTTTTTTGAAACAGCCTGTATATATATATATATATATATATATATATATATATATATATATATATATATATATATATATATATATATATATAATAGGTATCCGTCTGATAACTCAAAAAATAATTAAGCTATTTCAATGAAACTCGGCAAGTGCCTTTATTTTATTAATGGCTTGGATGAGTTCGTTGGCCAGGAAAATCGGACTAGGTTTTCCGGGAAAATTTTGAGTTTTCTTCAAAAAAAAATTTTTCTCCGAAAATAACAATGCTGCTTTAATAAAATTTACTATATATATTGCCTTAGGAGAGACCGTACTACGTACCAAAATTCAACTTTCTAAGTTTATAGAAAATTGAGTTATTCAAATTAAGAATTTGGAACTGCTTGAAATGGCGTTTTCGAATCTCACTTAAGCCTGACCCATCAGGAGTACATAAGCTGTCAAGGAGTATATTAATACACGAAAACAGTTATGTGCCGCTGTTTTATTATTATCATTGACTCATGATATTCATTTTTAAGATTCAGAGAAGTGTCAATAATACTGAATTCACTGATTGTTAATCATTGGCTGCATTTACGATTATATATAACCATTTTATAATTTATCATCATTTATCACCTCTGTATTATAATTATTGACTATATTTAGGCAGTATAGGTAAGTATTCAAGGTTTAAATCTTAGTTTAGGAAGCGTCAAATATTTCACCGAAAGTAGTCAATGAATACTCTTACCTACCATAATTTATGATATTATCATTGAGTTTTACCATCTCTATTTAGTCAGTGGTAATCCGCTATGGTATTTAAACAAAAAGACATCTTCTGATCTTATGATATCCTGATCCGAGATGTGAACAATTTGATATTAAAATCATATGGTTGGCGACCCGATAATGTGACGGCAGCAAAATAAAGTGAACTAATTCTCTACATTTTACCAAGTCGGCATACTTTCGTTGCTGCTTATAAGTGTGTCTGTTAAATGTGCAATGACAAATACTAATTAGGGTGACTTTGGAACGTGTAGCCGGTGATAGCGGTGCATCTCGGGAAGTGTGGGGGGTCGGGAAAACTTTGCAAAATCTAGTGCTCTAGAAGCCAATTGGAAATAATTTTTTTTTAAATAATTGGGAAGTGATTTTTTAAAATTTGTAAGTATATAAATAATGTAAGTAAAACTAATACAATATGTTAGTCTAACGGAAAACCTTTATAAAAATGTAAAAAAAAGGTTCAGGACGCAGCAAGTGCGTTATGGTAGCGAATTTTCATTAAATGCTTAAAACTTTAAAACTCAATATTCTATCAACCTAGAAAGTTGAATTTTGGTATTTATTAAGGTCTTTCCCTAGGAGGCAAGGCCGCGGACGAGCCTTGAGGGAAAAAAGGCAACATATCCACAAAATTTCATCAAAATAGCTTTGTAATTTTCGGAGATAAAAAATCACTTTGTTGTTTACTCGATCACTATCATTTTTATAATATTTGCTTTTCGTTCCAATTAAAAAGTATTTATTTATTTGGTCTAAAAAATATTCATATTTTCAATTGCTTAATTGATCAGACGATTAGATAGACAGAATACATTTTTAGTGAAATTTTATTTAAAAAAATCCACTAATAGAGAGGTATCGATGGTGAGACTTTGCAAAAATTCTTTCAAATGAGTGTGAACTAGGACCCTTAGAACCCATATCCGGGGTCAGTTTCAATTTTTATATGTTTATATATATATATATATATATATATATATATATATATATATATATATATATATATATATATATATATATATATATATATATGTATGTATCCGTCTGATAACTCAAAAAATCATTAACCGATTTCGATGAAACGTGACAAGTGCCTTTTTTTATTAATGGCTTGGATGAGTTTGTTAGCCAGAAAAATCGGACGGGGTTTTCCGGAAAAATTTTGAGTTTTCTTTCGAAAAAAATTTTTTTCTCCGTAAGTTATATAACAACAAGTTTGTTACGATAACATTTATTTAACTTCACTGACTGCTTGGACGAAAAACCATTAAATTTTCAAAGTTTTTTTGTGTTTGCTGACAAAAAATGTATTCAACCAGATCTTACGGTCTAGAGTGTTTTTCATGTATATATATATATATATATATATATATATATATATATATATATATATATATATATATATATATATATATATATATATATATATATATAAACACGTGCTTCTTAGGTTGACCCCGTCCAGAATTTGTTTAAACTAGATGTTTGGGCTTTTGTTCTGAATCCATTTGTAAGAGGGTACAAAAATATGAAGTATGTATGTATGTATAATCGAAATTGTTTGGCTGCAGCTAATTTAGCCATTCGCACATTTTCAGAGAAATATAAAAAAGGTGCAATAGTGGGACGTTTGCCTGGGTCGTTATTGAAGTCATCAATCGGGTTGGTAAGTTTTATTGTATCAGGTTACTTATTTTATGAAGCACTGATTGCAATGCCTCATAATCAAAGTCAAAGAAGAAAAATTCACTACGAGCAAATGGATCAGTAATCAAGCAAAATTGTCGATATTGGGCACCCAAAAATCGACATTGGAAAAGGGAGAGCCATACCCAATTTCCGCCAAAAATAAATGTCTTTGAGCGGTAATTGTGGATACCTCAATCGTTGGTCCGCCTTTTACTGATGGTACGCCTAGTGATAATTATTTTGATCTGATTCGTCAACATATAATTCCTTATCTAACTATGCTTTATGCAAATGGAGAAAACCCTAATATTCCCTCTAATTCAAGTTCTTTTCAACAGGACTACTCGCGAACAGTACATGATAACCTCATCACACTTTTCCCGAATAGGTGGATCGCTAAAAGAGGATGTAGAATGACCAGCTAGATATCCGGACTTAACTCCTCCAGATTTTTTGTGGGGTTACATAAAATCTACAGTTTATTCGAATCACTGAGAAATATCGCAAAATTACAAAATAGATTAACCATGGAAATAAGGCAAATCTCGCTACAAACGATAAAACAAGTAATCCAGGAATTTGAAAATCGTCTTGTTTGTAGAGAAGTTAATGGCCAACAATTTGAACATTTAATTTAACATTGTCTCATGCCGTCTTATCGTTTTTACATTGTTTGATTAAATTGTTCGAAACTGATACCTCCATTTTCTCAAAAATATCCTTATGTAGCACATTGTGAATTTTGGTGATCTTTTAATGATTTTCGAAAAGTCATTTTTTTCTTTCAGATAGTGTAGACATTAACTCACGCTGTGAAATCATTCCTATGTTAAACAGGATAATAGTAAAGAAATGTAAGGGCAAAAATTATCAGTATCGTGAATAAATTCAAATCATTTTAACATTTCAAAGACGTTTATTTTCAAAATCTGATAACAAAAAATTTCTACAAATACTGTAAAAACTTCGCCGGTCCTCTAGCTTTCTAATGATGTACGAATTGTTAATTGTCTTCTAGTTACATAGATATCTCACATGCAATGATGCGACATAGGTACATGTTATTCATTCGCCATATAGTTTGCAAGTTAATGATATTGTTTGCAAGTTATTTAAGGTTGCTATGGAAATAATAGCAAAATGTCTATTATAATTTACTGAGATATTTGTCACTTTTGGTTGTTAACGCGTGTGATACTTAAGTTATGGCTTACGTGAAAAAATTGTTTGATTTGAGGATGGCAACATTTGCGAATACTGAATATGCAGATATTTTATTTATTTACCGTTTCTGTAATGGAAATGCGGCTGAAGCTCAACGTGAATATGCACGGCGCTTTCCAGATAGGCGCGTACCTCATTCCACAGTGTTTGGAAGAACATACAGACGGATTCATGAAAATGGCTCCGTTAATGAAATTCATCGTGATGTTTCAACCTCGAGGCTCAATCTAGGGTAGACGAGGAAATTTTGGACTCTTTCGAAGAAGATCCCACGACAAGAACTAGGAAAGCGTCCTCTTCTCTGCGCGTCTCGCAGTGGAAAGTATGGTTAGTTCTGTATCGGGAAGGACAGCACCCTTACAATTACACGCCAGTTCAAGGATTGCAGCTAGGTGATCCAACAAGAAGGCTCCAATTTTGATATTTCCTGTTGAACGCTGATAACGAAGATAGAAATTTTCTGTCTAGAATTCTGTGGACAGACAAGTCAACATTCACTAAAGAAGGAATATTCAATTGTCATCATTCTCATTATTAGTCTATGGAGAACCCCAGATTAACTAAGGTAACAAGTTATCAAAGACGATTTAGTGAGAATGTTTGGATTGGTGTGATTGGTAACAATCTGGTAGGTCTGCATTTCTCTCTAGACAAGCTAAATGGTAAAGATTATGAAAATTTCTTATCACATGATCTTATGGAGTTACTGGATGACGTACCACCAGCAAACAGATGTGATATGATTTTCCAGCAAGACGGATGTCCGGCACACTATTGTCGCAACGTGAGGTCGCTATTAGATCGCTGGTTCCAAACAAGTGGATTGGGAGGGGAGGACCAATACCGTGGCCGCCAAGGAGCCCAGATTTAACTCCAGTAGATTCCTATGTATGATGTCATATGACACAAATCGTTTACGAAGTGAAGATTCACACATGAGAGCAACTGATTTACATAATTCAGCAAGCAGCAGGACAAATCAAAAACTCTGGACGCAGCAAGTGCGTTATGGTAGTGAATTTTCATAAAAATGTTTTTAATTGCAAATATGTGTGTTTCCTTTTTAAGAAAGCAGGCATCAATTTTGGTTACCAGTATAACCTATATAGTAAAAACAATGTGCCATGTTTCATAAAAATAACTTTATTGTGTGAAAATGTACAAAAATTTCCAAAAGTAAACTTAAAGTGTTCCCGGAAAAACTCGTTTCTTGGTCAACCTTATAGGTTAATAGCAAATTGAGCTATTCAAATTTGAAGCATTTAATGAAAATTCGCTACCATAACGCACTTGCTGCGTCCCGAATTTCTTTTCTTACAAACATGCATCGCTGAAAAATTCAAAAATGCAATAACATAAGGCGTGTTTGATTAAAAAAAAAAAGAAAATTTGTATCACCAACGACTTATGGGCCATCCTGTGATTGTAGAAATATTTTTTTAAGATGTAGCTCAAGACACCCTATAATTAACATATATAAATTTTCTTCATATCTTGTATAATAACGGATATATTGAGCTTTATTGATTTTTTACGAAAATTCGACAAAAATTATATACCATTAAACGATAAACTCTAAAGCTAAGGCTACTGCCAAGCATCAGAGAAAGGGTCTATTTGAAATGAATTTTCTGGAAACATTTTAGTAAAATGAAGGACAATGACGGTTGAAACTAAGACTTCAGGGTTTGTAAAACATCCTTCTTGAGACATTTTATTTCCATAGCCCATATTAGATTCAAGTTCTTTGCCTAAATGTTGCCGATTTTGACGTTTTAAATCGCAACTTTGACGTTTTGAGGAAAACCCCAATTTATTTTTCTTTAAATACCTATAACTTTTTTGTCTTTTGACCTACATAGCTAAATTTTGGTAGGTGGCTTACCTATAAGGATGTTAACTAGCGTACCAAATTTGATTGCCCTTACTTTGTTAATTCCGGAGATATAAATTTTTTAGAAAGAAAACACAAAATTTTCCGGGAAAACCTGGGCAGATTTTCCTGGCTAACGAACTTATCCAAGCCATTTGCAAAAGGAATTTTTCTACCAAATTTAGTCAAAATCGGCTTATTATTTTTTGAGTTATCGGTGTGATACATATATATATATATATATATATATATATATATATATATATATATATATATATATATATATATATATATATATATATATATATATATATATATATATATATATATATATATATATATATATATATATATATATATATATATATATATATATATATATATATATATATATATATAAATATATATATATATATATAAACATATAAAAATTGAAACGGACCCCGGATATGTGTTCTAGGGGGCCTAGTTCGCGGTCATTTGAAGAAATGTTTTCAAAATTCAAAAGTCGGGATCTCCTCATTAGTGAATTTTTTTTAAGAAAATTCACTAAAAGCAATTTTTCTAGTAGGATTACTAAAACAGAAATTTGCAAACGAACTCGTGCGTGTGTAAGAAATGGAGGTAACCATTTTGAGAATAGTTTGTGAGATTTTTTTAGTTGAGTTAAGTAAAGTTTTTTACAGTATTTGTATAGATTTTTTGTTATCAAATTTTCAAAATAAACGTCTTTGAAATGTTAAATTGATTTGAATTTATTCACGATACTGATAATTTTTGCCCTCACATTTATTTACTATTATTCTGTTCAACATTGTAATGAGTGCACAGCGTGAGTTAATGTCTACACCATCTGAAAAAAAAAATTGAGGTGCTTATCACCTCTTCTAAGATTTGAATATTAGTAGCAATACATGATGAATTTTGAAAAATCATGAAACGTCAAATAACTCGAAAACCAGAGGACTTTATATAATGTGATATATGTTGCAAAAGAGATGTACTATCACTGTCTCAAAGGAATGCAACCACTTACCAGTCACCTGTGTGTTTATATATATATATATATATATATATATATATATATATATATATATATATATATATATATATATATATATATATATATATATATATATATATATATATAACTATAACAGGATTTATAACACGGCATTTCTGTACTATACAAGGAAATGTGCACTGGTTGCCTGTTGTGACTCTGTGTATTTTTGCATCTTCATCCAGAGTGCTCCCATCTTCACCTGGCTATACCGTACTGATGATGGCTAACAAGCTTTAAACACGTGTATACGGTTGTATCCTTGCGGCTTTGCCCTTATTCCTTGTATATATATATATATATATATATATATATATATATATATATATATATATAATTTCTTCCTTCTTTAAAGTTGGTCTGTTTCCGCGACTATAGCCAATCACAGACGCCAGGGAGCAGTTTCAATTCACCATCATGGAAATTTTGCCAAATCCCTTCCTTTCTGCAAAGAGGGTAAACATATTTAGCGTGCCCAACATCGCATCGTACACGGGACCGACGACTTAACGCCCTCCTCCGAAGAGCGGAGTGTACAGACATTCAACTTATTTAAACAGAATGCAACAACCTTGGTTCATGTTAATTTACAGTATGCACTGAAAAATACGCCCCTACTGGGAGTCGAACCGGGGACCCCAAGGTCCAATGGAAAACGTTGTTACCCAAGCCCACCGAGGCTGCTACATACACACACACAAATATATATATATATATATATATATATATATATATATATATATATATATATATATATATATATATATATATATTCAAAGTCGGACGCGGTCGAAAAAAAAATTCTCCGCAAAACGGGACTTGTTCCGGAAAAAAATTCATAACTCTGTTACTAATCGAGCTAGAAACTTCTGGTTTTAAGCAATCGACATGAGAGATTCCGGACTCTAAGCACTTGGATCCTCGCCTTAACCGAAACCGCCAGGTTCTCAACGATGACGCTTTAAATACGGACGTGTTTGAAGAACTACCGAAAAATTTCCGAATAGTTTCCGATGAATTTCCCACCAATTTCCGAAAAATCCCCGCGAGAGGGGACTCGTTCCGGAAAAAAAAAACATCATAACTCGGTTACTTATCGAGCTAGAAACTTCTGGTTTTGAGCAATCGACAGGGGAGATTCCGGACTGTGAGCACCCAAATCCTCGCCTTAACCGAGACTGTCGGGTTCTCGAGAGCTGCAAGACTGGGCAGCTATGCACGAACTCAACGAACTGGGCAGCTATGAAGAGCCGTCGCCGAGAACCCGGCGGTCTCGGTTAAGGCAGGGATTTGGGTGCTCACAGTCCGGAATCTCCCCTGTCGATTACTCAAAACCAGAAGTTTCTAGCTCGGTTAATAACTGAGTTATGATGTTTTTTCCGGAACGAATCCCCTCTCGCGGAGATTTTTCGGAAATTCGTCGAAGTTTCATCGGAAACTATTCAGAAATTTTTCGGTAGTTCCTCGAACACGTCCGACTTTGAAGCGTCGTCGTCGAGAACCTGGCGGTCTCGGTTTAAAGGGGGATTTGGATTTGGTTGCTTATAGTCCGAAATCTCCTCTGTCGATTGCTCAAAACTAGAAGTTTAGAACACGATTAATAACCGAGTTATGAATTTTTTTCAGGAACAAGTTCCGTTTCGGGGAGATTTTTTTCGACCAAGTCCGACTTTGAATATATATATATATATATATATATATATATATATATATATATATATATATATATATATATATATATATATATATATATATATATATATATATAGATAAAACAGTTAAGTAGATAATTCAGATGCGTAACTATAACAACGTTTAATCGGGTCCACGAACAAAACGACCTTTAATTAAATGTTTATAGAGTGCTATCAACTGCACATATAGTCTGACTCTGCTATACGATGAGATAATTTCTTTCCCAATGTGGCAAGCTGAGGCAATAAAGCGCTTATCGAGCCAATAATGCCGAATGTTAACACTCACTGGTCCCTTGCTTGTGGAATAAATATCGCCGTTTCCGAAACGCGTCCATACTTCTTTTAGCCTTTTATATCTCCTCTATTGCGTTGGCACAACAGAATTGTGCGATTACTTTAATATATTGCACAGACCGAGAAATATATAAGGATACTTCAGTAGATGAGAAGATGTAGAGTTTGTATTATGTGATTAAAACGCTTTGGTTTTTCGGCGACTGTAACTAATAGCGTGTTGTCAGCATCTAATGCAAAATATGGGCGTTGGTGACAATTAATAAACAATCAAATCACACAATAAATTCGTAGGAATATTTGGCCCTTGCACATAATTGTTACCGTAAACCGGGGCGACTTGAACAGCATTTCAACAGGTTTTCAAGGAAACTGTTATATAATATACTTTATATATTTAAGTGAAGATATTTCTGTGCTGATCACTACCGTCATTTTAGACTCATTAAGTTTGCCCATTTCACCCGTTTTCCTGAAAAAAAAGTCTGGATGCAGCAAGTGCGTTATGGAAGTGAATTTTCATAACAATGTTTTTAATAGCAAATATGTCTCTTTAATGCAAGCAGGTATCAATTTGGTCACCGGTATAACCTATATAGTGAGAACAATGTACCACAATTTATCAAAATAACTTGTTTGAAAATGTACAAAAATTTTCCAAAAATAAACTTAAAACGTTTTCGAGAAAATTCGTTTCCTAGCTGATGAACCTTAGGTTAATAGCAAATTGCGTTATTGAATTTTGAAGCGTTTAATGAAAATGCGCTACCAAAACGCACTTACTGCGTCTCGATTTTTTTTTACAAACATGCATCATATTTCTATGAAAAATGCAAAAATGCAATAAGGAATGTTCAAGAAAAAATTGTATGGGTCATTCTGTGATTGTAAATTTTTTTTTATAAGATGTAGCTCAAGGCACCCTATAGGTAACGTATACAATTTTTTCTCGTATCTTGCATAATAACAATTATATTGAGCTTTGCCGTAGAAATGCGTCACCCTGTATATATGTAAACAGAAAGTAAACCCGTATATGGATTCTAGGAGGCCTAACTTGCGCTCATTGGAAGAAATTTTTTAAGAATTCAAAAGCCGCGGTCTCCTCATTGACGAATTTTTTCTATGAAAACTAGCAGAAAATTATAGACCGTTAAACAATAAACATAACTAAAACTACCTCCAAAGCATCAGAGAAACTGTCTATTTGAAATGAATTTTCTGGAAATATTTTATTAAAATGAAGGGCAATGATGGTTGAAGCTGAAACTTGAGGGTTTGCGGAACACTTTACATAATCCGCATTTCTTTCAGTTTCCTTGCCTAAAGGTTGCCAATTTTGAGGTTTCCAATCGCGACTTTTTACGTTTTGAGGAAAACCCCAATTTTTTTCTTTAAATGCCTTTTTTGTCTTTAAACTTACAGACCTATATTTTGGTAAATTGTTCACCCTTTATATATATATATATATATATATATATATATATATATATATATATATATATATATATATATATATATATATATATATATATATATATATATATATATATATATATATATATATATATATATATATATATAATTGAAACTAACCCTGGATATGGGTTCTAGGGGGCCTAGTTCGCGCTTATTTGAAGACATTTTTTTTTAAATTTAAAAGTCGGGATCTCCTCGTTAGTGATGTTTTAAAGAAAATTCATTAAAACAAGCACTTGTGCAGCCACGAGAAAAGTCTACGACTGCATTAAATATGGAACGGTTTCAGTAAGTTAGGGCGAGAACAAACAACCAGATATGCTATTCAAATTGAATTAAGTCTTAAAACTTTCATCTCCTCTTTATCAAATTATTTTTTATGCAAAAAATTGCTAAAAATTCATCGGAATAACAAAAATCTGATGAGATAACGGTAAAGTGAAATGAGACAAAAAAAATTGATAAAAAGTAAAGTCACTAACTAGGATTAGGCCTCGTCATGTAGAAGTCGATTATTCGATGTACAGGGACTGCCCGCTGAGCTACGCTCGCATGTATGTGCTAGCAGGTATATCCCATAATACATGTTAATTGTTCAACGTTTTACAATTGACACAAAACCATTTTGATTTACAATGGATTTTTTGCTCATATTTTAACGAAATCAAGGTTAGTCATTTATTGTAGTATTTTTTACTCACATTCGTACTCAATAAATTTTCTTCTTCCTTTAAACATTCACGATCTCGCCCCGTTTTCATTTCATGGGTGCAAACCCAGCCACGTCCAGTGGCCGCATTAGGTGAGTCGCATTCGCTGGAAACGATGTCACAGAATTTTCTTTTTCCCCACATGTTTCAATGACAGCAAGCGAGAAATGATTTGTTAAATTGTCGCCACAACAACTGTAGCTGCATCTGGCGGGTACTTTCAGGGTCTTTTCAATATGGGGCAGAAAAATTGTGTTAGACGATTCCAGGTTCATGTCGAACTATCCTGATGGGCTGTTGTGACAAACGGACCAATCTGGACCCCTATTCGTTCAATTGTCGTCATGATTTTGGGATCTGTATATAATTATCGGGGCTAACAAGTCCCCATTTGCGTTCTCGCATAGCATAGTGCTTATGGACGTTCGCGAATGGCTTCGGACTTTTTCTACTCTCTTAGCCCTGTGGGGAGAGATAACTTTCTCAGCTCCAGGATCGCCAGTGATGTTAGTTTCATCGTAGTTATATACATTAAATAAACATTACCTAACATTCCTTTTCCATTGTCGAAGAACTTCATAATATCTTCTTAGCCTACACACGCCCTAGATCTCATTATGTTGGTAGCAAGCCGCACTGATAGATTGTTTATATTTATTATGGAAGTTACAAAATCCTTGCCCGGCATATCGTTTTTGAGTATGGAGACTGTCCTGCCTTTCTTGTCCAAAGAGTTTGCAATAACAGCGGCGACATCCTGATTCGTTGAGGGCAAGCTCCACAATGTCACTGGTCCGAGTGATTTTGCAATCTTGCGCTCTTCAAGATCGGTCAACACCTTTGCGTACGCTACCGCTTTCGAATGCATATTACGACACCTCCACATGAGCGTTGCCTGTGGTACCTGATAAGTTTGTGAGGCCAGGTTCTTCGACATTCTGCTTATAATTACTTTCATCGCCTGTGCCACAGCTTCCTCGGTGTAGTTCTAAGAGTTTGTAGAACCGGGGACCCTTTCGTATGTTCTTACCATTGTGCATTAACTTATATCTATAAAGATAGTAACCACACTTCTTAAACGCGCAAAATAGAAAGAAAAGTCGCAGAAAAAACATTTAAGAGGTTTGTAAGGTTAGGTAAGGTTTTTATGTGAGTGGGCCATATCGGTCCCTCCACCGCGACCTTAAGGTCTATTGTGGCTCACGCCTAAAGTCTATATTTCGCCCAACAAATCCAGCCTCCTGCAGAGGTCGATAATCTTTGTGGGCGAAAGTTGATCTAGATCTTCTGGAGCAAGCTTTACCTTGCCAAAGAGCAGGTATCTAGTTCCGTCCGCTGCCGGACAGTAACACAGCACGTGCTCTGCCGTCTCTTCATTCTCCATCCACAGCCGGCACTCGGTTTCCTGACCGACCCCAATACGGTGCATGTGGTGCCGCAAGCGGCAGTGTCCTGTATACAGGCCGACTAGAGTACTCAGTTGTTGTCTGTTCATCTCTAGAAGTTTTTTAGCCCTTGACTCAGACAGGCCATTTATGAAGGCCTTAGAGTGGGCTAATCCTGGAAGATTTTGCCAATATTGGATTGTCATTCTTTCTGTCCAGGTCTTTAAGGTGCGTTTTGCTGTGCAAGATGTTATCCCCAGCACCAGTTCTGGTCTAACAAAGTCACTCTGGGCCCCCCTCCTGGCAAGCGCGTCGGCCGCAACATTGGTGTCATGGTCCGAGTGACCCGGTATCTAGACCAGCGACACCTCATTACAGCTGCCCAGTTCGTTAAGGACAGGTAGTGTTCAAGTTACCCCGGGGAGTTTAAGTAGCCCCGGTTTACGATACTTCTCTATAAGCCAACATTTTTTGTGAAAATTGATTAACAATTGAGGAAACATCAGTTTTATATTAGATTAAATGAAATGCTTTTTAGTCAACATAACCCAGATATTTTCCTCCATTACTAAGATGAGAAAAATTGAATACACAAAATTAAATATTCATTCTGCGACAGAGAGGACTCATATAATCTAAAATATTTTGTCCATCGCTTCGTAGGAAATGCCAAACGACAACGACATCTTAAAAGGATGAAACATCAGCATGATTAAAAACTGAAACAATTATGACAGAATTGAAAACTCTAGAGATCAAACAGTGCTTTACTTCCGAAACCATCGGAGAAACGTTAAAAGCAAGAAATGCCAAGAGACAGTGAATATTTTATGTCAGAAAAATGAACATAGAGTAAGAAAGCTTATGATTAAAATCGGCCGCGTAACGAAAGTCATCAGGATGGGCCCACGGGCCATTAGCTTTCGAAATAAGAGTTTTCAATTTGCACCGCGGTATTCTCGGCAATAAGTCGATGACGAGCACATCTCCACGAAAGGCATCGTATTTCTTAATCTTATATATGAATTTCAGACGTAATTTGAACACGATATTTGAATATTTCGTAAGAACGGGAATAAAATGAAATATAAGATTGGAATTTTTATTGATTTCAATTTGCTATAAAGTCCTCATAAAAAGTTTTGTGGATGTGAGTTTTTGGATATTTATTTTTGGTTTGAATTTTATCGCAGCCATGTGGATAAATAAAAAAATCATCAATATACAGGGAGTTTCATTAATCAGCACAGAAAATGTATCACATAAAATATTTTCTTTTGAGCTATCCTTGATATGTTGTCGGCCCTTAAAGTGGCGTGAAAAATTCACATTCAGTTATTTTTCTCGACAAAAGCCCGAAAATAAACATGCAATTTAGCAGATAGAGATAAAGTTCTATTTTTATCTAACCGTTTTAAGGGTTTGAATTGTACCACCCTTTCTAGTTTTACTAGAACTTTCTCCTAATATATTTTTTTAATAAAATGTATGTTATAATAACCTAACCTACTTAAAAAATATTATATGTTTGATTTGCCTGTATTATTTAGCCGCAGTGACGTTTTTATTAAATAGGGGACGTTACAATGTATAAACATATATAGATGCAAGTAGATCCTCGGAACCTCATCCTATACTGGTACTACTGGTAGCATTAGTTCAATGTAGGTGGCTGATTTTTCATCTTTTCTTCGATCTTCCATCACCTATTTAGTGAATTTTCTTAAAAAAAATTAACTAGTGAGGAGATCCCGACTTTTGAATTTTGAAAAAATTTCTTCAAATGAGCGCTAATTAGGCCCCCCAGAACACATATCCGGGGTCAGTTTCAATTTTTATATGTTTATATATATATATATATATATATATATATATATATATATATATATATATATATATATATATATATATATATATATATATATATATATATTTATATATATATGTATGTATATATATATATATATATATATATATATATATATATATATATATATATATATATATATATATATATATATATATATATATATATATATATATATATATATATATATATATATATATATATATATGTATCACACCGATAACTCAAAAAATAATGGACCGATTTTGATTAAATTTGGTGAATACCTTCCTTTTGCAAATGGCTTGGATAAGTTCGTTAGTCAGGAAAATCGGCACAGGTTTTCCCGGAAAATTTTGGGTTTTCCTTCAAAAAAAAATTATATCTCCGGAATTAACAAAGTAAGGGCAACCAAATTTGGTACGCTGGTTTATGTCATTCTAGGTGAGGCGCCTACCAAAATTTAGCTTTGTAGGTTTAAAGACAAAAAAGTTATGGGCATTTAAAGAAAAATAAATTGGGGTTTTCCTCAAAACGTCAAAGTGACAATTTAAAACGTTAAAATTCGCAACATTTAGGCAAAGAACTTGAATCTAATACGGGCTCTGGAAAGAAAATGTCTTAAGAAGAATGTTTTACAAACCCTGAAGTCTTAGTTTCAACCGTCATCGTCCTTCATTTTACTAAAATATTTCCAGAAAATTCATTTCAAATAGACCCTTTCTCTGATGTTTGGCAGTAGCCTTAGCTATAGAGTTTATCGTTTAATGGTATATAATTTTTGTCGAATTTACGTAAAAAATCAATAAAGCTCAATATATCCGTTATTATACAAGATATGACAAAATATTGTATACATTAATTATACGGTGTCTTGAGCTACACATTAAAAAAATATTGCTACCATCACAGGGTGACCCATAAGTCGTTGGTGATACAAATAATATTTTTTTAGTGGAAAACGCCTTATGTTTTTGCATTTTCTATCGAAATATAATGCTTACTTTCAGAAATTTCTGTA
The DNA here is from genome assembly GCA_964006375.1 of Tillus elongatus. Classification (NCBI taxonomy): domain Eukaryota; kingdom Metazoa; phylum Arthropoda; class Insecta; order Coleoptera; family Cleridae; genus Tillus; species Tillus elongatus. The sequence goes on along the minus strand of OZ023264.1, from coordinate 154,056,753 downwards.
CGTTTTCAAACAATAAAGTTATTTTGATAAAACATGGCACATTGTTTTTACTATATAGATTATACTGGTAACCAAATTTGATGCCTGCTTTCTGAAAAAAAAACATATTTGCTATTAAAAACATTTTTATGAAAATTCACTACCATAACGCACTTGCTGCGTCCAGAATTTTATTTCTTATATCTCCCACTTGATATTTGGTTGGGTTGGTTGATCCAGAAACTCGCTCCACGGCTGTTTAGATTCAATGTACAGTCGATCATTCGTCCCTTCAGCTGCTCCGTGTTCAGGCTTTCCTGTATTTTGTTTCAATTAATCTACGTATAGAATTATAGACTTTTTGCTAACCGCTCTCACTAAGTGTTAGAGCTTTATCATATACTGTGCGTTGAAAACCTCCTGGGCTTTCGGTGAAAATATTTCCGCCAAAAGAGGGAGTCTTTCACATCATCCACCTCATGACAGTAAGAGCATCTCTTTGGGTCTGCGGCGTTTTGATCATATATGTACTTCCTAAAACACCTAGGGGCCGAAATATCCTGTGTAATGAAGTAGTCAACTTCACCGTAGTATATATATATATATATATATATATATATATATATATATATATATATATATATATATATATATATATATATATATATATATCCATTTCTTGATTACTGGTATTAAGTTTCGGGTCCACTTTCATACTGTCCTTGCTCCCATCCCTCTATTTTTTCCTAGTTGATGATTTGGCACTCGCTTAATAAGGCTTTGGCCGCTCTTCTGTAGTCCTATAGGTATAACGTCTGCGATAACAGAAGCTGTTCTCCTGATACAGTTCTGTAGGAGTTACATTGTCCCTTGTGCACTTCAATTGCTTATTATTAGCAACTCGATGCCAAACTGGGATATCTTATTGTTTATGCAAAGGAATTATGGCTTTTTAAGAATATTTGGTTTTAAAAAAACGGGTGTTTTTGGTCAAGATAAATTCAAATTCAAGCGATGATAAATATTGAAGGTCTACCCAGCAATGCTAATGAGAGTTGCAACCTTGATATTAAAGTCAAGCTCTTAAGTGTCAAGGAACTCTGAAAATTTGAAGAGTGACATTCTAAAATATTTAAAAAAATGTTTTCGTTGCATTTTTTATCATCAAATAGATGATGAAACCCTCCAAGATTGTCTATCCCTTTTTTGATAAATGGGATGGACCGACATACTCTTTTAGTGAATTTTCTTAGAAAAAAATGTTCAAATGAGCGCGAACTAGACCCCCTAGAACCCATATCCAAGGTCAGTTTCAATTTATATATATATATATATATATATATATATATATATATATATATATATATATATATATATATATATATACACACAGGCTGTTTCAAAAAACATGCACCATCGCTCGTGGGGCAATTCCCTACTAAAAAATAAGAAAAAAAAGTTCCTGTGCACATGGGCCCGGAAACGCATAGTTTCCAATATACAGGGAGTTAAATTTTATTTTTTTTTTAATTTCTTATAAATAATTTCAAAACCACTGGATTGATTTTAATGAAACTTGGAACTTGAAAGTGTATTATGAAAGTGCATATTTTCAAGTGAAAATCTGCTTACAACTGCGTCAGTGGCGTGCGTACGGGGTAACTGTAAAAATTCATTTGGGGAAAAATATGTGCGCCACTGTCTTTTTCCAATTTTGATACATCAGTTATGAAGCTTATTACATAAGCCACAAAAGCTACCGCTTGGTATTTTTCGTTCAGTGTATCCCCTAGGAGATATGATTAATTTTATAAAAAGGGGCAAAGTACCGATTAGTCGGCGTAATAATAATAATAATAATAATAATAATAATAATAATAATAATAATAATAATAATAATAATAATAATAATAATAATGATAATAATAATAATAATAATAATAACAATAATAATAATAATAATAATAATAATATATGTTTACTGCAACCATAAGAATATGAAAAACAAAACATACAGTAAACATTACAGCAATAAACGTGCAAATAACTAACCTACGTAAAATTTATTGGTGATAAACATTGAAATGAATATTACAAACATTGATAAAAAATGATAAATAAAAAATGAAAATAAAAAATGAAAAAAGTAATGGTACACACCATGATTTTTCCAAACTCTTGTTTTTTGTACATTACTCAATTGACTTTAATAACAAAGCTAAAGAAAATGTTGAAAGTGACCACCATTAGCGTCGTTAGAATTATTTAACCTTCTGCGCAAAGATCTTCTTACTCTTCTGCAAATATTTTGATCTTCTCTAATGCTGTCAAATGCATATTCTATTTTTCCCAACAATTCTTCTCGTGTATTTACTGGTGTTTTATACACTATTTCTTTTAAATGACCCCACAAATAAAAATCGAGAGGATTCAGGTCCGGAGATCGAGGTGGCCATGACACCGGACCTCCACGACCAATCCATCGGTGACCGTATGTGTTGGCTAAATATGTTCTTACAACTGCTGCAAAATGTGCGGGCGCACCATCATGCTGGAACCACATTGTACCATTTCTCATAAAAAGCGGTTGTAACAACGGCAAATCATTTTGTAAAAAGTTTAAATATGATTCATGGTCAAGACGATTCGGTAGAACAACAGGACCAATTATGTGATTTTCAATAATAGCAGCCCAAATATTGATGAAAAATTGATACTGCGAATTTGCAACTCTTAGAGAGTGTGGGTTTTCATCGGCCCATGTATGTAAATTGTGAAAATTTACGATACCTTTTCGCGTAAATGACGCCTCATCAGTAAATAGTACACGTTTAGAAAAATGTTGGTCGTGCCTAAGTTTGTTTAAGAACCACTGACAAAACATTACCCTTGGTGGAAAGTCTCTAGGTAGAAGTTCCTGGACACGTGTAAAATGATAGGGATATAAACTTTCATCCTTCAGAGTTCTGTGAACTGATGATGCCGAAATATTACCCAGTTCGGTGGCAATAATTCTCGTACTTGTACTAGGATCACGTTCAACTCTATTTAATATCGCCTCTTCAACTCGTACAGTTCGGCGGTATCTTCTGCGTCCAGAGTCAGCTTTTAAAGGTTTTAAAGAACCAGTTTCTCTCAAATGTCTTACAATACGTGGGAAAATATTTTTGTCAGGAATTCTTCTTTGCGGAAAAGTTTCCTGATAAACTCGCACAGCTTGTCTAGCATTTTGATTTGTTTGTCCATAAATTAACAACATATCAGTCAAATCCACTGAAGTGTACTTAATAAAAACCATCTTGAGAGGAGAGAATAATATTAATGAGCAGCTCAGTATCAACAAATAACTAAAAACGAAAATACTGCACCGTATCAAAATTTAAAGAATAGCACGAAAACTCTTTTGACGCTTACAAAGCACTTCAAAATTGTAGAATTTAGAGAACTGTCAAAAATTATAGTTTCATGGCACTTATGTAATAAGCTTCATAACTGATGTATCGAAATTGGAAAAAGACAGTGGCGCACATATTTTTTCCCCAAATGAATTTTTACAATTACCCCGTACGCACGCCACTGACGCAGTTGTAAGTAGATTTTCACTTGAAAATATGCACTTTCATAATACACTTTCAAGTTCCAAGTTTCATTAAAATCAATCCAGTGGTTTTGAAATTATTTATAAAAAATTTAAAAAAAATTAAAATTCAACTCCTTGTATATTGGAAACTATGCGTTTCCGGGCCCATGTGCACAGGAACTTTTTTTCTTATTTTTTAGTAAGAAATTGCCCCACGAGCGATGGTGCATGTTTTTTGAAACAGCCTGTATATATATATATATATATATATATATAAATATATACATATATACATATATATATATATATATATATATATATATATATATATATATATATATATATATATATATATATATGTATATATGTATATATTTATATAATATGTATCACACCGATAACCCAATAAATAATGATCCAATTTTCATAAAATTTGGATGTGCCTTCCTTTTGTAAGTAGCTTGGATGAGTTCGTTAGCTAGGAAGGTCGAACCAGGTTTTCCGGAAAAATTTTGGGTTTTCTTTCGGAAAAATTTTCATCTCAAAAAATAGCAAAGCTATGTCAACCAAATTTGGTGCATAAGTTTACGATATTAAAAGCAAACTATATGAAAAAGCTTATATTTCTATCTTAAAAGAAAAAAAAAATTATGAAAAATATTTGGTGGCAGATCATTTTTATGAAAATTTACTACCATAACGCCCTTGCTGTGTCCATAGTTTTATTTTTGTCTTTGTATTATCTTACTTTGATAATAATCCAGCTACAACAATAATAACATAACTAAGGAAGATTGGAACCTATGATGAATACTGATAACTACACTTGGAGAACCGAAATTACCACACCACATTTGAAAAAAACCTGACGATCGTTTCACTAACCAAGTTAGCGTCATCAGAGGATGAATAGTTCTGGCCATTTTTTTAGCAAAAGTTCCAACCTTTCGACCTACTTAGAATTATTCATTCACTGATGACGCTAACTTGGTTAGTGAAACGATCGTTAGGTTTTTGAGGCTGGATTTGTTGGGCGAAATATAAGACAATTAGGGGTGAGCCACAATATACCTTAAGGTCGCAGTGGAGGGACCGTTATGGCCCACTAACAATTTAACCTAACCTAGCCTAATCTAGCGTCATCAGAGAATGAATAATTCTGGCAATTTTTGTTTGGCAAAAGTTTCAACCTTTTGACCTACTTAGAGTTATTCAGCCACTGATGACTTGGTATTAGTGTGGTTTTTTAAGATATGTTGTGGTGATTTGGGTTTTTCCAGTGTACTTAATAATAACTTCTTCATCAGTAACTTCCGCTAATGCGCATAGTGAATCTCTCTCTGCTAGATGTAAACCGATATTTTTTTTCTTAGAAGCCTTGTTGACAGCTGTAAGCACACAGTCTGCACACAGCCTGCACAGAGTCTGTACACAGTCTACAGGCTGCCACAAGAAAAGTAGGCGACCTTACTTCTCGTCGCCTACCGATGACGAAAAAGCCTAGGTAATGTTGTGACGGGCTAGTGAGCGACAGGCTTTAATCTACTCTTATGAGCTCATCTGAAGTGAAATATCCAACAAAAAAATTTTGCTAAAAGCAACACAATAAATAAAAAATAAATAGGATACGTTATAGATAACTATTTAACATTTCTACATACAGTAGGGTCCGGGTTTTATGAGTAGCAGATTTAAGGAACTTATCATTTAACGAGCAAATTGTGGTGATTTGAATGGGCTTGTGTAAGAGACAATGCAAAAATGTTTTTGATTTAACGAGACCGCTTTTCAGGCGATTTTGGGTTTAGCGAAGTAATTATTCTCTGACTCGTTCGCATTTTTATTGGGATACGCAGATTTCCGAAAGTAAACAAGAGGGCTTCGTTTTTTTTTGAATTTCGTTGCCTCTCTACCTAAAAATATGACCATTCTGACACACTAGGACTAGATACACATGTTTATTGATTGAGACATGACACTAATGGGTGATAAATTTTACTATACACAGTACAAGAGAAAATGTTTATTGGTTCTTCCACTCAGACAATGATAGAGTCCCTCTTACCACTTAAAATCAACGTTCGTTAGTTCGTCACAACTGTACATTTGTGTGTTGTGTGGTGATCAGTTTTCGATCACCACGCGTTTAAGACAGGTAAATAGAGTCTTGTTTATACAATGTCCGCGTCTGGTATTAAAAGAAAACGTCTTACTATTGCAGAGAAAATCTCGATTTTAAAACAAGTAAGACGGGAACGAAGAAAAAGTGATATTTGCAAGCAGTACGCAATTGCATTGTCTACATTATCAACAATTTTAAAGTGCGAGAATGCTATTGTTCAGGCCAGTGGTTCCAACACTATTGACAACAAAAGAAAAAGTGTAAAAACAACCGACATGTAGAACTTGGATAAATGATTGTTTGATTGGTTTAAATATCAAAGGCGCGCAAACATTGCTATAAGTGATCTCTTTCTCCAGGAGAAAGCTGTTTCTCTTGACAGAGAAATAGGATATGGACAGAATTTCCAGTGTTCTACAAGTAGTATTTCTCGTTTTAAACAGAGCTATTCAATTAATTCAGGAAAAGTTTACGGGGACGCGAAAATTTGTAAATAAGGAAGTCACATCTGATTGGCTTTAAAATAACTCCCGAGAAATATCTCAGGAATATCAGGCATGTGATGCCTTCAATGAATACTAGACAGAGCTTTTCCACAAAATGTTGACAAAACTCTAAAATTCAAAACCGAAAAATGTGTTGGTGGGAAGTTATCCAAAGAGCGACTGACTGTACTAGTTTGTGTAGATTATAATGGTTCTGAGTTTTTAAGACTATTAGTTAGTGGCAAAGCACAAAAACTAAGATGTATTATACATGTAAAGAGTCTGTCCGTGAAATATGTTGCTAATAAAAACGCATGGGTGACTAGCGATATTTTTAAAGCTGAAGTAGAAGAATGGGATAGATAACTGAAAAGGAACAAGTAAAAATTAAAAAAATAGAAAACTGATAACTCAAAAATGCATATCACCGCTGCCACCATTTGTTAAACGTGTTATCGGTGGTAAATTAAGGATAACTCAAAAACTACTGGTCAGATCTTGATCAAATTTTTACGAGACCACACGAGAGATATTGGCTTTCAAATAAAAAAAGAATCATCAAAATCGGTTCACCTAGAAAAAAGTTCTAAGGTAACACACATAAAAAAATACAGTCGAATTGAGAACCTCCCCCTTTTTTTGGAGTCGGTTAAAAAATAGAAACATTTTGCTTTTGGTGGATAATTGTGTGGTACATCCACAATTGACGAGTTTGAGGAACACCAAACTAGTGTTTCTGCCACCTAATACCACATCTGTACTGTAGCCTTTAGATCAGAGAATTATCGTCTCCTTGATCGTGCATGCAAAAATGTATCACAATAAACTTTGCAAAAGGGTTTCAGGCATGCTGGTTTTTATTTTGAGCATATAAATGAAAACGTTGATTTAAGCGTTTCGGAAGATGTTATTGCTGACAAAGATATCGCCTACGAAGACGATGACATTCCTCTGAGCGAATGTGCTAGGGTTATAAAATTGGCACAAGTGTCGGATGCCATGGATCTCCGGAACATAGATAATTCTGTAGAAACTTCAGGTATTCCAACAGATTCCGAGATAAATCAAGCTCCAAATTTGGAGACAACCCAGGAGGTGGTTTCGATAAAGAATCTAAAATCACCAAATGCACTAATGTTTCACTGCAAGATGACATAGATACTGCAGAGAAGGTTAGATTATGTTTAGAGAGGGCCTCAAACCCAGAGAATGAGCTAAGTTTATTAACCTCCATAGAAAACTTTTTAGAAAAGGATGAAAAAGCAAAACCATAAGTACCCAGACGGCACAGACACATTCTGAAAATATACCAGGAATATTTCGAAAAAATATTCAAACATCTCCAGAACATTCTCACAAGGTACAATATATATTCATAGAACATTCTATGAATATGAGAATGGGACAGATTCTGTCATACTAATAAGGTTCTTAGAATGTTATTTATAATATTCTTAGGAGCTCTCAGTATGTTCTGAAAATGTTCCAAGAACATTCAATCAACCTTCCCAAAATGTTCATACATATACTCATTTGAATATTGTGTTGTTTAAAAAGATATACAGGGTGTTTCGCATAAGAGCTGACATAGAGCAGGGGCATGTAGGGGAACCTAAAATATGGTGATTTAACGCAACTTGTTGTATAATTTTAAGCAATAAAGGTAATAATAATAATAATAATAATAAAACTTACCCCTATACTACGGTGCATCCCTGAGAAGTTATAGGCCTTCAAAATGGGGTTTAAATTTCGAAAAAAATCAATATCTCAGTTTTGGGTGTACCAAGAGAATTAATCGTTGGTGAGTAAAGTTCAATTGAAGCATTTCAAAAGGTTGAATAGTGGTGATGCACCCATATAATGCGACAGATTTTTTTAGCCTATAAACGGATCTAGAAGATTATTAATTCATTTTATGGGGAAGTAAATTCTAAAACTTTTTTATTCTTATTATTTTACAAAAAAGTTTTGTTGCTTTCAAGAAAAACCCGTATAAATAAAGACATATATTATCAATGTTCAATCAAAAATTCAATAGATGCCTATGAATGCCTATGTTGAAGAACTTCTATAACTTATCGATAGCACTTTTTTATATCTGTTGTTTGAGCTGTTTGTTTTCTAATAAATTATACTTACTCATACTTTCTTTCTGATTGTCAAATTTGACCAATACATACGTTTATTAGCAAATATTAAATTTTCGATGATTTTTAGTAAGATTGATAAAATATGTTTCTTTACTTATTCGTGTTTTTCTTGAAAACAACAAAGTTCTTTGAAAATAACAGGAGTAGCAAAGTTTTAGAGTTAAATTCCTCATAAAATAAAATAATATTTTCTTAAATTCACCAATCTGTTAAAAAATTGTGACATTTTAAGTGTGCATCACTCCTAATCAACCCTTTCAAATGCCTTAATTGATTAATGCTCTTGGTACACTCAAAACGGGTACTAAATTTGGTTTTCCTAAGTATTACAGAGATATTGATTTTTTTGCAAATTTGAAACCCCACTTTGAAGGCCTATAACTTCTTAGCGGTACAACTTAGTATAGAGGTAAGTTGAGTTAAATCGCCAAATTTTGCGTTTACCTACATGCCCCTGCTCTGTGCTGAAATTAAGAAAATGCAAAGCTTTGAAATATTGGATTTATCTTCAAAATTTACTAATTGTCTACCATTTAACTGACCTTTTATATATTTTCGTATAAGCATGCCCAACAGGCCATATATGCTAGAATTTCAACTTCAGTCACTCATCCTTGTGTAGGTTACCATATTGTTCCAATGGCTACACACACCTGTAAACTTAAGTTCAGATACTTAATAAGTCAACAGTTCGAGTATTGTAAGGTTATTCATATTAAGTATGTACTTATAACAAATACAAAAAAATGTCTGAATAGAATATTGATAAAACAATTAAAATTTCAATAACATAAAAATAAAATAAATAAAGATACAGTTCTTGGAGTTGCCAGAAAATTTAATAGCCAAATACAAAGTTTCCGAGATGAATAATCGCGGTTACCCCACTGAAGTAACTTGCAATTTGGCTAAACTATTGAACCCTCAGGCTTTCAGTGTGGCATTAAAGAAATTGCATTACATAGTAGTACTTACACCTTTATAGAATATAACTAAATTGGACGGAACGTGCCACAAAATCACACTCGTTTTCACTTACACAAAACTACAACTAAAACTCATCGATCAGACCTTTTGACCCTTACCTTGTATGGTTGCTTTCTGCTCTGCTTCCGCGGACTTGATTTCGACTTCTAAAGCTATTTCCATATCCCGATGCCTGATGTTTGTCACCAACAGCTTGGATATTCTGGTTGTAAAAGTATAGTTTGGCACAGTGATTGGGTATCTGATAAATTGCAAGTTTTATTGTACATTAATCTTCCGACCATATGTTCTGGTCCGCATTTTCTGCACTTTATAGTGATACTTCTCACAGCATTAACTTCTTCCACAGGAGTAAAAAGCCTGACATGTTGCTTAGACAACTCCATAGATTTGCAGTATTCTTGAACTTTTCCAGTACATCCACATCAAACTGTGGTAGTGGCTTATATTGCACGACTTAGGTACTATTGAACATAACACAATTTTCAAATTATATATTATACAATGTAAGTGTACCTAATCCCTAAGATGATCCAGTCTCAAGCGAAATTGGCGAGCATATCGTCAGTGTCAACTACAGGAGATGTTTTAAAACTTGTTTATTTACTGGGTGCGTTTTAGTTCTTGATAACCTGACACCAGGTTTTAGTTGCTTCTGTACTCTGGATCTATGTTTGAAATCACACACTGTTCTCCGTGTTCACGTCACATTCTTATTTTTAATTTATTATGTATTATATAACCTTATATAACATCGACCATAGACGATTCATGTTGACATTAATTTCCATTTACGTCTTTCGGCTATCTTGCCATTTGCCATCTTCCCTTCTCGGCGGCATGGACATGCGCTCTATGCCTAAAGAAGGGATTGCCTAAATATACAATTTCGGATGTGTTTAACATAGATAGGTAACATAATCAAACATGCAAAATAGTTACTATTATAATTATCACCACTATACTGTAATCATCATCTATCTTTTACATTAAATTTTAAAGTTATATAATATTATAAGGACATCTCATGCAACATTCTGAGCGAATATTCGGAATAATAATGTATTCAAATATTTTTAGTATATTGATGAAGATGTTTCTTAGGATGTGATTGAATGAATGTACTCAGAATATTCAAGATGGAAGTTTGAAATGCCATAAATATCATAAGAACATTCCGAAACAAATATTCTGAAAAAAGAATGTTCTCACATTGTGAGTACATTCTGAGAACATATTGTGCTGTATGGGTATACATGAAAATCGTAGACCACCTTTTATGATGTGTATAAAGTTAGATCAAAATTGTTCGTTCAAACTAGGCAATTACAGTTGACTTTCAATATTGATGGAAAGGGTTACAGGGGAGTAGTCCGGTTCGTACAATATATATATATATATATATATATATATATATATATATATATATATATATATATATATATATATATATATATTGTGCTGGGAAATTGCACATTATAAACTATTAGTACATCAGAGTGTACATAATATGAATTCCCAATAAATTTTACTATAAAACAAAAATGAGAACCCTTACGGAAAGCTAGTTTGATGACGTTAAGCTCCGATTATTGGTTAAACTATGTAAATCTTCAGACTTACATATATTGAGGAGTTAGCTTAGCAACGTTTTTAAAGTAATTGGACCACTGGTCAGTAATAAGTACAATACTTACGGTTTACACGTGATGTATATGGGCTCTCTGTAGATTGTGTATATATCCACATCGTTCGACATTTTTTTCTAAACACTAAAACATAAAAACAAAATAAAAACATTAATATAAATGCATATTCTCTATTATTGTTAGTCAGTGTTATTTGGATGAGCAATGCCAGGTATAAAGCAATAGTTTATTAAAATAATCATTGATAAAACTTTTAAGATTTATAACTAGCAAATTTGGATAGTATCTCTGTTTAAATGGGTTTAAAAGAGCCAAAAATCTATATGCAAATAGCTTAAACTCTTTATCATGACATTCAAATTAAAGAATTATGCTCTAAAACAATTACCTAAATGTAATAAAAAATCCAAACACTTTGTATATAATTTTAAAGAGTGTTGTTGTTTTTATGTAAGCAATGGGCTGGAGTTTGTCAAGGACAGTGTTTTAGTGTTGTGAGACTTTTCAAATCAAGATTGCAGCATATAACCTTATTTTCGTTTCAAATTTAGTATTATTTGTTACTGTCTAGAATTAGTAAGGTTATGCCAAATGTCATTTTAAGAATAGCGATGTAGAATAATAATATTTGAACTTACCGGGTCTTTTCAAAGATGTACAGCTGTCAAAAAATAATATTTATTTCACGAAAGAATGCTCTAAGACAAAACAGGATATGAGATTCCAAATGAAATTGAGGAAGATTTCCGTTTTTAGGAGTTGATTGTTGATTGTTAATAAATTAAGACGCGAGAACAGCGTCATATTTGCTTTCCAAAGAATTTAAATATTTTAAAGTATATTTTGTGTAAAGAAGACCCATAGTATCCCTAGAACAAATAGAATATGTTAAATGAAGTTTTAACGTAATAATTACACTAGAGAACAGTATATATATATATATATATATATATATATATATATATATATATATATATATATATATATATATATATATATATATATATCAAGAATAACCACATCCAGAAATACCTACTACAACTAGCCAGGAATCAAGGTTTGAAATCCATTTTATATTGTTTAAATCAGAACAAGGGGGCAAATTACTTCAAATAAAGACAGTGAATACTGTCAAGTATCAATCAGCAAAAGCATTTATGGGAAAATAAGATTTTATACATAAATAAACAGAGATCTTATTTGCGTTTTTAAATAGTTCAAAGTTATAAACGTAGAGGGCGTGAAGACCGCAATATAAATATTCGAAAAGGCCATTTTAAATATTGTTCATAAACATTTGCAAACCAATCAAAATTCTGTCAATAATTTTAACCATCTATTTGTTAATAAGATTTAAGATTTGTCATAGAGGATCCGATTAAGTTTCAATTTAAAATTCTGTCAAATAAAACTTGTTATAAAAAATTATAGAAGACATAATTCTTTGCGAAAATGATAAAATCTAAAATAAGATTAATTGCATATTAGCAGGCTATATTTTCTCCCTATTTAGCAGAACCGACCACTGAGAAGAAAGAGCTAGGGCACAGAAGCGAATAAATAATAATAATAAAGGTAAATTGATCTCCATAAATTGTCATAATTATTACATTTGACTGAGAATAAGAGAGATATGCAACCAGTAGTACACTGGAGTTAATTTTAATATAACATATACAGGTATCAATTCAAATAACCAAACTCCACAGTCGTAAATATTTATTTAAGAAACAAATACATTGAAAAAAATCTACAGGGTCATAAATAAACATTGTGTGTAGACTGTCAATATAAAGGTTTCTATTTACATTTTATTAATTTAATATATATATATATATATATATATATATATATATATATATATATATATATATATAGGTATATACGTACCGACATTTTCTTTTTGGAGTTACTTCTTAGTTCTGACACAACGAGATCCGGTTTTTACGAGATATTATTGCTGGTCCTTTGACTCCTCGTTAAATCCGGAGATTCTACTGTAATTCTACTATAAACAAAGTGTTCAAGTTTAGTATATTGATCTGCTACTGCTACGTTTCATGGTATTTCCAGCTTGATTTTTAAAGTTTTCAGGCAACATTTTCTTAAAGCTATTTATAGAAACACAAGATACGAGTATATATCTACGTCAATTCTGATAATTAATTTTTTATCTTTTGTGTTGCAAACTCAGGTATAATAAAATGAATTCACCGTTATGAGGAACTGCATTCGGGCTAGTAGAAGATTTTACTTATGTGTTTCCATTTTCTTTCTGGAGTTAGCTACTCTCAAAGTTTCTTTTATAATTAGTTTACGTAATAATACACAAGAGCAACATCTTTCTTTTTCGTCATTAGACTTGATGTTTTCTCACTATACCTCGTTAGCATGCAAATGCAAGGAATAAGTTTCGTCTGAGTTGGATGTTGACTAGCCTGGGGATAATTATTCACCATTTTTACCCGTAAAAGTTTTCAGAAAAATATTCATATCAGCATAAAGCAACACATTTCACTACGTTTATTACAGTTAAAATTTCAGGCTAATTAACGAGATTATAGAAAGTATTAAAGTAAAAAAGTCTGGACGCTATTATTTTTCCAAACCTGAAAAAAATTTCGCTATAAAATGTGACACATGTCTGACTAAAACCTTAGAAATTATTAAGGAAAAACCACTTTCTATTTGTCGCTTTGACACCCTGTATCTCTATGTGAAAACTGGAACCTGTGATGAGCACTAATAAGTACACTTGGAGAACACCCAAATCACCACAGCACATATTTCAGAGACCTTACGATCGTTTCGTTGACAATGTCAACATCTTCAGAGGAAGAAAATTCTTTAAATTTTCCCCTACACCCTGTATAAATAGGGAGCATTTAAACTATGGAAACTATACAGGGCAGTTCAAATTCGAGCCCCACCATTGGGATCTTGTAAACCGTAAGAGAAACGAGGATGGTTAAATTGTGGCAAAGTTGCGCGTTTCTATGGTGATCAATTTTCTCAAAGAAAGTTTTAGGTGACATTTATAGGTTTTTAATTATTGAAAAAAAAACGAATTATTTAATTTTCGTTTTTAGTGAATTTCCTTTAAAAAATTCACTAACGAGGAGATCGAAACTTTTGAATTTTGAAAAAGTTATGTGTGTGTATGTATATGTACATGTATCACCCCGATAGATAAGATAAGAAGCGGATTTTGATAAAATTTGAAGAGTACCTTCCTCTCGCAAGTCGCTTGGATAAGCTCGTCAGCCAGGAAAATTGGACTAGTTTTTTTTCCAGAAAATTCTGTGGTATCTTCAGGAAAATTTTTGATATCTCCAGAAATAACAAAGCTATGTCAACCAAATTTGGTAGACTGGTTTATATAATAAAAAGCACACCATGTACTAAATACTTGCAGCTCTACGTTAAAAGAAAATAAGTTATAAGCATTACAGTTTTTCTTCTTAAAACATCAAAGTCGCGATTCGAAACGTCAAAATTGACATGTTCTAGATAAAGACCTTGAAACTAATATGGCCTATGTAGAAGAAATGTTGGAAGAAGTGTCTTTTATTAAGCCTTAAGTGTCAGCTTCAGTTGTCATTGCCCTTCATTTTACTTAAATATTTGCAGAAAAGGAATTTCAAATAGACACTTTCTCTGATGCTTTGCAGTAGTTTCTGTTATAGGGTTAATTCTATATATAAATACACGAAGAAAAAACTTTATACCCCTTTTTAAGTACATTTCGCGCATGGAGGATAGTTAAAGCTCATATAAAGAAGGAGAGCAAAAAGATAAAATCTATGTATAATATGTGTTACAAATAGATTAAATAATGCTTTGTTCTAGTTAGACAGTAGGATTCCCAGTGGCAGGTTTGTGCTGACGGTTAATATATTATAATATGTCAATGTACAACACATATTACTCTATGGTCAAAGAAATGTATATGGATCCGTTCATATGTACATACTGAATATTAAACTTCAGTTTTTCAGTTCATAGACAAATAACTACAACATTAATGAAGTAACTGAACGTTACGTTTGAAGGATTTTAGTGAATTTTCACCAAGCATAATATGTTATCTTTGTAATTTTTCTTTTGTTTATGTAACCATTTTACTATCGGGTTTTTTTGGTGAATTTTCTACTCACTAATATAAGAAGATCGCGACTTTCGCATTTGGAAAAATGTCTTTAAATGAGCGCGAATTGGGCCCCCTAGAAAACATTTCCATATATGATATATATATATATATATATATATATATATATATATATATATATATATATATATATATATATATATATATCACAACAATAACTCAGAAAAAAATAGGCCGACTTTGATCATATCTGGTGAGTACCTTCCTTTTACAAGTGGCTTGGTTAAATTCGTCCGGAAAATCGGACCAGTTTTTCCTGGAAATGCGACGATTCAATATACACAGCACGTCTATTCTGGATGCAAAATGTCAACTTTCACCAAATCACTTTCTATTTATCCCTACCCGCTGGAGCGATTTTAGCCAAAAACCATCCGAGCTGTTCGTTTGTCGGGTGCTAAGTGTGTCCCAAATTTGACGACAATATCTTAACTCGATCGAAAGTTATCGTTTCTATTAACAGATAGACATACAGACCGACCGACCAATCATGTTTGATATATGTTTTAACACTTTTTACGCCATTTTAGCGTAAAAAAGTTTCCATATTTCCTCACGTATTGGCAAGGTGGAAGTAATAATCAATATTGCTAACGATTTTTTCATTCATAAGAAAAAAAAAACTATTAAACACATATTTGTTTTAGTACTAGATTTTCGTCAACTTCGTTAATTCTACTAGCGTACTTGTCTTTTGGTTTTCTAAATGAACCATATTCTTTTAGAATACGATCTAGTCCATTATGATGAGAATAGTGTGGTGCCGCCTTTCCAGATATTCATTTAATTTAATTTTCACTATTAACTCTAGCGTTTCTATTATTTTGGTAACACATTTTTATTATGTCTCTCTTTTGTTCATTTTCAAAACTTATGATTTTCGAATAAATGCCACAGACAGAATGTACAGAAACACTATAAACAGTAAAGTTTGGCTGAATTGTCAATATTTAGATCATTAAACAAATTTATTAGTGGCCCTTCCAAAGCACTCTAAGCAGAAACGATTTTTTTTTTCAAATTTTGATAGCACGTGAGATGTGATCGTATCGTGGGATATAATAATATAATTAGAAAAATAAGGCCTTTTAAAAATGCAAAAATTCAAATGGTGTTCATAAGAAAAAAGCCTGGACACAGCAGGTGAGTTTTGGAAGTGAATTTTCATAAAAATATTTTTAATGGTAAATATGTCTCTTTAATGAAAGCAGGCATCCATTTGGTCACCGGTGTTACATATATAGTGGGAAGAATGTACCATATTTTATCAAAATAACTTGTTTGAAAATGTACAACAATTTTCGGATTTTTTTTTTAAACTTTTCCGTGAAAACTCGTTTCCTAGCTGACGAATCTTAGGTTAATAGCAAATTGCGTTATTGAATTTTGAAGCGTTTAATGAAAATTCGCTACCAAAACGCACTTACTGCGTCTCGATTTTTTTACAAGCATGCATCATATACGATGTAAAATTCAAAAATGCAATGATGAATGTTAAAAACAAATGTCGGTATCACCAACGACTTGTGGGCCATCCTGGGATTGCCAAAATAATTTTATAAGATGCAGCTGAAGACCCCCTATAGGTAACCTATATAATTTTTTCTCATATCTTGCATAATAACAATTATATTGAGCTTTACCGTAGAAATGCGTCACCTTGTATATATGTAAACAGAAAGTAAACCCGGATGGATTCTAGGGGGCCTAGTTTGCGCTCATTTGAAGAAATCCTTTTAGAATTCAAAAGCCTCGGCCAACTTATTAACGATTTTTTTCTACGAAAATTAGCTAATAATTATAGATCGTTAAACCATAAACTTAACTAAATCTACTTCCAAAGCATTAGAGAAGGTGTCTATTTGAAATGAATTTTCTGGAAATATTTTATTAAAATGAAGGGCAATGATGGTTGAAGCTGAAACTTAAGGGTTTTGAAGAATTTTTTTTTAAATTCAAAAGTCTGGATCTTCTCGTTAGTGAATTGTTTGTAAGAAAATTCACTAAAAGAAGCACTTGTGAAGCCACGGGAAAAGTCTACGACTGTATTAAATGTGGAACGGTTTCACTAAGTTAGGGGAAGAACAAACAACAAGATATGCTATTCAAATTGAATAAAGTTTAAAACTTTCATCTCCTCTTTATCACATTTTTTTATACAAAAACTCGCCAAAAAATTCATCGGAATAACAAAAATCCGATTAGATAACGGTAAAGTGAAATGAGACCAAAAAAAATTTGATGAGAAGTAACATCACTAACTAGGATTAGAACTCGTCATGTAGGAGTCGATTATCCGATGTACAAGGCTTAGCCCACTGAGCTATGTTCGACATGTATGTACTAGCAGGTATACTCTATAATACATGTTAAGTGTTCAACGTTTTACAATTTATACAAACCATTTTGATTTACAATGGACTTAGACACATATCTAGGAGCTTGTTAGTCCTTTCTTGTAGCATTTTTCACTAACATTCGTACTCAATCAATTTTGACGTTCTAACTTTCTTGAATCAAATTTAATTAATTAAAAATTAATTTACCTATAACTTTGTTGTCTTTCAAAATGGAGATCTGAATTTTCGTACACAGGATGCCCTTTATTATGGAAACCAGAGCACTAAATTTGGTTGCTCTTGCTTTGTTATTTCCGGAGATATAATTTTTTTTCGAAAGGAAACAAAATTTTCTGGGAAAACCTGGGCCGATTTTCTTATCCAAGCCACTTGCAAAAGGAAGGTATGTGCCAAATTTGATCAAAATCGGAGTATTTTTTTTGAGTTTTCGGTGTGACACACACACACAAATATACATATATATATATATATATATATATATATATATATATATATATATATATATATATATATATATATATATATATATATATATATATATATATATATATATATATATATATATATATATAAAAATAGAAACTGCCCCTGGATATGAGTTCTAGGGGGCCTAGTTCGCGGTCATTTGAAGAAATTTTTTCAAAATTCAAAAGTCGGGATCTGTTCATTAGTGAATTTTTTTAAAAGAAAATTCACTAAAATCAAAGTTAAGTATTCTAAGTCTTGCATCAAGATAGCCTTGTAAAATATGATGACACATTTAACTTACCTATAAAAAAGCGCCCCAACGTTGTCATAGCAAAAAAGTCTAGTTCCTCCGCTTAAAAACAAAAAACAAAAAAACGAAAACTAAAAATTTCCGTTTTTTCGAATAACTAAAAGACTGAAAACGACACATCAAATTTTCTTACAGATAATTGATTACCATAGAACCGCGCAACTTTGCCACAATTTAACCGTCCTCGTATCTCTTACGATTTACAATAATCCAATGGGGAGGCTCGAATTTGAACTACCCTGTATAATTACAATTACCTGTTTATTTTTGTGAACAAATGAATTATTTTTACAAACATGATTTTTAGTGAATTTTCTTAGAAAAAATTCACTAATGAGGAGATCTCGACTTTTGAATTTTGAAAAAATTTCTTCAAATGAGCGCGATCTAGGACCTCTAGAACCCATATCCGGGGTCAGTTTCAATTTTTATATGTTTATATGTTTATATATATATATATATATATATATATATATATATATATATATATATATATATATATATATATATATATATATATATATATGTATCACACTGATAACTCAAAAAATAATGGGCCGATTTTAATAAAATTTGGCATGTACCTTTCTTTTGTAAATGGCTTGGATAAGTTCGTTAGTCAGGAAAATCGAACGAGGTTTTCCGGGAAAATTTTGAGTTTTCATTCAAAAAAAATTCTTATCTCAAAAAGTAATAAGCCTATTTAAATAAAATTTGGCATGTACCTTTCTTTTGTAAATGGCTTTGACAAGTTTGTTAGTCAGGAAAATCAGAGGAGGTTTTCCGAGAAAATTTTGAGTTTTCATTCGAAAAATTTTTTTATCTCAAAGAATAATAGGCCGATTTTGATAAAATTTGCCATGTACCTTCCTTTTGTAAATGACTTTAACAAGTTCGTTAACCAAAAAAATCGGACAAGGTTTTCCGGAAAAAATTTGAGTTTTCATTTGAAAAAAAATTTTATCTTAAAAAATAAAAAATCTATGATAACCAAATTTGGTAGGTAGGTTTACGATATAAAAAGTAAACTATACACCAAAATTTAGATTTCTATGTTACAAGAAAAAAAAGTTATAATAAAATATTTTGTGCCAGATTATTTCTATGAAAATTCACTACCATAACGCACTTGCTGCGTCCAGGCTCTATAGTTTTCTAGAAGACGTATTTGCCGCCTATGTTTAAATGAATATGATATTCTTACAAACATTATTTTATAATTTTTATAGTGGTGTTTGTCTGTCGGTATCAGTGGTTAAAACTCTCATTTTTCTGTTTTATTGTAAATAAATAAGCAGTTGCAATAACTGTAAAAGCATTTGCTGTAATGTATTTTTATCGTTACTTTATAGTGTTCTCCGGAGTGGTTAAGATAGTTTAAAATTGAAAACTTACGATAGATAGTTCCTGTGGGATTTAGCAATGATGCCTGTCAGTGGTTTTTGTTTGTTCATTTTATACGTTCATGGAGCAGAGTGAAAATGCTTTTCGTTCTGGTGAGAGAATATTGCACAGCGCTTCAAGTAACATGACGTCAGAAGACACTTAAATTGCAAATGAGTTAAATTCTCTAACTGTTTCGCATTTTAATGCAGTTGAAGTCACTTTAAAATTGATTACTTCTGTAACACTATTATTATTTTCCGCTTTGAAGTTAGTCTCGACACGTAAGACACTTGATGCTCGTATAAGGTATTTTTGTAATTGACTACTTGGTATTTCTGACGAAAATTGTAATTAAAATCCAAATACAACTTTAACTACGAGCTTCAGTTCACATAGCTTTATCCTCAACAAAGAACTTAACGATGAAGTCATAAAAGACCGAGGTTTGACACTGTGGTTGGAAACTGAAACAAAAAGCAAGATCACTTCAAAAACCGCAAAATAATACAAGAGATTTATGCGCTAGATACGTATTTCGACAACGAAGTTGGCTTCATTGGTAGCTGACTCTAAACTAACTGTATTAGCAAAATTATATTATTTATAGGTGGGTATACCTAAACTATCTACGCTACAAATAATGCATTACAGGGTGATGCAATACCGTATGATGACAAAGAAGAACAAGAGAACAGGGAGAACAGAAGGAAAATCGCAAAGAGAACAAGAGAACGAGAAGAGCAGAAAACGATCAACTAAAATGTATAAAACGTTTGTACGCAAATAAGATCAAAGTCTGGACGCAGCAAGTGCGTTATGGTAGTGAATTTTCGTAAAAATGTTTTTAATAGCAAATATGTGTTTTTTTTTCAAGAAAGCAGCCTCCAATTTGGATACCAGTATAACCTATATATTAGAGACTGTGTGTCATTCTTTATCAAAATAACTTTATTGTTCTAAATGTTGCCAATTTTGACGTTTTAAATCGCGACTTTGACGTTTTGAGGAAAACCCCAATTTATTTTTCTCTAAATGCCTATAACTTTTTTGCCTTTCAACCTACAGAGCTAAATTTTGGTACGTGATTTACATATAAACCCGCGTACCAAATTTGGTTGCCCTCACAATGTTATTTCCAGAGATATAATTTTTTTTTAAGCAAACACAAAATTTTCCGGGAAAACCGCTAATTTTCCTCGCTAACGAAGTCGTCCAAGCCACTTTCATAAGGAGGGTATTTACCAAATGTAAACAAAACTGGCGCATTATTTTTTGAGTTATCGGTGTGATATATATATATATATATATATATATATATATATATATATATATATATATATATATATATATATATATATCCCAAGCAACAAATTAAGGCATGTTAACCAGCACTCGAGTCCAAATAACCTAACCAAGTTGTAATTTAGTAAAAATTAACCAAAATGTTGCCTTGATTGTCATAATGACTACAAATTTGGAAATGCGGCTCCGAACTAGCTTATTTTTGACTATTGAAATTACTCCAAAGTCAGTAACTTACAAGTAACTAAATTGGGAAAAAATTGGTTCAATTTTACTCATAAAATATACTTGAATATACTTTTGTGTTTCAATTCCAGAGTTGGTAATTTTTAGGACGAAGTGTGCCCTAAATTGGACTGAAAATCGACTACCACGTCCAGATACCTGAAATACCTACTTTAAGGTAATTTATTACCTAATATTAACCTGCAATATGTCTCTGTGGTATAGTAAATTGGAGGTCTTCTTATGAAGTCCAGCTTACATATATATTACCCATTTCAGTGCAATACAGCACAGGAAATATTTTGGGCACTGAGCTAACCTAAAATGGCTTTCTGATCAGCTATAAAGTCATAATTACTGCAGAAATGGTCTTCCAACTCAAATTGCCTACCTTCAAGTTGAAAATACCCATAAAATCTGACTTGAAATAAAAATTGTCATCAAAGTTCAAAGTGTACAGCCGTTAAATACATTTGTGAATCTTAAAGATGTGTCAGTTGATAAACTTCATCAATAAAAGTTTATTCTTGTTGTGAATGTGCGTGCACCAGTAACAAATATAGTGTTACAATGGCCCCTTTGAAACCAATAAAAGTTTACAGACATACTACAAATTATTATAGAATAGTAAAGAATGCTTGTATTCAGTTCGCTTCATATTAATAATTATTATTTCGATAATGTTCTCTGTGTAAATCCTAAAAAAGTATGACAACTTGATCGGCTACTACCTCTAGGTATATGAAAGTAGAACTGAATTTCAATTATATGCTGGTATCAAATCAGCACTTTTCCCTCTTCAATATAATACATCCCTTTTCATGCCAAATGGAGTGAAGCATTGGCAACACAGTCAGCTGTCATGTTTATGTTTATTTACTTATTTTATTTTGTTTCTATTTTCTATTAATGTCTATATATTATGGAATCAAAGACCAAAAGCGCTGTATAATCATTCCTATATGTCTCTCGGCTGTGCACTGATAGAAGTAATATATATTTTTATAGACGAAAATGTTTCATTTCTATCAAATTTAAACAAAATTCGTTTACCATATAGTTGAAATTCCCATAATAAGACAAAATGCCTTCAAAGTTTGGTTAGTTTGCCCTGTCATTAGGGATTGTGACTTATAGGTAAAAAAATAGGGCAAAATTAACTTTCAGCTCAATAATGTTAGAAGGGCAGCCATATTAATTTAATTTTGCGGTATCCATCTTGATTGTATTGGAAAATGAAAAATATTTTTTTGTTGAATAAAGTGTTGTCAAATTTTTGTTCGAAAAAAACATGACGACAGGATAGTTTTGTGTTGTTTACATCACAAATCCTCCAAAATCAGAATTTCAAGAATTTTGAATAATTTTTTATTTTCACTAATCTTATCTTTTACATGGGCGCTCGGATTTTATCGCAGTAACATCATCATGTTAACAGAAAAAACATAACCGCACTGGTTTTTTCTTTATACGTGCGAATCTCCTTTATCATTGTTCCAAATATTTAAAGTAAGTTCTTTGATCATTCAAGATGTCATTTTTTTACAAAGATGGACAATATCTCTACTACTCTACTGTTTGTTTATACATACATAACCACAGATCCTACAGAACTGAATAATGTCACATGCGTAGTTCGTTGTTAAGAACGTCACGGCACTCGGCGCCTAGATGTCAGATTCAAGTAAAGCGTAGCACATATTTACCAATATATTACGTCCATTGGCCCAATGTTGAATGAAAATGCCCTAAATATAACTAAAACGCCTTGGTCGAAACGCCTTGGTCGAAACGCCTTGCTGGACCTATTATCGACTTCCATATTACTTTGACTTTATTCCCCACATTGGTAATATACACTTAAATTTTACTTGAAAATGACCTGTGGTGATTTGGTCGCCGACCTATTGGTAGGGCGATTTTACGTCAATTTGACTTTAAATGTTGCTTGGGATATATATATATATATATATATATATATATATATATATATATATATATATATATATATATATATATATATATATATATATATATATATATAAATTAAAACTGACCCCGGATATGTGTTCTTGGAGGGCTAATTAGCGCTCATTTGAAGAAATTTTTTCAAAATTCAAATGCCGGGATCTTCTTATTAGTGCTTTTTAAAAAAAAGAAAATTCACTAAAAAACATAATAGATTTCAACATTTAAGCAGTGAGTCATCCGACTTTGAGGCCATAGATACGAAGCCAAAAATAGTTGGCAATTCAAACGTATTTAGCGTTTCCAACGAAGATTTCGATTATGGGCTAGATCTTTCGAAAGCATATTTGATGATAAAGATATATGAGCAGAATATTATATCCTTGCCTGGAAAAATGACAAGAAAAACCGTATGCATTTTGTTAGATAACCAGGACAGCTGAACGCGTTCGAGGTTGTATCTATTGCTAAATATAGTTACAATAAAAAATGTATGAACGTTTCTCCACCGCCGGTTATAAGTCATCTGATCAATTGCTTTGTAAAATAAATTCCCACGTTTCAACACGTCCCAGAGATAACATAAGAATACAGATATTTCCGCCAAACGAAACTATGTTAATTTAGTTGAACCTTCCCAGAATTATTATAGATCGACACCTTTTAGATAAGGTAATAAAACAGTTCAAAGACCTCGTCCGGCCATAAAAATACAATATACTGCAGAATTTGATTGCGACTAGTTCCCCTCTCGTTTCTGTGTCTTTACCTAAGATCCGGTATATAAGGTGATGTTAGTTTTTAAAGTAGTTAGAACTTTTCATCCGCTAATGACGCTAACTTGGTTAGTTAAACGATCGTCAGGTCTTTTAAAATGTGTTATGGTGATTTGGGTTCACCTAGTGTACTTATCAGTGATCATCACAGGTTGCAATATTCACTTAGTAAGCATTTTGTTGGAAAACTCCTAGAACTCGTTGTTGTAGAGTCAGATTCTTATGTGCAATTAATGCGGAAAACAGTTGATTAATATTTTTCTAAGAATAAAGACAAGTTTTTCCTATAACATCATCTATGAACTTAGAAAACCAGCTACTATCTAATAAACAACCAGTAAATCTAGTGTTTTGAAATCCGCAGTGAATTTTAATGAGATCCACATGCAAGGTGGAGACACACTTATTTTGACGAAAAGAATTTGTTTTGAGGGAATATATAGGTTAACGTCTTCTATTAAGTTTTCTACAGAAAAACATGTATTTCAGCATAACAAACATGGAAACTATTGAAAACAATGTGTCGTAATATTTTTGTGGTTGTTACTATGTATCCGAAAATGCCACAAATGTTGTACCACAGTGCTTTTCTATGAAGCACTTCCGGACAAATGATATTTTTCTTAAACCCGTTTTCCCAGAGAATTACACATGTTTTTCCGAAATCTTCTTTTTAACATCAGTTTTTTTTTTCAATTTTGAGAGAGGATAAGGTAAGTACATCAAAACATACATACAGAGGCGACGAGGATAATAATTAGAAAAACAAGGTGTACCGGTAAAAAGACGAACAAAAATGTACCAAAAGAAGTGAGAGAAGAAATAGGCTTGTTAAAAGAAATTGAAATAAGAAAGGCCAGAGTTGTCAAATTGTCAAACAAAGTAGTTTTCTGACATTATAATGAAAAACACATTTTTGTAAAAAAGACGTGTACAAGTATAAAAACTTGTGGAATACTTGGTCCAGATGATAAGCTATGGAAGCTTCAATGAAATGAAAACAGCTACTGGAGATGGATGTGGCTATATATCTCTACATACTTTTCTTTGCAATTAATTTCTTAATGCCTTTTATAATATAAATAAATTTTGAGGTATCAGCGACTGATAACATTACGTTTTTATTTACTGGTAACTGATTACTATTATTTTAAATTGCGGGACGCAGCAAGTGCGTTATGGTAGTGAATTTTGATAGAAATGATCTGGCACCAAATATTTTCTTTAACTTTTTTTCTTGTAACATAAAAATATAAGTGTTAGTATATATTTTCCTTTAATATCATAAACTTACGTACCAAAGTTGGTTACAATAGCTTCTCAATTTTTCGAAATAATTTTTTTTGAAATCCCAAAATTTTTCCAGAAAACCTGGTTCAATTTTCCTGGCTAACGAAATTATCGAAGCCCCTTACAAAGAGAAGGTACATGGCGAATTTTATCAAAATCGGACTATCATTTTTCGAGTTATCGGTGTGATACATACATACAAATATACATACATACATACATACATACATACATATATATATATATATATATATATATATATATATATATATATATATATATATATATATATATATATATATATATATATATATATATATATATATATATATATATATATATATATATGGAAACTAACCCCGGAGATAAGTTCTGGGGGGTCTTAGTTCGCTCTCGTTTGAAGAAAATTTTTCAAAATTCAAAAGTCGGGATCTCCCCATTAGTGGTTTTTTTCTAAGAAAATTCACTAACGAATTGCTGACTTAATTTTTTGTGCTTCTTGTTTCCCATGTTATTGTACATATAGTCGATGTAAAGCAAACAAAAACAAAAAAGGCGGACGCAGCAAGTGCGTTCAGGTAGTGAATTTTCATAAAAATATTTTTAACGATAAATATGTCTTTATTTTTAAGAAATCAAGCATCAAATTTGGTTATCAGTATAACCTATATAGTAGAAGAAATGTACCATATTTAATCAAATACGCTTTTGGACTAAACTCCCAAAAAAGTTTTTTTCATAAAAATTTACAAACAATTTTTTCACGAAAATCCGAATTTTTTTTTTCAAATAACGTATAAAACATTTATTACTATGCCCCTAACTTCTGAAATACAAAATACGGGCTGTAATATTTGAAACAATTAAGTAACGACAGTTTGATTTTTTAAAATTCAGTCTCTATTTGAGAGCGCCTCTATACGGAATCTCGTTTTTTTTTCATGAAGTAATGTAAACGAAAGCCTCTCTGTCATTTGCATGAGAGTCCAATTTCTATTGGTAAAGACGCCATATCACAATTTTTGATATGTACCAAATTTGTGAAAAGTTGCAAAACAATTGAAACAACTCGAAAACAAGTATGCATTACAATTCGATGGAAAATGCAAAAATGCAATAATAGAAGGGGTGTTCGATTTAAAAAAAGAATTAAAGTAAATAAGTATCCCCAACGACTTATGTGCCCCCTGTGATTGTGGAAATAATTCTTGTAAGATGCAGCTCAAGATACCTTATAATTAACATATACAATTATTGTTTTTCGTATCTTGTATAATAACAGTAATATTGAGCTTTACCGTAGAAATGCGTAACCCTTTATATATGGAAACAGATAAAAACTAAAAGTAACCCCGGGTATGGGTCCGAGGGAATCCAGCTCGCGCTCACTTAATTATTTTTTTAAATTCAAAAGTAACGGTCTTCTCATTAGCGAATTTCTAACACGAAAATTTACTAAAAATTATAGACAATTAAACTATAAACGCTATAACTAAAACTACTGCTAAAGCATCAAAGAAAGGGTCTATTTGAAATGAATTTTCTGGAACCATTTTAGTAAAATGGAGGACAAGGATGGTTGAAGCTGAAACTTAAGGACTTGTAAAATACACTTTTTGCAACATTTTCTCTGTATAGCCCATATTCGCCCTAGGTTGGTTGCCTAAAACTTGCCAATTTTGACGTTTCCAGTCGCGACTTAGACGTTTTAAGAGAAAAAGTTACCAAATTTTTAAAGTAATTTTTATAGCATTTTTTGACATTTTTGCGCTAAAAAACTTACTTTTTGTTTGTAACATACAATAGGTTTTGTTATCTACACAAAATATTTTCCTTTTGTGCGTTTATCTGGTCATCGGTGCCATTTTTTTTCTTTAAATGCCTATAACTTTTTGGTCTACCAAACTATAGGTTGGTGCATAGGTTACTTTTTATGACATAATACCGCGTACCAAATTTGGTTGCCCTAGTTTTGTTATTTACGGAAATATAAAAATTTTCCGAAAGAAAATACCAAATTTTCCAAGAGAAATTGGCCCTGTTTTCCTGGCCGAACTTATCCAAGACATTTGCAAAAGGAAGGTACCTACTAAACTTGATCGCAATCGGCCTATTATTTTTTGAGTTGACGGTTTGACATATATATATATATATATATATATATATATATATATATATATATATATATATATATATATATATATATATATATATATATATATATATATATATATATATACAAACATATAAAAATTCAAACTGACCCTGAATATGGGTTCTAGGGGACCTAATTCGCGCTCGTTTGAAGAATTTTTTTTTTCAAAATGCAAAAGTCGACATCTCCTAATTAATGATTTTTTAAAGAAAATTCACTAACGTCGTGGAATATACAATATGCATTCAGATAGGACACTAGACTATACAGAATTGCATTACATAAGTACCTTCCCATATTTTGTTTGATCTCAATGCAATGCATTCTACTTTTATTTCCCTCTTTGACAGAGCTTTCCGGAAACCTTTATGCTTAACGAGTAAGTCACTGAATGAATTTTACTGTACATTGTGCCGAATTCTATTCTTCCACTCTCTTTGGTAATTTGCTTTTAAATTTATACGGTCAGAGGAACGCTGTAAGACCCACTTTGAGCACTTGTTAGCTGCAAGCTATTGGATTCTAGTATTTCCTGAATTTGTAAAGCTATGTTAACAAACAGCAGTAACCTAAATTTTCAAGCAATACGTTTTTATCATATCATAATTTTATCATACCAACAAAGTGCAGTACTAACGTGTTAAAAATAAATTAAATACAAAGAAGTTATAATACCATTTGAGGTATAAGCTTAATAATATTCTCAGGGCTCACAAAGAAGTGATATATTGTAATGATTTAATAAAAGTTATTTTAGTGAATTTTTACTATTAAGGAACAATATGAGAATGAATTAAATATAAACGGGCCTTTTTAAAAGCACAAATTGTATGGCGAAAAGTATTTTTTTTGAAATCTCAATGCACATGCTTTTGTTAATGTTACCAATGCCTTAAATACACTTGATCTAAGCCCAGAGTCGTTTTAAGGTTTTAAGATTTTAAAAACATCAATGTACCAGTATATATAATTTAATTAATGGATTACTAGACCTTGTTATATCTACTTTAGACGACTTTCCGTAGACAAGAGAGGATGTACATCACCACCCGTTATTTGTAGTTTTTGAATCAGGTACCGACCGATCTTCTAGATTTGGTTTTGATGCTGGCACTGAATAGTACAATTTTAGACGATTTTATTTTTATTTTTTTATTTTAACAACACACCACGAGGGCTTACAGCCTAAATACTATCGTATTGTGGGTGTTGACAAGGAGGAAAGAGGCAACTTGTTAATTCTGGACTTGAAGGTTTGGAGGTTCGGAGGAGAAAGAAAAACATGTGCCGGCAAGGAATTCCACAACTTGGAAGTCCTCGGGACAAAAGAGCGGGCATAGCAAGATGTTCTATGTCTGGTGACCTGGACAGTCAAAGGGTGCATTCGCTCTGTTCCCCTGGTAGATCTGTTGGAGGCAGCAGGTGGAGGAACTATGGAAGAGAGCTCCTCTGAGCAGTGCCCGTGTAGATATCTATAAAAGAGAGAGAAAGGTTACCAACGGCACGTCGGTGGGCAAGGGCTGGAAGCCTTTGGGTGAGGGTAGGGTCACCGATGAGAAGTATAGCTCTCTTTTGAATGGAGTCCAGGATAGCGAGTGTAGAAGCGGCAGCTGCACCTCAGATGTGGAAGCAGTATTCTAGGTTTGGCCTTATTTGTGAAGTATATAAGGTATAGAGATTAGCTGGCGAAAAGTATTTGCGGGCCCGGAAGAGGAAACGTAATTTCTTAGCAGCCGCTTCTGCGATTGATGTGACATGTTGGTGCCAATTGAGATGTCGATTCACAGTAATGCCAACAAGAGAAAATGACTGATTACTTTGAATAACTTGGTTGTTCATTGTGATGGGTCTAGGGCTGGTGTATCTCTTATGAGAAAGAAAGCAAGATTGATATTTGGTGGGGTTGAATTGTACAAGATTTCTACTTCCCCAATCTAATATTCTTTGGAGATCCACGGAGACAGAACCCTCCATGAGTCTGCGATCCTCATCTAATTGGGCTAGAGAGACATGCTTAGAATATTGTATATTTGAGTGGAGGGTACTGTCGTCCGCGTAACTGTGGACTGGGTTGGATGTGCTAGAGAGGAGGTCATTGATGTGGAGAAGAAACAAAGTAGGGGATAAAGCTGAACCTTGAGGAACTCCTGCATTAATTGGATACAGTTTAGGGGAATGGCCATCCACGACAACAGAAATGCTCTGGTTAGAGAGGAAATTTGCTGTCCAGGTACAGAGTTTTGGTGGTAGGCCATAGGCCGGTAGTATATTAAGCAGCGTTGCGTGCCAGACCTGGTCGAATGCTTTGGATATGTCTAGAGCGACAATCTGGGATTCACCGTGTAGTTCCATACACTTGTTCCAAGAATGGGTGACAAAGGAAAGGAGGTCGGTAGTCGATCTGCGCTGACGGAATCCATACTGCCTGTCGTGGATTATACTGTGTTTTTCAAGAAATTTTAGTAATTCGGTGTTTATATACTTTTCCATGACTTTAGAGACGACTGAAAGGAGAGAAATAGGCTTGTAGTTGCTAGGAAGCGCTTTGGATCCTTTCTTGGGGATGGGTTGTACTCGAGCAGTTTTCCAGTTACTAGGGAATATGCCTTTATTGTAAGATATCTGAAACAGACGAGTCAGGACAGGAGCAAGTTCTGGTGCGCATTTTTTGAGAACAATTGCTGGGATCTCGACAAGGCCAGAGGCTTTCCTGGTATTAAGAGAAGAGAGCATCTGTCGTACCTTTTTTGTTTTGAAAATGATATCCGTCATTTTATGCGCGACATTGGGGACTGTTGGTGGTTGAACATTTGGAGGTGGGTTGAGAGTAGAATTGCCGGCGAACAACGAAGCAAAAAGTTCAGCCTTGCCCAGTAGAAACAATTTCATCCCTTGAGACAAGAGGTGGGAACGTGCTCTTGCTGAAATGATTCCCAATAGATTTAGCAAGAGCCCAGAACGGTTTGCCGCCGTTGGAGGTTAAGAGGACTTTGTTTTTGATGTGGTTATTAACCAAGCTTTTTGCATCAGAAAGATTGCGGACATATCGGTTTCTTGCGTCGTTAAATGCTTGACGGAAGTCTGGCCTTGTCACAGGATTTAGAGAACCAGGGCTTTTGAGTGGCTGAAGAGGTTTTCTGTGTACGTGGAATAAATAATTCCATGCCAGCTTGGATAATTTCGGTGACGTTTTGTGAGATATCAGAGGGGTCAGGATGAGAGAAGCAGACAGACGCCCATGGAAATGAGGAAAAGTAATCCCACATTTCGTCCCAGTTTGCGGAGTTGTAGTGCCAAACGATACGTGGGTGTTATGACTGTGTGACCTTGGGTTTTATTGCGCAGGAAGCAGTGACCATGCCGTGGTCTGAGCGACCAAGTGGGGCGGTGACTGATATCTTATAGCATTCAGGTTTTGTAGTAAGAAGGAGATCCAAGGGATTTGAGCTGTGTGTTGGGATGCGAGAAACGTAAGTAGGTTGCTGAACCATATTGGCTAAAGAATTGCTGACTGCAAAAGCCTCCGCTGCTCTCCCTTGTGGATCGGGTTTTGTAGATCCTAGCCATTCCTTATTATGGACGTTGAAGTCACCAAGAATAGTGACCTCGGAGGAAGGATATTCAGAAATCAGAAAGGTAATCAAAGAGCTGGACAAAGTTGTTGTCAGAAGGTGACCGGTAAATGCAACAGATGAATTTAGTTGCAGCCCTGAGAGAGAGAGAGAGAGAGTTTTATCCATAGTATGTCTTTTCTTCCAAGTTCTAAATTGGGGATCTGGTGCAGGCTGGATTGCTATAGACGTATGCGCACGCGCGCGATACCTGGTGCCTGGAGCAGTGGGCTTATGGGATGCTAATATATCTCCTAATATTAAAGTGGATCGCTTCGTCAGTCAGATAGAAGATATAGTGAATGAAATAACCCCAAGCGTTGAGGAGTACGGGATACTTTGGAGACTTGAACCCAAAGTCAGCAGAATGGGAATCACCGGTAGCTGATCAGAGGGCCCTGATCCTACAAGACTGGTTGGTCGACCAAAATTTGGTGCTGCTAAATAGAGGCGATACTCCCACATATAAAAGAGGTTGTAATGAAGTTCGAATTTATTCAGGCTATTTAAACATCGATTAATTAGAAAAATAAATTCGATTCATTTGAAAAACGTAATAGGAATACGAAAAGCAAGCAATGAATTGTGCATCTGTTTGAAAGAATTGCCGGCCGGTCACGCGCAACAGTGTTTATCAGGACACGTCGCTCGGCGCAAGTCAGGAACGCTGCTAGCAGACAGAATGTAGAGAGACAGAAGCCTCTAGCTCGCGAACGGAACAGGGTCTTGCCGTGAATTTATTGTTTAGCTAGCGTATCAAGGGTTGTGGGAATAGTAGATTAATTTGCTTTGTTTCGCTGTTTCTAATTGCGGTACTAGCAGCGTGTTAGGACTGTAACGAAATAATTGAACGAGGGTCTGTTACTGATGTGTTCAGATATTCTCTTCGTGTCCTGTAATAAGGTTAGTTTCATTCGGGTAATTTAAAAATCTGAATTTTAATGGCGTTAGGCAAGGTATTAATGATTCATTGAAACGTGTTGAGTTATTGATATTGGAATAAGGTGTATACAGTGTGTTCTGTATAAACAGGTGACAAGTTGGTCACATTTAGCCCATTTGAGGGAAACCTGAATACGGAAAGTGCTGTTTAGAATTTTATATTCGCTAATTAGGGAGTCTAGCAACTTGTACTATATAGGAATGCTCAGCTTAAGGGACGGTATTGTCAAGAGACTGATGATGCTGTCCTGAATAGTGCGTAACCGCTGGACAGGGTGTTTAATTATGCCGGCGTGACCTGGATAGATAAGTGACAAGCTGGTCATGTTTCGCCCATTTAAGGGAGACCTGAGTACGGAAAGCGCTGTTTAGAATTTTATATTCGCTAATTAGGAAGTCTATCAACTTGTACTCTATAGGGTGGACCATACTCAGCTGAAGGGACAGTATCGTCAAGAGGCTGATGATGGTGCTATCCGGAATAGTGCGGAACCGCTGGATAAGGTGTTTAATTATACAGTGGCAGTGGGTTGTAGGCGTATAAGTGGGAAGCTGTTTGTTTACCCATATAAGGGTGGTATGATCACAGGGAAACGCTGTTTAGTATCCCGTGTTGGATAGTTAGGGAGTCTGACAACTTACACTATATGGGGTGGCCCATGCTCAGCTTAAGGTACGGTATTGCCAAGAGCCTGATGATGGAGCTGTTCTGAATAGCATGTAAACGTCAGATTGGGGATAGATACCATAAACATAATAGATCCCACGGGAAAACAAGTACCCTAGGCCGAAGTGGTAAATTTCTAGTAAGGTATTGTTACGGTCTGGCCGTGTATATGACTATTTTACATAAATTCTATATAAAAAGGATACCAAAACCCTATTTAACAAACTCTCTGTATGCACTGGACACTTAAAAACACTAAATACTATTATTACACTATTATTTCACTTTAGGTGGATGCATAGTTTGGTTAAAATCTTCATTTGTTTACTATCCTGTTGTTTACTATTTTTCTTCTGATAAGAAAGCCAGCCACCGGAAGGTGTCTCCCCCTATAGTCGAGTAAGGGAACTTGAATTTCCTTTAAAATTGTATTTAATTATCTTCCAGTTGATTTTATTTTAATCAATTTTCATATCAACCAGGCGATCAAGAGATAAGGATGGCGTGAAATTTCAGTTGATTTATGCACTCTTAGTATTATTCTCTCACAAGTTCTTGTAGTGAATATTTAAGATACTTAAATGGAAAATATAAATGTTAGAGAATTTTTACAATTATGATTTTAAGAATTTAGTTGAAGCTTTTTGTATAAGTGAGGAAACCCCTGTGCCTGGGTAAGTGATTGGAGATTGAAATTAAATAACCATGGTTGCCTTCATATTTTGAACATTTTAGGGTTTTCTCTTCCGGCCTGTTTTTTGGATTCCTGGTAAATTTTTGTATCGGGGTTCCTGTATTTCAGTATTTCTGGATTTCTTATGCTTGGATTCTGTCTTTTGAACGGTTCTGGTTGTTATGCTGCATGCATAAAACCAAGTATGGCTAGTATGGGATTATCACATTCGTTCATCAGTAGCTGATTGAGTTGGAAAACCAAATTATATTCATGGACAGTTATTAGTTATGGGAACAAGTGTAATTAGTGAGGTCTTGGAGCCGTACCTGGAATAAACAGCTAAGTCGTAATTTTATGTAAATAGTTTTAAGGATCGGCAATAAGTAATTGTTCAAACCAGAGTTTACATTTTTACAGTATTAGTGTTAGCATTAGATTACCTGGAATTCGCATAATTATCCATTAATTGCGGATGTACTAATTTTATATGAGTCTGATGTAAACAAAACTGCAATTGCAATTTTGGGAAACAATTTAATATTTCCTTTTATCACCGAGTAGTGCGGGTTAAGAAGAGTAGAAGTTATTTGTTTCATTAAATTTTGTTGTTAGGAGATATGTCATATGCTAAGAGGTTAGTTAGTTCATTAGTTCGATGCTAGAAAGTGACAGTTCGGGAATTGTAGAGTAGTATAGATTGTAGAGTAGTATAGATTAGAAATCATAGAGGAAGAATCACATATTAGATTTTGTTAGGAGATACGTCATATGGTAGGAGGTAATCTAATTCGCATGATTATATTATATTTTAGTTTGAACTTTTACGTTATCTTATAGTGACAGTTCGGGAAATGGTAGATTTTAGAGTAGGATAGATTAGAAATCATAGAGCTATTAAGTTTTATTTTATTTATTTAATTCGAATGATTATATATTTGAGCCCTGAATTTTGACCTTATCTTATTTATTTAACAACCCTCTCATTGACTGCATACCACATCAAAAGAACTGGCAACGTAACCATAGGCCAAGAGTCTAGGTCAAGTACGTAACAGTATAACTGCCCAGGTGATGCATGTACATGTCGCTTTTCGCTTTCCGTTGCCTTCATATGCTTTACTAATGCTGTGATAATGTTAATATAATAATCTCTGTTATTGTTAAAGGTGAAAATATTTATACGCAGATTATTTTTATTCGAACATCATCGTGTTTTAAAATGTTAGCGTAGATATATATTTTTCACTGTGAAAGAATGCCTTATCTGAGATAGTGTTATCCGGCATGAGATAAAGGTTCCCTTTAACTGCATGTCGGGCATCTGCTTAGCCAAAGTTCATCACAGGGTAACTCACAGTCATTTGTTGACATCACATGTTCCACCCCAAGATTGGCTAATAAAGCCAAACACTGGAAAGTCAAAGACAGCAAGACACTGAGTGACTACGCACATATAACATTTGATGTCCACGAGCAGAAATAAAAGCCCAACACCAAGGGTACTAGATAGAAGAGGCTGCTGGATATAGTCAGACTCCAAGTGTTATTATTAAAGTACTTTGTGCATACGGAACAGACAGATGGCCTGGCAGGCCTGACGAACAAATTGAAAACAGCGGTGAATCGGAGATGGGTGGTCGCACAGGAGAAGCAAACTGAAGTGCCCTACTGATGGAGCACAGAAATAGGAGAAAAGAGAAACGAATGTATGAGAGCCAGAAGACAACTGACTCGTTGAAGAGGGAGGCCGCCCTCCCAGTTAGCAGTTACGGAAGCAATTGACTTGCACAAAAAGAAGAGAAAAGAGCTAAAACAGATGATAACAGATTCCAAGAAGAGCCATTGTGCAGCCCTGTGCAAGAAACTGAACGAAGACATCTGGGGGGCGAGCTGCCGGATTGTGATGAAACAGTTCGGACACCGGACCCCACCATATAACCTCACTAAGTCAGCCAGAATACCAATTACAGAAGACCTCTTTCGCAGACGATCAGACTACTGGGAAACGAATGCGATAGCAGAGATAGAGGAGTTTATGGAAGCCGTGCTGACAGCAGCAGCTAAAAAAATTGGATCCGGCAAGGCTCCCCGCCCAAACTGAATATCAGCAGAGGCCATAAAAGAGCTGGCCGAAGTATCTCCACAGGTGCTGCTAAAAGTGATGAATGAACTACTTCGGAGAGAAGAGTTTCCCCTAGAGTAGAAAAAAGCAAAGGCTGTGTTGCTTTGGAAAGACGGTAAGCCCTTAGAACTAGCGCCATCCTTCAGACATCTATGCCTGCTGGATACGCTAGGAAAACTACTAGAACACTTGATCAAAGCCAGGCTAGAAAAGAAGGCAGAAGTAGGAGAGGGATTTTCATAGCGCCAGTTTGGTTTCCGAAAGGGAAGATCCACAATATACACTGCAAGATGTGTCACAGAAGATGCAAAAACACAAGCGAGAAATGGTGTGCATTGATCACTCTCGATGTGAAAAATGCTTTCAACACTGCTAGCTGGGGCAAAATCATAGGAGAAGTGAAAAGAAAAAACATCGCTGAGTACCGGATAAGACATATACAATACATATACAATACAATCTATGATCGAATCCTCAAGCTAAAAATGGTTGAAGGAATTACTCTGGCTGGTTATTCTAATGACCTAGCAATCCTAGTAGAGAGATCAGAACAACATACACTTAGGTTTAGAGTGCACGAAACGTTAAGAAGGGTGGACAGTTGGATGACGGCCAAATAACTACAGCTTGCCCCTGCAAAGACAGAGGCGGTCATCATAAAATCAGGGGCGATTTTTCGTTCGGCTTAAAGGATACCATGATAAAACCTGAAAAGACCCTGGTGTATCTAGAAATAACATTCGGCGAGACACTCAATTTTGGCCAGCATGTACGAATGGCAAAAGTAAATATTGAAAGAAGAACGGCAACACCAAGTAGGATAATGCCCAACGTGGGAAGCCCAAATCAGAAAAATGGCTACTGCTCAGCGGAGTAGTGCATTCAATCAGCAGGAAATCGGTCTAGGTGTTCCCGGGAAATTTTCTGTTTTCTTTCGAAAAAAATTATATCTCCGGAAATAAAAAAGTAGGGGCAACCAAATTTGGTACGCTGCTCTCTGTTATAAAGGGTATCCTATGTGCCAAAATTTAAATCTCTATCTTAAAAGCAAAAAAGTTAGAGGTAAATCAATTTTTAATAAATTAAATCTAAGAAAGTTAAAACGTCAAAATGGTAGGAGTACGAATGTGAGTAAAAAAAAATACAACACGATATGACTAAGAAGCTCCTAGATCTGTGTCTAAGTCGTTATTTTCCTTCGTTCCGTTAAAATATGAGCGAAAAAAGTCATTGTAAATAATTTTTTTTTTGGTGTAAACAGTAAACAAGTACATCCGATAATCGATTCCTATCGAGTTCTAATCCCAGTTAGTGTGATATATATATATATATATATATATATATATATATATATATATATATATATATATATATATATATATATATATATATATATATATATATATTACGTACCAAAATTTAGACAAAAAGTTATAGGCATTTAAAGAAAAAAAAATTGGGTTTTCCTCAAAACGCCAAAGACGCGATTTGAAACGTCAAAATAGGCAACATTTAAGCAAAAAACCTGAAATAAACACAGATTATGCATTTTAAGTTTATTTTCGGATTTTTTTTTCAGTTTCATCAAGTTTCACACAAATAAAAAACAATAATTTTACCTAAATGAAGACTGATGAGCACTGATAAGTACACTTGGAGAAACCCAAATCACCACAACACATCTTTTAAAGACCTAACGATCGTTTCGCTAACAGCGTTAGCTTTATCAGAGGACGAATATCTATATACTTAGAATATTCATCCTCTGATGAAGCTAACGTTGTTAGCGAAACGATCGTTGGATCTTTAAAAAGATGTGTTGTGATGTTTTGGATTTCTCCAAGTGTACTTATTAATAACTTTACCTCTTCACTTTCCTTTGGTTTATGAAGAATAATTCTAGTAAGTTTTTTATTGAACCTTCTTTAAAAAAATTTACTGGTGAGGAGATCCCGACTTTTGAATTTTGAAAAAAATTCTTTATATGAGCGCGAACTTGGCCGCTATAACCCATATCCAGGGTCAGTTTCAGTTTCGCGGAAAATTTTGTGTTTTCTTTTGTAAAAAAAATTATATCT
The DNA here is from genome assembly GCA_964006375.1 of Tillus elongatus. Taxonomy (NCBI): domain Eukaryota; kingdom Metazoa; phylum Arthropoda; class Insecta; order Coleoptera; family Cleridae; genus Tillus; species Tillus elongatus. The sequence goes on along the minus strand of OZ023264.1, from coordinate 154,019,294 downwards.
CCGGAAATAACAAAGTAGTGGAACCCAAAATTGGTTCGCGTGTTTGAACCATAAAGAGTGTAGCATGTGCCAAAATTTAGGTGTGTAAGTTTAAAATAAAAAAGTTATGGGCATTTAAAGAAAAAATTGGGGTTTTCCTCAAAACGTCAAAGTAGCGATTACAAACGTCAAAATTGGCAACATTTAGGCAAATAACCTGAAACAAATACAGATTATGTAAAGAAAATGTCGCAGGAAAAGTGTTCTGCAAACCCTTGAGTTTCAGCGTGAACCGTCATTGTCCTTCATTTTACTAAAATATTTTCAGAAACTTCATTTCAAATAAACGCTTTCTCTGATGATTTGTTGTAAAAGATTCTAAAATAACAATGTAATGTAAAAGTGTTCTCAATTTATTTGTAAATCATTTTATCCAAAAAGGGGAAAATAAGGATCTAGGTTGTAAACTTTTATAAATACATTGTTCCACATAATACATATTAGCCATAGGTAGATTAAGGCGTAGAATTATCTGTTGTATGAATTTTTGTTTTTTGTTTTTAATTTTAAGTTCCTAGTGTTTTTCCTTTTGTTTTTACCTCCTAACCGTGGCCCAGTATTGTTTGTTTTGAAGAGTGTCAAAGGTTCTGGCGGGTCACTGAACTGTACTCTTGCATCCCCGTTTCTCCTCCTAAATATGGAAAAAAAAACAAGAAAAAAAAGCATTTCAAATAAAAAACAGAGAAAAAAAAAAGAAAGGAAAAGGAAAGAAAGAAAATAATATTTTAAATTATATTAAAAAAAAGATAAATAAAGGAATGTATAAAACACATATAATGTAATATAAACATGATTTTATTTAGGTAAGATTCATTTTGTAAGGCATAAACTTCTAGCTTGTAGCTAGCTGCTCTATTCACTAAATTGGCGCTCTGCTTACATCTCGTCTGTCTTATGCAACAGTTTGTGGCTAATGGACCTGGTTTCCGAAGCCATACAGTAGTTATCACACACATCTGATGCTTTGGCGGTAGTTTTAGTTTATGGTTTAACCGTCTTTAATTTCTAGCTAATTTTCGTAGAAAAAAATTCGTTAGTGAGGAGACCGCGACTTTTGAATTTTAGAAAGATTTTTTCAGATGGGCGCAAAATAGGCCCCCTGGAATCCATATCCGGATTTAGTTTCAGTCTTTATCTGTTTACATATATACGGTGTGACATATTTCTAGGGTAAAACTCAATATCATTGTTGTTATACCAGATACGAGAAAAAGTTTTATACGTTAATTATAGGGTGTCTTTAGCTGCATCTTATAAAATTCCTTTGACAATCACAGGGTGGCCGATAAGTCGTTGGTGATACCTACAATTGTTTTCGAACACCCTTATATTATTGCATTTTGCATTATTTATCGAACTACAATGCATGTTTGCAAGCAAAAAATCGACACGCAGCAAGTCCGTTTTGGTAGCGAATTTTCATTAAATGCTTCAAAGTTCTATAATTCAATTTGCTTTCAACCCAAGGTTTGTTGACTAGGCAACCAGTTTTCTCAGAAACATTTCTAGTTTAATTTCGATAAATTTTTGTAAGTTTTCAAGCAATAATAATATATATAATAACAATAAGTTATTTGGTAAAATATGGGACATTGTTTTTACTATATAGGTTATACCGGTCACCAGATCGATGCCTTCTTGCATTAAATAGACATATATGCTGTTAAAAATATATTTAGGAAAATTCACTTCCATAACGCACTTGCTACGTCCAGACTTTTGCTTAAGTTCGATTAAACATACATTACGTGGTAATTAAAATTGATTAACTCTTACTGGATGTTCGGAGTTTTTTGAAAGTCGGTATATTTCATTAACATTAAAAAAAAGTCTGGACGCAGCAAGTGCATTATGGTAGTGAATTTTCATAGAAATGATCTGGCACTAAATATTTTTTTATAACTATTTTTCTTTTAACATAGAAATATAAATTTGGTTATACAGTTTCCTTTTAATATTGTAAACTTACGTACCAAATTTGGTTAGCATAGCTTTTCTATCTTTTGAGTTAAAATTTTTTTCAAAAGAAAACCCTAAATTTTCCCGGAAAACCTAGTTCGATTTTCCTTGCTAACGAACTTGTCGAAGCTACTTATAAAAGAAAGATATATGCTAAATTTTATGAAATTTATTTTTTGAGTTATCGGTGTGATACATATGCCACAGACATATATATATATATATATATATATATATATATATATATATATATATATATATATATATATATATATATATATATATTTTAATTTGATATGAACAGCTGATGCAGAGACATTTTATTTTATCAATGTCATATTGTGATCAAAGACTTTTAAATGTTGTGTTAATGCATGATTTCATATAAACATTGTTTGATTTTTGATGATTGACTGTTAGTGCGCGCGATATACGGGATTTACAGGTTTCAGCGATACTACTTCACACCCCGCGCAAAGTAAGAGCAACCACGGGTTTATATATAGGTAAATTATCTACCAAAATTTAGCTCTGTAGGTCAAAAGACAAAAAAGTTATAGGCATTTAAAGAAAAATAAATTGAGATTTTCCTCGAAACGTCAAAGTCGCGATTTAAAACGTCAAATTTGGCAATATTTAGACAAATAACTTGAATCTAATACAGGCTTTGGAAAGAAAATGTCTCAAGAAGAATGTTTTCCAAACCCTGAAGTCTTAGCTCCAACCGTCATTGTCCTTGATTTTACTAAAATGTTTCCAGAAAATTCATTTCAAATAGACCCTTTCTCTGATGCTTGGCAGTAGTCTCTGCTATAGAGTTTATCGTTTAATGGTATATAATTTTTGTCGAATTTTCGTAAAAAATCAATAAAACTCAATATATCCGTTATTATATAAGATATGAAAAAAATTGTATACATTATTTATAGGGTGTCTTGAGCTACATCTTAAAAATTCTTTCTACAATCACAGGCTGGCCCATAAGTCGTTGGTGATACAAATATTCTTTTTTTTTAGTCGAATACGCCTTATGTTATTGCATTTTTGCATTTTTCATTGACATATAATGCATGTTTGTAAGAAAAGAAATTCTGGACACAGCAAGTGCGTTATGGTAGCGAATTTTGATTAAATGCTTCATATTTGAAAAGCTCAATTTGATATTAACCTATAAGGCTGACCAAGAAACGGTTTGTTTCGGGAACACTTTAAGTTTACTTTCGGAATTTTTTGTACATTTTCAAACAATAAAGTTATTTTGATGAAACATGGCACATTGTTTTTACTATATAGGTTATACTGGTAACCAAAATGCCTGCTGTCTTAAAAAATAACTTTTTTTTCTTGTAACATGGAAATCTAAATTTTGGTGTATAGTTTACTTTTTATATCGTAAACCTACCTACCAAATTTGGTTATCATAGATTTTTTATTTTTAAGATAAATTTTTTTTTCAAATGAAAACTCAAAATTATTTCGGAAAACCTCGTCCGATTTTTCTGATTAACAAACTTGTTAAAGCCATTTGCAAAAGGAAGGTACATCCCAAATTATATTAAAATCTGCCCATTATTCTTTGAGATAAAAAAATTTTCAAATAAAAAGTCAAAATTTTCCCGTAAAACCTCGTCCGATTTTTCTGATTAACGAACTTGTCAAAGCCATTTGCAAAAGGAAGGTACATGCCAAATTATATTAAAATCTGCCCATTATTCTTTGAGATAAAAAATTTTTCAAATGAAAAGTCAAAATTTTCCCGGAAAACCTCGTCCAATTTTCCTGACTAACAAAGTTGTCAAAGTTCTTTACAAAAGGAAGGTACATGCCAAATTTTATTAAAATCGGCCTATTACTTTTTGAGAAAAGAATTTTTTTCGAATGAAAACTCAAAATTTTCCCGGAAACCCTCATCCGATTTTCCTGACTAACGAACTTGTCAAAGCCATTTACAAAAGGAAGGTACACGCCAAATTTTATTAAAATCGGCTTATTACTTTTTGAGATAAGAATTTTTTTCGAATGAAAACTCAAAATTTTCCCGGAAAACCTCATCCGATTTTCCTGACTAAAGAACTTATTCAAGCCATTTACAAAAGAAAGGCACGTGCCAAATTTTATCAAAATCGGCCTATTATTTTTTTAATTATCGGTGTGATACATATATATATATATATATATATATATATATATATATATATATATATATATATATATATATATATATATATATATATATATATATATATATATATATATATATATAAATTGAAACTGACCCCGGATATGGGTTCTAGGGGTCCTAGATCGCGCTCATTTGCAAAAATTTTTTTAAAATTCAAAAGTCGGGATCTCCCCATTAGTGAATTTTTTCTACGAAAATTCACTAAAATGATGAAAATAGTACTAGCTGAGTTAAAACTTTTTAACGTAAAATAGGTTTTAAAATGTTACGTTGGTAAATTCATGCTAATTCATTCTTTTGATGTGTAATGTAGGTAGCTGGCTCCAAATTCGATTAAAAGTGTATTTATTTATTAGTAGTAGACGACTGACCGAAAACATCATCAATAATTATCCGAGATGATTTACGGAACCTTCAGCATACTCCTGCTTCTACGAAACTAATTGAAATCGACCCAGTTTAAATCTCTCTCTAGAGGGTAAACACACTCCTATAATACGTTTTATGGGTTTCAAGGCGGTTTCAGGCATTACAGCAGACTTAACTTCTGGTCATTTACCATTATGAAATTATTAATTATAACATAACTCTTAGATAATTCGCTTGTGTCAGGAACAGTTGAAAAATTTCTCTTAAACTTTTTGCTTGTTCATTAAACGTTAAAAGAGCGAGCCCGAGAAACGGCACAGTCAGCGTCAGGATGCCGGACTGGGGTTCATCAAGCATGTGGCAGTGTAGAGGTCTTATACTCCCCAGTACTTGGTAAACATGGAATCAATAGGCTCTTTCTTGTACGGTACACAGCTTGATGACACTCTCGCGATTAAAAACTTCCTTTATCAAGCAAGAGAGCACTATAAAGGTTATGTGAGGATCTATTAAACTTCGTGCAAACGGTTCATTATAGGGTGCATCTCTGTTTGGTTACTTGCGATTAGAAACGTTCTTTATGGCTCAAAAAACATTTAAAATTTCAGTGTACAGGTGTGTAAAAAGTATTTTCCCAATATTATATGCAATATCATAACAAGTTATTTTAGGCACTAAAAAATTATAATTTTGTAGAAAATGGAAGCTGTAACTGTAGTTGAAACATAGTGCAAAGTAGTATAAAATATAAGGTAAATTATGGTAATAACTGAGCCATTGATGGAGGAAGAAAGGTGAAAAAGAAAACCTGATATGACTTGTAAAAATATAAAATTTATCAAATTTGGAAAAGTCAATACATTAATGTCCAGTTTTACAAAGCTCGTATGAATATATAACGGCCGGTTAGCTAATGAAGGTTTAATACAACCAATCACAGCTTCAAAATATTTGGTTGTCACGACTACAACTCGAAACATAGACATAGACATGCTTGTTAGTTCTTTGGTATACGTTATATATGTAGAACAAGTCAGAAAGTAAAGTAATATGGAAAACATCGTCGTAAGCATAAAACACACGTGAGAGTATAAATAAAATATTAAAAAAATATACAGACAATAATCAAAACACCTCACACAAGCAAGCCACAATCATAATACCTAAAAATTCACGTCCTGAATAACATCCAAAACGCAAAAACAATGACGTCACATAACTACAAAAGAAAACGCATTTAACAATCAAAAACACAAAATCATGCCACATATTGAAAATCCAAAGCTAAAAATTCATCAATGTTATACAAAACTAGATGACACAATAACTCATTCAAGTCTTTTCTGAACTTTCTAAATGACTGCTCCTTGATCCTATCGGTATCTTGTTGTAGACCTTCAACGAATTCACCATAACACTTTTAAACACCAACGATTTTGTGGTCTGAGGCTGAATCATCTGGTCGTTCACTGCCTGTCTTGTACGATATGTATGCTGTATTTCAAACTCCTCCATTAGATCCCTGCTTTGCTTAACAAAACACGTATTCTCCATTATATACATTTTTTTTAACGTCGGTCTGTTTTCGCGACTATGGCCAATCACCGACGCCAGAGAGCAGTTACACCTTACTATCCTGGAAATTTTGCCGAACCCTTGCCTTTTTGTAAGGAGGGTAGGGATATTTACCGTGCCCAACATCGCAATGGACACGGCACTGACGGCTTCACACCCCTCCGAACGACGGAACGTGCAGATATTTTACTTGCTCGAATACAGTGCCAGAACGTCGGTTGATGTTAATTGTTACAGTATGTACTAAAAAATTGAAAGGAGAACGCTGGAATCGAACCCGGCACCCTTCGGTTCAGAGGTACACTTTCCTATCACTGAACCACCGAGGCTCTTCATTATATACATCGAAGGCAAATTAAGTGTCTTGTTGCTCCTAAAACATCCTTACACGTTTCATTATATTTGAGGCCAGAAATATTTGGCAGACATGCTTTTGAATAATGAACAAATATTCAGCCTTAACGGAAGCTCCCCAAAAAGTAACCCCATATCTCACCAGACACTAAACGCATGTTGATAATGCACACAAGCTGGCTGCGACATTTACCGACGCTGAAACTATTCAAAGTGTATATATGAAAGACGAAATCTTGAATGATATCTACGCAACAAGTTCCTTCCAATTTAACTGACTGTCCACTACTATTTCCAAGAACATTGTGCTATAGGCAGTATATACTGTCGTTGCCGAAAATTTCCAATGAAGGTATGACAAAGCAGGTGAAATATAGGGATCCCAAAATGTCAAATGAATACGATGGGAGAGTATCACAAACGTTTGAAAAATTAAATGACGATCACATAATGCATAAAGTAGAGAAAACCCATAATATTAAACAGAAGAAAAATATGGTTATAGGAACTGGTTCGACGCAGAATAATACAGCTACTTTTCAAGCTGTCGCTAAAAAAGCTGTCATTCATTTGGGAAGAGTGGGGTTGAACACAAAAAAGGAAACTATTTTGAACCATCTTCAGAAAACTTTCAAGCGAAGTGATTTCACTGTGGAAGAATGTCCGGTGAGAGAGGGTGCAAAAAGTATATCTTTCAAGGTAGAAGCAGACTTTGCGCTGTTAAGTGAAATTTATGATGCTCAAAATTGGCCCACTGGGGTAACAGTATCCAGATATAGGTTTTTTCGAGGAAGAGATAATGCAAAATTCGATGCATAAAAATTCTCAAAAAAGTTGTTTTGCTTTGATTAACCTGAACTTACAAGGACTGCCTAAGAAAATAGATTGCCTAGAAAATTGTTTAAAAATGGAAGACTGCTGTATAGCTTGCTTTACAGAACATTGGCTGACTAATGACAACGTAAACAAAATCATAATACAAGGCTACAGAATAGCAAATTGCTTTACGAGACAATCAACTTCTCGTGGTGGTGCTATGATATTGGTAAGAGAAGGAGTGGAATATGAATCAATTGATCCGATAACTAACCTGTCTGTTGAGGGTTGTATAGAGATAGCTGCAGTTAGACTTCCAAGTCTAGACATGACCGTTCTATCAGTTTATCGCCCCCCGGGAGCTGACATGCAAGTTTTTATGGAAAAAGCTGACATTGCACTTGGTACTTTAATAAATAGTGGGGTTAATAACCTTTTCGTCGCTGGAGACTTTAATGTGAATATTTTGGAGTCAACAATGGAGAGTACCAAGCTGCATCATCTGTTTGTGTCCTATGGACTTTATAATCTATTTTCAGAAGCATCTAGAATAACAAAGACATCTGCAACTTGTATAGACAATATTTATTCAAACATAAACCTAAACAACTGTCTAGCGAAAACTGTGAATTTACACCTGTCGGACCATCTTGCGCAAAAGCTCCTGATATATAAGGACAACAAACAAGAGGATAAGTTTCATAATGTAAGGGATACAAATAACAGTGATAGTGTTCAGCTTTTCATACACCAGTTGCAAAACATCGACTGGAATTCACTTTTGGTACCAAATGCTGAAGAATCTTATGTTCGTTTCCACGAAGCTCTAATGGAAAGCTTTGAAAATTGCTTCCCTGTGAAAAGGAAGAGGGTTATCTCTGTTAAAGAACACATTTTCCGGAGTGAAATTATCAGAAAACTTAAGAATCAGGTAGATGCTGCATATACAATCTTTAGAGTAAAAAGAGATGATAATTCAAAAACTCTTTATGAAAGCCTCAAGAAACAACTAGGGACACAGATTGACACTTCTATTAGAAACTATAACAGAGATAGAATTACAAATGCTGATAATAAATCTAAAATCATCTGGAAGTTGATAAATTCGAATATAAAAACCTCGAGGATTAACCAAGGAGCAAGTACACTAAGTGCGGACTGTCTAAATTGCCATTTTTCCAGAATTGGTGAAGATAATTTGGTGCCAGTAGAAGACACGTCAAAAAAGTGCCATTCCTATATAAAACGTGTCAAACTGCGGAGCAATGGGTCAATGTTTCTCGAGGACACATCCCCACGTGAAATTATGCAGGTGTTGATGATGAAAAATAAGTCAGCTTGTGACATCTTTGGATTAAACATAGTACTTTTAAAAAGGATAATCCACGTGATTGCAGACCCACTGAGCAAAATTGTCAATATGTGCTTTGCTCAGGGTATATTTCCAAATCTATTAAAAATTGCAAAGATAATTCCTTTCCCAAAAAATGGCGACATGAACGATTGCAACAATTATAGGCCAATTTGTATTCTCCCTATAATCTCGAAAATCTTGGAAGCACTTATTAAAGAGAGATTAGCAAGCTATATTGATAGGCAGGAAATTCTAAACCATTCACAGCATGGATTCAGAAGAAATAGGTCAACAACTACGGCGATGACATATATAGTTGATTTTGTCTTGGAAGCACTTAATCACAAAGAAAATGCCGAGCTTTTGTGCGTTGACCTTAGTAAGGCCTTTAATATGGTAAAACACCAGATCCTTATCTCTAAGTTGGAATATTATGGAATGAGAGGCAGAATAGGAACACTTTTACAGTCATATTTAAGGAACAGGGTGCAGTTGGTTAGCTGGCAAAATACCACATCAAATTTTAAACAGGTAGACTTGGGAGTACCACAGGGCTCTATACTGGGGCCAATGCTCTTCCTATTATATATTAACGATTTGCCCGAAAACATTAGGGCAGACAGAAGTTGCATCTTCGCAGATGACACGACAGTAATTAATAAAGCAGTTCCAGACCTTATAAAACACAAAGGTGACCAATCCATCCAGCAGGTGGAAGCATGGGTTAAGGCAAACATGTTATTGCTTAATGCAGAAAAAAACATCAAGACTTGTCATAACTACCAGGGACTATCTACAGAACTCAGGCGAAAATATTAAAGTTTTAGACTTTCATATTGATGGTTGTTTAAGCTGGAAACCCCACATAGACCATATGTGTAAAAAATTATCTTCAGCCATCTACTCAATCCGTAGAATAAGATACATCATAGATGAAAGCGCCGCAAGGGTTACTTACTATTCTCACTTTCAAAGCATTGCAACCTATGGGATTTTGCTATGGGGATCCTCGCCACATGCAGAACGTGTCTTTATACAACAGAAAAGAGCAATTAGGGCGATTGCTAACGTTCCTCAGGACCACAGTTGTAGAGAACTATTCCAGAGGTATAAAATACTTACCCTACCAGCAAGTTATATAATTACTTGCCTTCTTTACATTTATGACCATCAGGCCAGTTTTATCTCCCATGAACAGGTTCACAGTTACGAAACTAGAGGTAAAAGTCAGTTTGTGATTCCTCATCACAGGATAAGCCGCACGCAGAGGAGCCATGGGTATACTGGAGTTAGGTTGTTTAATTCACTTCCAGTGGTGGTCAGGGAATTGCCTAGAAGACAGTTTGCATCTGTGATAAAAAGAAAATTAATAGAGAGACCTATATATTCAATTGAAGAATTTAATTTTTAATTAACTGTTGTGTGTTTTTGACAGTTCATTTTATATTTTGTTTTATTTTATGTATATTGTCACCCACTATTTGTCATGTGTAGGTCCAGTATACAATTATTTTATTATTTTATGTGCGACGAACCATGTAAATGTTGATGGTTAAATAAATGTTATGTTATGTTAGGTTATGTTATTGGAAAATTAGAAAGTCCCTTTTTTCGTCCTTAAGACAGAACACTTGTCTTATCTACATTTAGCCTTAGGTTGTGTTCGATCGACCACTGGCTAAACTGACTCAAACACAGTCCGAATGCATCAGATATATCATGCTGCCTGGGAACTCCTAGAACAGTTGAAGTATCGTCCGCATAAAGTCTTATGGGATAATTTTTTATAACTTCTGGCAAATCCAAGGTTTATATAAAAAACAAAAGAGGTTCAAGGATCCTGTGGAACACTTTGCCTGATCTGTAGCCATTCGGAATACATTTTTTTTCCGGCTTTGTATCAACATGCCTTACGCTTTGATACCTGTCACCTAAATATGATTTAATTAACCTCAGTGGTACTCTTCTTATACCCATTGTTTCCATTTTACCAAGTAACACTTCATGGTCGACGCAATCAAAAGCTTTTGATAAGTCTAAAAATACCTCCAAAACTCACTCTTTAATATTAATTGCCTCAATTACATTTTTTATAAGTTGGTATGTAGCTCTTTTTGCAGATCTTCCCTCAACGAAATCATTTTGCCTCACACTTAAAATACATTTGTTTTTCTAGAAAGCCATAGACTCGGCTAAATACTAGCATTTCAAAAAGTTTACTTATGTAAGAAAGCATGGACAATTGTCGGTAGTTATCTAGTGAGCTGCGTTCGCCTTTCTTGCATAGAAGAATAATCACTGATCTTTTCAACTCGTCGGGAAGTATTCCATCCTCCAGCGACCTAGTGACTACACATAGTCTGTGATTGGTCGTCTAAAGTCTTATTAACTAACCGCCCATTAAATATTTCATTGAGCTTTGTGAAACATGTCTTGTGTATTTTGGATCAAGGTTTAATTAAATGATATCGCCATACACAGCAAAAGCAATATACCTCTGGTAAAAATATTGGGAGGTAGTTTTTCAAATGTGCGAGCAATTCGTTTTCTGAAACACGCACAGAGGAGCCAGACGAAATACGGGTGCTGGCTGGGGCAGTAATTTATACTTCCTTGTTGTTTGTTTATGCATAATAATCTAAGTGTGGTTATAAGCATGCTTCTAGAATTGTTTTTGCGATATCGCCCCTTTCTTATCCGAAAGAACCATGGTTCGCCCAACCGAAAAGGAAATACGGTAATGGAAGACCACTTCGCAATGCAATTCCGCAGAAATTCAGGTGTAGTAGAAACACGCTTCCTATCAGCCCTAATCTCGACCAACCACCTTACTAAAATAGTTATACTGCTTTGACAAATAAGGTTGCCTGTTGAACCTAACGATGTCATACTTTTTCCACTTTGATCACTTACCCTTTGCAATAACCACAAGTTAAAAATTGTATGACCGTACGTGTAAGGTAGTAAGCCTAATCTATTAGTAGTCAGTGAATCTAAAACTGGCATATCGCTCATATGCAAAATGGCTGATGGGGAAAACTGCCATATATTACAACTATGTCGAACGTGTTCATCGGAAACTCGGACGTGGTCTACATTTTTACAAATATTAACATGCTGGTAACAATCCGATAACAGTCGCTCCTCAAGAAAATGTTGAAAGAGTTCACGAACTTGTGTTACGTGATTGAAACATTAGCATCAAGCAGGTAGCATCATCAACATGATTTTGACACCAAATGCCAAAGCATGGAATATACTTACAAATGCATGCCCCAGGAGTTGACATAATTTTGAATCTTTGAGCCCATTTACCCGTTATTAGTTTGCTTTTTACCCTATTTATTCAAAAGAAAAAGACAGCAACATTAATTAATCTAAGTTTTAAATTTGAATTATTTAGTAATGATTTAACCCGAGAGGGACGAGACAATTTTTTTGTAAATAACTCAGCAATAGTTAGTAGTAGTAGCAGTGGTGGGGAGGCTAACGCCAAGCAAGTAGGCCACAATGGGCCTTTTTTCCAACCCCGGCAACCCAGCAACCCTGCTCTACTCTTCCTTGGTTCCGTCGCCAAACCCCTGGACTTCGAAATGAAGGCCGTGACGGTCTTCAATTGGACGGTACTTACCTGATTCCTCTGCACAGTCCTTGAACCGAACAATTCTGCTCGAAGACTCCCAAAAACCTCGCATTCACACAGGTAGTGGTAGGATGTTTCTTCATCCTCGCCGCATTTCTGGCAAATCGGATCCCTCTCTACGCCTATCAATGTGAGGTGTCTTGTAAAAGCACAGTGGCCTTTCAGCACTCCAAAAACGCGGCGAAGCGCAGGTCGACTCCTACCGAGTAGCCAGACAGCTTTATCTCTGTCCGGCCCCTCCACGAAGTCCCTCGCCAACCGACCCCCCAGTGCCTCTCCATGGCTTCCTCAGTCCACCTGTCTAAGGCAACAGAGACCGTCTTCATACTTTTGCCTATCGCATGATCCGGGACACAGAATGGCCGCCGGGCACCAAGCCTTGCGAGATTATTCGCAAACTCATTCCCTGCTACGCCACAGTGTCCCGAAACCCACACCAGTTGCACCTCCTTTGTCCTGGCTATTCCTTTAAGTGCGTCAGCGCACTCCTGAACCAGTGTTGACCAGATTCTGGCCGCGAAGACTGCCCGGAGGAGCGTCTGGCTATCCGAGCATATGTATACACATTTCTCGTGGCTCCTCCTCACATCCTGTCTATTGGCCACAGACAGGATAGCATACACCTCTGTTTCGAATGCCGTAGTATATGCACCCAGAGCATAACTCTCGCGCACCCCCAGGCCCTCGATATATATTTCTGCCCCGGAGGATTGTTGATCCTCCAGCCGCGATCCGTCGGTAAAACAGACCAGGCTTGCGGGCTGGAATGCAACCTCTTTTTCCCTCTACTGATCCCTACTGGGGATCCTGAGGGTATATGGCCTAGTCAACCTAATATAGTCCTCGGAATTCCGCACCTTGATGGCGGAAATCGGAATTTCCTTCTCCACCTCCTTGGAGACTCTTGCATGCCCTATTACTGCTCCCTCTCCGCACCAGTTTCCAGTGTCTCGCACTCTAAGATGCGACGCCATAACCTCCCTCCTGATACAGATAGGAAGCGGTGGCAGCATCAACAAGACCTCTAGCGTGGCTGAGGATGTCGTCCTCATAGCGCCTGTGATACCCAGGATTGCCAGCCTTTGGAGTTTGGCCAGCTTCCTGGTAGTACTTCCCCGCAGTACGCGTGCCAACCAGCTCTTTACCCCGTCGTAATTCCTTCTTAAACTCCCTTCTGGCAGTTCTAAACTCGTCCCAGGCCGCCTTACCCGATTCTCGGTCGGCTCGGCTTAAGGCCCCGCGAGTCCGGTCGCGTAGTGCGGCGAGATCCCTGATCCACCATCTAACTTTGATGGACGGCTCCCCCTTAAGTGGTGACGTGGCCTCGTAGGCTGCCATTATTTTACCTTCTAGGGCATCGACCTCGCTATCTAATGCCTCTGTCGTGAGTCCTTTCCCTTCTGGGCACCTTGACGACCCACCGAGGCCTATTACGTAGGCATCCCAGTCGGTCTTGCTTGGATTTCTCCTGGGGGGAGGACCCACACGGTCCACATCCAATTGAAAGCTGATCATACAATGATCAGGCATTGATATGTGTTCCGTCATCCACCAGCTAGATATATCCTCCGTTATTCCTCTGCTCGCTAACGTGATACGATTGACAAACGTCCTTAATAGTTAAGCAAAGACAAGATTAAGGAGTTACCGCGTCAGTTTATGAAAATAATTAAACTAATGGTTACTATTTGGTTAATCTTGACCAAAATTTCATATTTGTAAGGTCTTCAGGGCATCACTTTGTGCTCCATAGATGTTCGTTAATAAAAAAATCTAGATAATATCAAGATTTTCGAAGCTGTTGGAACTGGTGGGAACTTATTAAGGAAATTGTTGTTACATTAAAGAGCAGAAGTAAAACACAATTACAAGCTGTTATTGAACAATAATAAATGGTTTGGTATTGTATGCAGTGCTCTGCAAAATTTAAATCATGAGGTTCTTAAATGTAATTAATACCAGATTAATTACTCTTTCTGGCCAGATAGATCTGCATAGATTGCTAGAATTGCGTATCCTCTTGCGAGGTAAATTTTAGATCTGAGCCTATGCTCTCTAATTTAACCTGAACTGCTGAAAATATATTACTATATTTACTCTGAGGTTTTAAGAATTTATTAATAATCAAAACAAAATTTCTGTAGTCACACATGTATAAGACGCTATTATAAAAAAAAGTGCTGCAAATTGAATCATAACTTCCACATAGCTGTGATAATTGATTCTCTTCAGAAATATATTCTCATGGAATGAATTTAAGGTCCATGACGTGAGCACAAAGAAAATATTTGTATTCCTGTACCCATAAACTTTTGAAACGTTTCGTTACTCGAGTTTTATTGAAAAAAATGTAAATTTTTATCAAATCACCTCTTATTCATCTCCTACCCCCTGAAGCGATCTTACCCAAAAACAATTCGAAGCGTTCCTTTGTCGGGTGCTAACTGGGTACCAAATTTGAAGATGATATCTCAATTCGCGTTCGAAACTTATTGTCCCCATTTACACAGACGTACATGCCGACAGACCGACAGACAGATAGACAAAATAGTTTTCGTTCCAGAATACATTTTCTATATGTTTTGAGAATTTTTACGCCGTTTTAGCAAAAAAAATCAAAATTTTTATGAACAATATTCTACGCCCACACATTCAACCCCTAATTTAATTTCATCAGACAATACCAGATGTTTGATGAATTTGAAAGTTTTCTAATATACAAACCCTAAAACGTTCTCTTACTCGAGTTTTAACAAAAAAAAAATCAATTTTCACCAAATCACCTATCATTCATCCCCTACCCTCTGGAGCGATTTTACCCAAAAACAATCCGAACCGTTCGTTTGTCAAGTGCTAAATGGATACCAAATTTGAAGACGATATCTCAATTAGTTCTAAAGTTATCGTGGCTACAAACAGACAGACATACAGACCGACAGACAAAAACATTGTTCATTCCCAATTCATGTTTTCTATATGTTTTGATACTTTTTGCGAAGTTTAAGCGAAAAAAACTTTTTGAAATTTTTGTCGCCGATGGGACGGGACGCCTCCACACGTTGTGACGATGTGTAAGTAATAGTTTCCAGGAGGATTTAACATGTCTCTATGATGTCGACATCAGTGATTTCGATTTTAAACTATAGAATATTTAATAGAAAGAAAATGAGAAAATATCATTACTAAAAAAGCCTGGACGCAGCAAGTGCGTTATGGAACTGAATTTTCATAAAAATGTTTTTAATAGCAAATATACAAAATATGGCTTTTTAATGCAAGCAGCTATCAATTTTATTACCGGTATAACCTATATAGTAGAAACAATGTATCATGTTTTATCAAAATTACGTATTGTTTGAAAAATTTTCAAAAAATAAACTCCAAATGTTTCCGAGAAAACTGGTATACAATTTTTTCTTGTATCTTGTATAATAACAACTATATTGAGCTTTACCGTAGAAATGCCTCACCCTGTATATATGTAAACAGATAAAACTCAAACTAACCCCAGATATGGATTCTATTGAGCCTAGTGTGCAAGAAATGCATTTAAAGTTCAAAAGTGGCGGTCTCATGAACGAATTTTTTCTACGAAAATTAGCTAAAAATTATAGACTCTTAAACCATAAACTAAACTAAAACTAGTGCCACAGTATTAGAAAAAGGGTCTATTTGAAATGAATTTTCTAAAAATATTTTACTAAAATGGACGAAAATCTCGGTTGAAGCTGAAACTTAACGGTTTGCAAAACACCCTGCTTGAGATTTTTTTTACAAAACCCGTATTTGTTTCAGGTTCTTTTACTAAATGTTGACAATTTTGCCGTTTCAAATCGCGACTTTGACGTTTTTAGGAAAGCCCCAATTTTCTTTTTAAATGCCTATAACTTTTTGAGTTAACGGTGAGATATAAACACACACACACAAATATATATATATATATATATATATATATATATATATATATATATATATATATATATATATATATATATATATATATATATATATATATATATATAAACATATAAAAGTTTAAACTGACCGTGAATGTGGGTTCTAGGAGACCTAGTTCGCGCTCATTTGAAGACATAATAAGTCTGATGTAAACATGGAGCGTGAAGAAAACGCATCTGTTGGGCAGAAATTTTGTATGGAAAGGAACAAGCAGTAAAAGGGAATAATTTAATTCAAAAAATTTTGGTATCTCGAAATTTAAAGTGTAAATAATTGAGATGAGATGTGTCAACCATGTTTAGAACAGTCTCTCCAAATCATGTCTTAATGCTCCACAAGTCACAATACTTATTTGTATTAGCATAGTGCACAGTTTTAAGCAATAAAGATTATTATTAGTACTATAGTGAGAATTAGAGATGGTTCTTACACAAATATTTGGTGTTAATGGAGATATAAATAAATGTAAGGTCGCAATGGACGGGCCGCTATGGTCCACTCACAATTTAACCTAACGTAACCTAAATGGATAAACGTCTAAGAAGGCCTGGAATTTTATGATCCTGTGCTAGTGAATTCGTATTTTAATGTAAACTGGTCTATGTATGTTGGCAAACAGAATTTCTATCGACTAATATATTAACACAGCCAAATGCCTTCTGGGCACAAAGGTATATGATTAATCTAAATCTTTGTGAATATCAATTTGTTGCTCAACTCTGTATGTGACTAGAATGATCTCCTCGGTTTGTAATGTTCGTCACGTTTCATAATTCTCTATAGCTTTAACCTAGTTACAAATCGTCGACGTGTTTGATTATTCGATATAAAATATTATTAACCAAAACAAAAAATTAATTTATTATTTATATATATCTTTAACAGACTATGATAATAGCAACAACAAAAAAGACCATTTCATTTATTATGTTATAGATCACCAAGCGACCGTATAAAATCTACCTCTTGTACCAAGTTTCATAAAAACCAACATAGTACTTTGAATAAAAGAAGTCTTGTAGCTATAAGGTTGACATAGGACATAATCTGATGTATGACCGCAAAAGAGTAGACAAGAAGGACGACCTTACTGATAAATTAAGAGAAAATAATATGAGAAAAGAAAAATATCTGCTTGATAAACTCAATAACGAATTTGCAAATATTTGTCTCAAGTTAGCAAACTCATACCCCAACACCTCCGGAATACAGGAAGCAGGATGTTAGTTTTTCATGATGCCAACAAATGAAATTAAAGTTTCTAATATAATAGTGGGACTAAGAAATATCAAAGCTGTTGGTAACGATGACATTCCAGTTAACTTACTTAAAAGACAGCAGACATAATAGCAAAACTGTTATCCCATGTAATTAATATGGCATTCTCAGTTGGAATACATCCTTAAAAATTGAAATGGCAGTTATCTGAGCCTTTTACAAAAAAGAAAATCCTGAGAATATTTTAAATTATAGACAGATAGCTATATTACCGAGATATTTGAAAAAATCATCAGTGCTAAAATGATTAAGTATTTTGAAAAATATAATTCATTTACTTCGGTACAAAATAGATTTGGAAAAGAAAAGACAACAATTCGCAGTCTAACAGGGTTTGGGTGAAAACCTTACGGCATCCAATAATAAACAAATAGCTGTTGGAATATTCTTGGATCTTCGAAAGCATTTGATTCCATTAAACATGTCATTCTAATGAAAAATAGTGCTGCAGTTGAATCATAACTTCCACATAGCTGTAATAACTTACTTTTTTCAGCAAGACATTCTCATGGAATGAATTTAGGGCCTATGATTTGACCACAAAGAAAATATCCATATTCCTGTACCCATAAACTTCTGAAACGTTACGTTGCTCGAGTTTTATTAAAAAAATGTAAATTTTCAGCAAATAACCCCCCGTTTATCCCCTACTCCTCAAAGCGATCTTACTCAAAAACAATTCGAAACGTTCCTTTGTTAGGTGCTAACTGGACACCAAATTTGAAGATGATATCTCAATTCGTTCGAAAGTTATTGCGCCTACTAACATACAGACGTACACTCCGAGAGACCGACCGACCGAAAAAATGTCAATTTTCACCAAATCACCCCCATTCATCCCCTACCCCCAAGAGCGATTTTCCCCAAAAACAATCCGAACCGTTCGTTTTCCGGGTGCCAACTGTTATCGTGGCTACAAGCAGACAGACATACAGACAGACATACAGACTGCCAGACCGACAGACAAAAAAAATCGTTCACAAGTCATGTTTTCTATATGTTTTGACACTTTTTACGACGTTTAAGCAAAACAAATTTTTTGTAATTTTTGTCGTTGATGCGACACTTCCTCGCGTTGTGATGATGTGGAAGTAAAATGGAAGCCTATGGAATAAGAACACAACAACTCAAGTAAATGAAGTCTTACTAACAAAAAACCAACAATGTCTTGTCTATGTATCTGCAGATGTTACAATAATAAAGTCGGAACACATTACTGTGGTTAGAGGTGTACCGCTGGGCTCTATTTTGGGACCTCTACTATATAAAATATATACCAACGATCTGCCAAACTGAACTCAGGAAAACTTTGGTCAATATGCAGATGACAATCTATCATGGTGAGTAGTTACCAAGAACAACAGTACTCGATAACATAAGGCAGGGGATTTTATTTGCACTTATTTTATCAATGTCGATAATCCTAAATTATTTAGAGGAGTTCAATCACAAAAGGATTGTCCATAACTTCAGCAACAATCCAATAAAAAAGCAGAAAGATTTAATCTAATCAAGTTACAACATACACTATCACTATCAACTTATCTCAATCTCAAAGTCAACGATATAACACTAGCGCGTTTTAACGAAATTATGATGTACTATTTTAGCCTACTAACCTTCAAGTTTCACATAGCTTACTTAAGATGGCAGGATTTTCTACTACGGTCTAAAACTTGAGAGCGTTAATGCACTAAGAGCTTCATATTATACACATGTATGAGTGAGTATGTTAGTGTGATGCGAGGACTTTTTTATGAATGCCATAGTAATTAAACTGGGCGTTTCCGAAATCGTCTTATTATGAAAATTGGTAGCAGGCCATAAGCGCTTGCTGTAAGTCTAAATAGAATATTTCCGGAACGGCGGCACTTTGGGATACACCGGGAATCGGTGCCATCTTTGTTTCTTAAATGGAAATACCATATTTTGACTTTATATTTAATATATACGTAATTCTGAATTCAGAACGTGCCAGTTGTCAGAGCTTTTGACATGTATCACATTTTTCCATAAAATAAGAGTTGCAGGGGTCGGTCCATTATGAAATTAATAAATCCTGAACCGTTGGAAATAAATAAATATATTTTGTAAATTAAATTTACACAGATTTTGACGATATTTTGCATCATTATTGACAGTTTTTTAATGTCTCAGACACCTACTGTGATTTTTCAATGTTATCAATCAAAAAATGTTAAAAACTTCATTTTTAGTGAATTTTCATTAAGAAAATTCACTAACAGAGAGATATCGCTGGTGAGACTTACGAAAAATTTCTTCAAATGAGCGCGAATTAGGGCCCCTGGAACCCATTTCCATGTTCAGTTAAAAAGTTTATATATATATATATATATATATATATATATATATATATATATATATATATATATATATATATATATACATATATATATATATATATATATATATATATATATATATATATATATATATATATATATATATACATATATATATATATATATATATATATATATATATATATATATATATATATATATATATCCAACCGATAACCTAAAAAATACTTCACTGATTTCGACCAAATTTGGGGTTTTTTAAATTATCAGTGTGATACATATATACATATACAGGGTGATTCTTTGGCGAAAAATAAGGGGTGTCTTTTTTATAAAGTTGTTCTTGAAACCCCTTCTCCTCCATTACAACCTTTGAAATTTTCGCAAAAAAAATTTTCATTAAATTTCTCCGTTATAAAAAAATTTTAAAGAACGAAATTTTGTAGATGCATAAGGCTAACAAATGACAGTTTTAAATGGATTTTGTAACCTTATAATGTTATTACAAGAGGGTGAAAAAACCTACCCTTACATTATTTTTTATCAGTACTTTTTATTGTGTGTACCGTTTTCAATTTTAAAAAAATGATTTGGAAAGAAGGATTCATTTATCAACTTTTTTATGTCATGAAATTTTCTCGTAAAATTGTTAGTTTGATCACAAAAAAATAAAATATTACTCAGATCGATGTCACATGAATTTACAGAGTGGTTGTTATTTGCTGAAAAATCAAGTACGTGTTAGGCTGTCAAATAACGTCATAATTACACTAATATTAATTGTTCTGCTTGCTGTCAATCTATCGAGAATTTTTTAAACACTTAGAACAAATAAGTCAATAAAATGGTAAATTATACCTATTCCGAAATGGCAGATATGCCTTTTGAATATGGCCGTGCTAATCGCAAAGTATTAAGAGCACAGCGCCTCTACACTGAGTTATATCCAAATAGAACTGTACCCCATCACAGCATATTCGCACGCATTCATCAACGTCTGCAAGAAGAAGGAAAATTTTCAAGAAGTGCAGCCGATTGCGGGCGTTCTAGAGAAGTAACAACTGTAGCACTTGAAGAGGCTGTCCTCAATTTAATTGAAGAATCTCCTGGTACAAGTACAAGAAGAATCGCTCAAGTCTTAAATGTCAGCTATTCCACGGTATTTAGAATTTTAAAAGAACAACTACTGTATCCCTACCATATCCAACGAGTTCAAGCGCTCTTACCTCGTGATTTTTTACCTTGTTTAATTTTTTGTCGATGAATGCTTCAAATGATCACGCAAATTCCACAGTTTTTATCTCGTATTTTATTTACTGATGAGGCCAACTTTTCACGAGAATCTATCAGAAATTTTTATAATAACCACATATGGTCTGAAGAAAACCCACAAGAAATTACGGAATCTCATTTTCAACACCAGTTTTCATTAAATGTATGGCGTGCTGTCATTGGTGATGACTTAATTTGACCATATTTTTTGCCGATAAGACTAAATGGAAAAGTGTACTGTCATTTACTCAAATAAGAGTTGCCCCTACTTCTTGAAAATATTCCTTTACAAATTAGACAACAAATGTGGTACATGCACGACGGGGCTCCGGCTCATTTAATATCAAAGCTCGTAACTACTTGAACGAAGTTTACCCAAATCGTTGGATAGGTCGAGGAGGCCCACAGAATTGGCCTGCCCGATCTCCTGTATTGAATCCGTTGTATTTTTGCCTGTGGGGTTTTCTGAAAACCTTAGTTTATTCAAGTCCTGTTGCACATCGATGACCTCAGAAATCGTATTTTCGCATCATGTGATATTATTATAAGAAACATACCCGGTATTTTTCATAGAATACGAAGTTCAATGATAAACAGACTAGTAATGCGTTCTCACCGAAGGGGGGCATTTTCAACATTTATTATGATAATACGTCCTGACATTTTGTTAATATTTCGTTTCTTAGTTTGTTAATTATTAATTACAAAATAGTAGTACAATAGTTGTTGTTTCTTATTATGAATTTTTGGAAATTAGTAAAAGCCAGAACAATACATATTAACATATTAGTGTAATTATGACGTTATTTGACAGCCTACCACGTACTTGATTTTTCAGCAAATAACAACCACTCTGTAAATTCATGTGACATCGATCTGAGTAATATTTTATTTTTTTGTGATGAAACTAACAATTTTATCAGAAAATTTCGAGACATAAAAAAGTTGCTAAATGAATCCTTCTTTCTAAATCATTTTTTTTTTAAATAGAGAACGGTACACACAATAAAAAGTACTGATAAAAAATAATGTAAGGGTAGGTTTTTTCACCCTCTTGTGATAACATTATAGGGTTACAAAATCCATTTAAAACTGTAATTTTGTTAGCCTTATGCGTCTGCAAAATTGCGTTTTTTAAAATTATTTCATAACGGAGAAATTTAATAAAAACTTTTTTTTGCACAAATTTCAAAGGGCTGTAACTTGGAGGAGAAGGGGTTTCAAGAAAAACTTTATAAAAAAGACACCACCTATTTTTCGTCAAATAATGACCCTGTATATATATATATATATATATATATATATATATATATATATATATATATATATATATATATATATATATATATATATATATATATATATATATATATATATATATATATATATATATATATATATATATATATATATATATATATATATATATATATATATATATATATATAATGAAACTGACCTTGGATGTGGGTTCTAGGGGGAATAGTTCTCGCCCATTTGAAGAATTTTTTTCTAAATTCAAAAGGGATCTCTTCATTAGTGATTTTTTTAAAAAGAAAATTCACTAATAAAACAATAAATATAGCCTGTCTCATAAACTAGACCTCATAGATAAAATCAAATGGTTTTGTATTCTGCATTCAAGAATCACCCAAGAACAGTTGAGAAATGGCCGCTGACCAGTGTAATATTTTCCAATAGTGTTCAACGGAAGCAACGAAAAACACAGTGATACATTTTTATTATAACTGTAGACTGTAGATGCCTCCCTTCATTTTCTTATAGTTATTCAAAGGAAATGAACAAAGCCGTCCTCGCTTCCTGGTGGGGTTATAAAGTATCAGACAAGAGTCAGATTTCAGTGCAGGCATAAACTAGAAGTAAAGTATATTGAAGCTCGTATTGTTTGTGAAAGAACTGGCTGCATTTTCATCTAATATCCCATCTCAGTTTCGCTGAACTTTCTACATTTTATGCATAGACTAGACCTCCATTACATAGAGGTCTTATCGGCGAAGTAATAAATCTTCTTTATTGTAAAAAAAACGAACTTCTTCCAAGTTGTGGTAATGGAACGTATGAAATTGCCAGAGTTAAAAGCCAAAATTTCCCCTGCCCAGCGATTATTGTTAAAATATTCAAATCGCTTAAATTGCTACATGTAATAAAACTAATTCAGTGAGTTACTAGCAGTAAAGCGGGGCATCGGAGTAGAAGCTCTAACCAGGTCACATTTATTTCTCCTGTGGTTACTGTTAAATGTTTGTTAGCTAATACATTAGTTAAATATGAAGTAAAATGCCACAAGCACTTATGTTGCCGGGTTGATTTTATTTTACTTTAGTTTAGTTGGCTTTGGAAAAACAGATGGTGCAAGGTAGCTCATTTTATGATTAAGTCTATAAATGCCTTATAATTTTTAATAATTAAAATAAAGTACAAAAATGAACTCCAGATAACTATATATATATATATATATATATATATATATATATATATATATATATATATATATATATATATATATATATATATATATATATATATATATATATATATTTATTTATTTATTTATTTGTTTATTTAATTGATTTATTTGTATACAGGGTGTGGCATCTAAGATGGGGTGGACAAATGTGGATAAACGGTGAGAATTAAATTATGTTTATATTCCTATTTCCGAAAAAAAATCTGGACACGGCAAGTGATTTATGGTAGTGAATTTCTGTAGAAATGTTCTGGCACCAAACATTTTTTAATTAAATGCCAATAACTTTATTTTCTTCTAATATAGAGATCTAAATTTTGGTACCTAGTTTAATTTTTATAACGCAAACCTACGTATTAAATTAAGTTACCATAGCTTTGTTACTTTTAGCGATAAATGTTTTTTCGAAAGAAAACCCAAAATTTTTCCAAAAAACCTAATCCGATTTCCATAGCTAACGAATCCAAGCCACTTACAAAAGGAAGATACCTGCCAAATCTTATCCAAAGCGGCTCATTCTTTTTTGAGTTATCAGTGTGACACACACACACACACACACATATATATATATATATATATATATATATATATATATATATATATATATATATATATATATATATATATATATATATATATATATATATAGATAAATATATAAAAATTGAAACTGACCCCGGATATGGGTTCTCGGGGACCTAGTTCGCGCTCATTTGAAGAAATTTTGGGACCTTCCCATTAGTGATTTTTTTTACTAAAATTGCGGTATATATAAAGATTTTTTTCCTCGGGGCTCGTCTGCGGCCTTGCCGCCCCGATAGCATTGCAACCTTTGGTTTATTGTGCATGCCCTTAGTCTTACTCCACCCATTCCAAAATCAGTGTGCCTTGAACTAGTCTGCACAGCGATTGGTAGGGTGAAGTTTTATATTGCTCTGTCTCCGACCTAGACTGACCGTAGATCAGTTGTCTTTTGCAGCCCAGAGCTTTACACTCGCACAAGATATGCTGGGCTGATTACCCCCCCCCCCCCCCTCGCCGCAGAGTCTGCATGCGAGGTCTCCCTCGAACCGCCCCATTTTATGCAGGTGTTTATTTAAGTTTCTGAGCTGTCCTCTGCTAAGATTTAGCAGCTCCACAGCTCTCTTTAAACTGGGTTCGTCAATTATTGACTTCCCATGTCTGAGCCCTGGACAGTCTACCCAGTACACCTTGTGTTGGTTTCTGACCCAGGACTTAATGGCTTCCCTAGCAGTGCTCTTTTTCACGCCCAGTGCCGGTTCTGGTCCCATAAATGGTTCAGCTGACCCTCTCTTCGCGAGACTGTCAGCTTCTTCATTGCCTTTGACCCCCGAGTGACTCGGCACCCAGATGAGGATAACCTCATTCTGCCCAGCCAGGTCGCTCGTCTCGTCTCGGTACTCACCCACCAGCCAGGAATTTTGCCGTGGGCTACTTAGGGTTTTAAGGGCTGCCTGGCTGTCTGTGGCTCTGAGGATCCGCTTGTTGGTGTAGCCCCTCCTCTTCTTCTCCCGCACACAGTTCAGGATGGCGTACATTTCGGCCTGAAAGATCGTTGCATGGGCTCGGAGGGAAATACTATGACTTACCCTCGGTCCTTCCGAATAAACACTTATTCCTGTCCCACGCTCCCCGCCTGATCCGTCCGTGAACCAGACGAGCGCATCCCGTGGTATGCCCGGCGTCTCCTCCCGCCATGCCTCGCGGTCGGGGATTTCCACTGTAAAGTTGTTTTCCCTGGAGATTCGCGGGCTGACTTGGCAATCGTTTCATTAAGAAGGTTAGGGTCATCAGAGGATGAAAAAGTTTTCATTCTCGGATGACGCCTCTGATGACGCCAACTTTGTTAGTGAAACGTTCGTTAGGTCTTTAAAAATATGTGTTCTGGTGATTTGGGTTTTCTAACTGTACTTATAATAAATGTTGTGTTCCATTTAAAGACTATCGAGTGTAAAAACACATACAGGAATGGCACCAAAGCATTAATCCCCCTTAAACCCATTCCAACAGTGGTATAAATCTGATTCTATAAATCAGGATAAAATTTACCGATTCTAAATATACAGGCACCCATTGAACTAATGCAATTTGGACCGAGATCGATCCGTATACTAGTATATTTGAATTCTGTTTGCTGCATGCTGCACATTAGACCAAACTAGCATCATGCGCTGACAGTTTTACATCTATCAAAATTAATTCAAACGTCATTAGCTGGAATTTAATGCCAGATTATATACCATAAATTTGCGTTTCATGTAATTGTCCTTAATCCTGAATAATACAAGAGTGAACGCGATTATGTAATGCCACTATAATATACGTACCACCCAGCTGTGCATTATATAATTTAACACGTTAGGAACTGTTCGAGCGGAATAGCATTTATGAAAATTTCACCAGCAGTTTTAACTACTATATTTTCACTATTATGTTGGCATGATGTGTGGAATAGTCTTTATAATGGTAAGTTTATATTATTAACTTAAATATATTATATGCAGCAACATTAAGGGGACAATTATAGAAATGTCTGGGTTAGAAGGCTTAATTACAAAAGAAATGAACCAGTTTGGCTCTCAACTTTTATTTTATATCCATTTAATGTCATGAGTCACTATATCAAGTTTATCCTTCTTGCCAAGATTTGTAAGCTCCTATTTTGTTATTTTAGCAAATTTCCATAAAGAAAATTTTGCTAGTAGACAAGTAACACCTAGAATTTTCGAAAAAAATTTCAAATGAGCGCCAAGTAGAGCTCCTAAACCCAAAAGTAGTAAGTAAACGCCCCAATATATATATATATATATATATATATATATATATATATATATATATATATATATATATATACCCACTAAGCATGGTAACTTACTTACAAGTGCTTACCGCAACGTTAGATAATTTACCATTAAGCAAGTTAAGTTTCTAAATGTTTGCAGCCAAAAAATCAATGCAAACTTACAAATGAAACTTTAACATAACTTTCAAATGTAATATCTCCTTTGCGGGCTTGTTGTTTTTCTCCATTTGTAAGCTCACGTAAAGTTACAATTGTAATGTTTCTGAAAGTTTGTTTTAATTAGTAAACATTTATTTGAATTCCCTCCATATTCGTATTCGTGTATGTTCGATCGTATGTCATCGTCGTCCAATAGCAACATACAACACTAACGCCAACAGTGAACTGACTCTGACAATGCGCCCGGTATTAATGATTAATGGCGGATTGTTGTTTATGTTATATTTATGATATCATAAGCTGTTATTTGATCTATGTCTATTTATTTTTCTGGAAGTTTTAAAGATTGAACAATCTTATTGTAGCTTGAATTGCTTGAATTGTGGGTAATGAAGTAATTCGTTGTCTGGAGTGTAGATAATGAAACATGGAGTATATCGGCAAACATGTCAGGTAATAATCCTTAAAACAGCGGCGATCATTGGGACCCGTCTACTTAAGGATCGCCGGTGAATTATTCTAAAATGGCTGCATTTATATTTTTGTTTCTTTTTATAAAATATACTTAACGAAAAAGAAAACCTAATTGCTAAATACGAATTTTGTTATGTCCTTAGAAGCAGCCTGGAGATGTCTTACCTGGTCAGACCAATTCATTTTAGAACGTTAAATATGATTAACCTATGGAAGAATGAGGCTTATCCAGAGCAATCGACATCATAAGGAACAGTACAGTACCCACCAAGTTGCCAGGATTGCTTATTTTGAACATTGTCGCAGTATCCTATCGTATGGACCATTCATATGGGTTAACTCGTCAGCAGCGGAACATGTGTTTATCATGCAAAAAAGAGCAATAAGGACAGTGAATGATAATGCTCGCAACATCAATACTAGGTGCAGGCATGAATTAAAAATACAGTTGCACAAAAAGGAGAAAATAAAGCAGATGTTTGGTTGCTTGGGAATCAAATTCCTCAGTTTTCTACCTAATGTTATTAGGATGCTCCGACTAACAAGATTACAGTAGGCACTAGTGGAGGTTATAAAACAAAAACCAAGGTGAAGGAATTTATTGGTGCTCTAAACTAATGTGTATAGTGTTATATATTACTTGTATTCATTCTTTGTAGTGTGTGTGTGTCTGTGTGTGTGTGATTGCGTTAGGCAAAAGCTTTGGAAGGCAAGTTACACTAGCTACAGACTTTTTTATATATACATAATTCATTGTAGTCATAATTTTGTTTTACTTTTTTTCAATGTTTCTGAATGTACACAGTACTATACTTACTCGATAGGGATAGTTAAGACATATGCGTGAACACTTTCTGCGAGTGTCACCATATTTAAGCTATTTTCGCATTGAAGTTGTATTCATTTCCATGCGCTTGATTTATCCATTGCATATTCTTACGCTTGCTTAATTAAACTTTCTCTAAAATCGAAATGAACACATCATTTTAGATATTTCTTTTTTTACAATGGTATTTGATATGTTGACTTTATTTTATGTCGCATATGTTACCATATATTTTAGAAGCTAAAAAAATTCTCGCCTCTCAAAATAAGTAATGCTACTTAGTTTTGTTATTGGTGTCTCACACATTTTCCTAGACGACAGAGTTATTTAGTAAAACAATATCAAAAACAATTAATTGGTATTCATTTAGAAAAAAGAATCTATCTAAAAAGTTATCTATTTTGTCGCTGAGTTTTGACTAGAACTGCATTTTAGCCTAAACATGGGCACTCTCGCTATATGTCTTAACTATCTCTATCTAGTGACTATAGTTGGTACTTATAAAGACAGTGACTTACCATGTACATTTGATGGTCAATAAAATCTATATATCTATCAGCAGAAATGAATAATATGTTGTAAGTCTTTGATTTTTTTTATGTAATAAAGATTTTATTCTAATTAACATTGTCTTAAGTCGTTTTTTACAGTTCTATAAGAAATATATATTATGTACCTATATTCAGTATTAGCTTGTAACTTGAAATAAATTCAGTTAATCAAATACAGTTTCTTTTTTCAAAAATGCTTGGACACATTGGTTAGTATTTTAAGTTGCAGTCTTTTAAAAAATCTATACAGTATGTACCATATTTGAAAAAAAGACTTCATCGATAATTTCTTTAAATCAACCTTACGTCTTTGTTGACTATTTTTAAATTTCTTACATGTGAAGTTGTAGAAAACCAGCAGATTTAACATTTTTATTCATTGATAACTACACCATTTTTTTTCGTGCTTTCAACTCAAGATTTATAATAAAAATTTGAAATTTGGTGGTTTTGTATTGCTTGGTAAAAATTTGCAACAAAATGCTAATGTTGTCATTTACAAAAATTATCAATCACATTTCTCACAAATTGTATAATATATTTTTGAAAAGATTGTAACTGAGAATATTATCTGACTCCGAGCATTTTTGAAAAAAAGCGGAAGAAGATTAATTGGAATTATCCCAAGTTACAAACTTGCACTGTGTATATAATATATACGATTGCAGATAAGTTGCAAATGTAAGTTTAAATTTTAAAACTTTGCTAGGCCCTTTTAAAATTGAAGCTTGCTGTAAGCTAACATTTGTAAGTATAAAGAAAGTTTGTAACAGCTCACTACAGTAAACTTGCAGTAAAGTTACAAAAGAAACACTTACATATGTAAAGTCACTGGGGGGAAGATTTGCCATTTGCAACAAACTTGCAGGAGGCTTTCTGCAAGTTATATATCAAACTTACACTTGCTTTGGCAAAGATTCTGCAATGTTAATGCAATATGACCTTGCTCAGTGGGTATATATATATATATCTATATATATATATATATATATATATATATATATATATATATATATATATATATATATATATATATATATATATATATATATATATATATATAACTTAGAATAAGAAAACATCTTATCAATAGAGTATTAATGGTCTATGATCAATGATGGTCTCTTAGTTTTTGCAGTTGTCACTTATATCTATGGTCGACATTCTAACGTGAAAAAATGGGGTTAGATGTCCATTTTGTTACACGCGAATTTTTCAAAGCTTTTTTAGTTTTTTAACCTTAATGACACTTTTTAAAACTTTTTCATGACTTGCTTTGAATGTTTTGAAAGTGCAAATGTTCGCTTGGAGCTACATGTAATTTAAAGATGGTTTTTGCATTGTTGTTTTTTGCATGTCCTTGTAGCAGATTTTTCTCTGTTTTGATGCTTTGGCCTTGCTTTTGTAATTAGTTACAGTGCTGTAAGTGTTATTTAATGCATAATCTATATGTTTGTGCTAATTTTTATTCAATTTTAGTACTCCTGAAGATGCTTGGGACCCCGAGCGAAATATATCGAGTTTTTAGTACAGAGTGACTTTCTTTAAAATATAGCCCTCTTTTTGGTCGTAACTGCCCTTAAAAGTATACAAATTTTAGCACGCTAACGTATAACGACTGTTACTCCTCCCTTCAATATGTATACAGTGTCACCCATTTGTTTGCGAGTCAGCCTGTAAAATATGTATTTATAGTGCTATTTTAACCGGATTTTCTTTAAAGTGTAGATCTTGATAAACTGCATTTTTGGAGCAATAAGCGACATATTTCTAAAATCCAAGACCTACTTCGTCAGTTCTCAGTAGTAAAATTTTAAGACGGCTTATTAGGGAGTTTTTATAAGAAATCTGTTCACGCCACTGGATTTATCATCCCCCAAAAAGGTCCTTTATTTAATTGCATCTAAAAATTCCGTGTAGGAACGATTTTGTAGTCAAATTAAAAATGCATAATAGATTATTTTCATCAATTTATTCTGTCAAGTTATCCATGAAAAATATTGAAACAGTTAATTGTCAAATGGGCATTAAGGTGCGAGAAAGTTATTGCAGTTTGTCAGTTTGTCTAGTGATAATAGTCATGAAAAAACTAACTTTAGGAGACAAAGCAGAAATTATAGGTCTTGTTGGCGATAATGTGCGTTCGACAAGAGAAGCTGCGAGAGTGTTCAATAATAGACACCCAGATAGACAAGTAAGTCGGAGTGCTGTACAACGCGTTAATTAAGTTTTTAATGAAACAGTGTCTGTTTCAAAAAATTGGCTTAGAGCCTGGCATAATGGACATCGTGGAATTTGGAAATATAATAAAGAAAATTTGGAAGATTTTAACAACAACTCCTGGACTAATGTTAGATCGGCTAGCCTCGAAAAAAATAAAGACTTTTAGGCCAAAAATTTTGCACACATTGGAACTGGAAGATGAGGAAAAACGATTAAAATTTTGCCATTGGTTACAAGGGAAATATTTATTCGTAATTTTTTGAATGAAATTTTATTTAGCGATGAAGCCAGATTTACTACAAATGGGGTGGTTCCAAGTCAA